>VXBU01004724.1:2265-40636 GCA_013400315.1 Bombycilla garrulus | reverse complement strand
AAACCAAACCAAACCAAACAAAAAAAACCCCCAAAAAACCTACAAAGCAAGGAAACTCCTCCAAAAACAAACAAACAACAACAACAAAAAAAACCCACCCCAAACCCTCAAACCCAGGAAAAAGGGGGGAAAAAAGAGAAAGAAGCCCACCAGTTAAAAAACATCAATAAAGTGATTTTCTGCTGTTTTCATTTGCAGTTGTGGTGATAATATTTCATTGGGAGACTCAATAATAAAAAATACAGAGTTTTGTTTCCAGATATGGGGCTGTTTCCCATAGCCCAGAAACAGTGCATGGATCATCCTTTGCTCCCTGTGGATGACAGACTCCTGACTGCTTTGAAAGAGTCCTCACCCTTTTTTTTGCTCAAATGAAATATTTTCCAGCAAGCCTTCCTGCTTAGTTGGGGGCCTCCCTGAAAAGCAGCAGACATCGTGAGACTGCTAATTTGTAACCTACTTTTTACCCTTTTCAGTGTGGTTCCGGTCGAATTGCAGGCGCGTCAGAGAGTTGGGAAGATGCTGGATTCGCTTCAGCAGCTTTTTCCCGCCTCCCTGCTTTGGTTCTCCCAGCGATCCCCACTAGATGGTGGTATCAGCTCAGCTCCGAATTCCAGCTCCTCCGGCCATCCCTCGCCGCACCTGCAAAATATCGCTGTGATGGGGATTTGCCTTTTGTTTTGCTTTGCTTTGCTTTGCTTTGTTTTGTTTTGCTTTGCTTTGCTTTGCTTCGTTTTGTTATGTTTTGTGGAAGGAACTGGTGTTCTTGCTGTTCTGAGGTGCTTAATGCTGCTTCTGGGGTGGTGTCTCAGCACAGAAGGTGATACCAGTGTTCAATGTATGGGGTTGGCGCAACCCCCCATGTCAGTCCAGGCTGGGGATGAACAGATTGAGGGCAGCCCTGCTCAGAAGGACTTGGGGGTACTGCTGGAGGAGAGGCTGGGCATGCCCTGGCCATGGCACAACAGCCTAGAGAGCCAAACTTGTCCTTTTATTTTTTTTTTGTAGAGCACTGTGGGCAGCAGGGGAGGGAGGGAGGGGATTCTGCCACTCTGCTCTGCTCTGGTGAGAGCCCAATGTGCAGTGCTGCATCAGCTCTGGGGTCCCAGCAAAGGAAGGACATGGACCTGTTGGAGTGAGTCCAGAGGAGGCCACAAAGATGGTTGGAGGGATGAAGGACCTCTCTTGTGAGGAAAGGCTGGGACAGATTTGCTCAGCCTGGAGAAGACATTGGGACACCCTATTTCTTGCTTTTCATACTTAAAGGGGCCTTATAATAAGGGAGCAGACAGACTTCTTACCAGAGCCCATTGTGATAGAACAAAGGAAAATGGTTTTAAACTGAAAGCGGTTCAATTTAGATTAGATACAACGAAGAAGTTTTTACTATGAGGGTAGTGAATCACAGAAATAGGCTGCCCAGAGAGGTGGATGATGTCCCATCCCTGGAAACATTCAAGGTCAGGTTGGAGAGATCAGTTAAATCAACCTGACCTAACTGAAGATACTCATGGCATGGGGATTGGACTGGGTGACCTTTAAACCATTCTATGATTCTCTGCTCAGGACTAGGGATGCACACATGGCAGCTTCATGCAGATCAGGCTGTTGAGAGAAGTAAAGGATATAAAACCATCTCTCTAACAGTTTTGGTTTTTTACCCTCAGATTTGTTACCTTATATCTTTTGCATACTCTAATTTTTCATTAAAATATTTAACATATATAGGAGCTAAGAGGAGGGCCATTAATAATGTTTCAGAATGAGCTATATCTTCGCAGCTATATTTTGCAACATATAGTCCTTACTGGTGTTTAAATTTATCTTTTGTTCACATGCATTAGAATGCATTCAGGTGGATCAGAAATCCTGGCCCTTGTTCTGCATGTGTTTTATGCTTTTATCAACATAACTATTCAAAATCAGTATTCTTTCAGAAATGGAGCCAGGAGTACAAACTCCTGCTTTTCTTCTTGGGATTCAGTGGATATCTAGAATGATAGAAAACTGGACTTCAGTTTCCCAAGCTAAATGTTACTTGTTTTGCCTTAAAAGACAGCTATCTTTAAATTCTCCTTTCCATTCTCCCTGTCCTCCTGACCTTAGTCTGTTTGGGAAGACAGGTGTAGCAAAGTATTTTGATGATGAGGGTTTCGAAAATATTTGGTAAATTGAACAGAAACTTCTAAAGGGGAAGATGGGTTTTTTTTGTCCATGAATAAACAAGTAAAGCCAAGAATTTACTGAAAATTAGGGAGGAATAAGGAAGGATTATGGTGTGTACAGTCTGTATATTGCACAGAACATAGCGAGTGGGACAGAGATCAATATGCATTCTTCCAGTCATGTCTTTCTAAAGTGTTTTAAATTATGTGATCTTGTTTTCAGTCATACTCTTTTAAGATAGAAAATTACATAAAGACTAACAGTATGTTAAAACCCCAGATATTTTGCTCATTCGGCAGGTAGTGACTAAATTAAAGCTTTATCTCAGCCATACTAATGAGATGCAATTGCATTGCAGTCTTTAATTACATGATTGCTTGGACCAGACCCGCAATGCATATAAATGACTGTACTCCCTCAGAGTCAATGCCAGTGTACACTAACAGAGAATATAATTCCTTTTCTTGAACAGAGTAATTTTCCAGAGAAGTGCCTTCATTTACTTAAATTAAAAGACATTTTATGTATAAAATATTTTAATCTGGTCTACTTACCTACAGGTGTAGGGGGCTGTATAAGCTTACCAAGGGCAGTACACCAGGAAATGTGTTGTTATTATATTACATCATTAAAGACTGATCATATACTTAAAAACCTCTATTATCATCCATATGGACAAGGGACAGAGTCCTGGAACCCATTTTTGGCTGGCAGCTGCCTAAATGTGCAGTTTCTCCATTCCATTTATGTGTAATTTTATAGGGTTACTCTAGAGCCCTCTTCAAGTATTATTGCAGCATTTCTTTCATATACCTCTCTCATGCCAGGATGCAAATATATTGCTCCTAATGCTTCAACCTATTTTTGTTTTGCATCAGCAGTTAAGATAAAAGAGCTAAATCTAGTATTTCTATCCCTCCCCATACAATTCCCTTGACTATAAATACATAATGGTTTTGGATTCCGTGTGCTAAATTGCTGCAGGTTCCCTATGAGCATTAAAGGTTGCTGTTAAATGCTGACCAGCTCTAAATACCCCAGCATACATTAAAAGTCTGCCATGAAGGTAGTGACTTGGCCACATCCTTCTGACAGTGGGGCTGCAGTGCTGGGTTTAAGTAGCAGACACTACAAGAGGACCCAGGTACACCCTGCACTTGCTGCCATATGCAGACTCCTCTTGCCTTGATTTTTCATGAAAACTGTTGTGTTTCTAAACTTCCTGGAGCTTAATTAATAAACATTACAATGAAAGTGAGACTTGGCACAAAGCCCTTTCCCATCCAGCACATGGGCATAGTAGGGTAATTGCAGTTATTTACATTTGGCATCTAGCTGACTGAACTAACAGCCCAGTATCTTTTTTTTTTTTCCTCTTGGAGTAGAGAGGCTATTAAATTCAACAGGTTAATGTAGCTGCAGCATTTCACCCCCTGCTATCCCTGCAGCCATAGTAAATCTGCCACCTGTTTATTTCCATAAAAATTCAATTACAGCACCACCAGTTTATTCTTCTTATGTGTGTTGTTAACTCCAGGCAGTTTCAGATGCAAAGTGCATGGCCTGTTCCTTTCCAAAGCTGTTTTTCTGATGCTTCTCCTTAGCTGGTAGCTTTTCATTTTGTTAAGTATCCCAGCGCCACACCCCTTGAAACTGAGAGAATAGATTCTTGCCGTGGTGCTTTACCTTGGTGCTGCAAAAGAGGAAGCAACAAGTGCATATACACATATATACACATAAATACACATATATACACACATCTCATCCCAGTGTGGGGCACAAGCAGAGAACTGTCTGTAGGCTCCCAGCAGCAGCAGTTAAAAGAAGTTAGCAAAACAGGATAATGAAGTTCAGTAAACCAGGTATCTTTTAAAATCATGCATAAATTCTCCCCCTTTCTTCCTCTTTCCTGACTTTCTCCTCTGAGAGATACAAACACATCTCTCTGTACTAAGGAGGTTCTGAATGAGGTGCCCCTTCATAGTTGGGTTGCATTAAGTAAAACACAATCTTTTGTGTTTTACACAAAATATCATCCCTGAGACTCTCGTCATTGAATTAAAAGCAGCAAGTGGCCTGGACTGGCTCTGTCTCTGCTAGCTGCAGGTGCTCATTTGGGTGCGACAGGAACTGGACTTGGGTGTCAGAGTGAGGAGAGAAAGGGAAAGGCATGAAGATAAGTCATCTGACAGACTTGTTTCATGGTATCACTTCATCCCCTGAGGATCCCAAAGGGAATAATAACATTTCATTCACTCCCTTATTTCTGATGGGAAAAATAAGTTGGAAATGTTATTCTTACAACAGTCTAATTTCTGGTCAGATGCTTGACTTTTTCCATTTCTTCACTGTACCCTCCTTTTTCTCCACCTTCGCCTGATTTTGTGGTTAAGATCTTTTGCTTCTGCCAAAAGTAACATTTTTAATGGGGAACTTGAAGTTCAGAATTCAGAGAAAGAAACAGTGTTTGACTCAGAAACACATATGCTATCATCCTTGGTTCTGGTATTGCTGCTAGCACAGGCATTGTGGGAGTGAAAAGAGCCTTTTCCATGTGCTGTTGCTGGGAGAGCGTTTAAAGAATAGGAGCAGGGTGATCTTACTGCAGAGAAGGGAAAAAAACTTTTTTTTTCCTTCAGGGGACAGGATAGCTGTATTTAAAAATTTCAGGAACTAGAAGTGTCTCTCTTAGGACTTGTGCAGAGATTCAGGGGCTGATTTCTTCCTGCTTCATATCCATGCCTTGGGACGTTGTAAGTGGCCACCAAGCTTGTGATTTCCCTAGGATATCTCTATTTGTACATCTACAGCATTTGGCAGACATACAGACTAATCTACACTGAGCAGAATAGTCCACTGGCCTTCTGGACTGCTTGAGAGAGACTAGATTTATTAACCCTTCTTCTGTGGCAAAGAGGCCGGTGTTTTCCTCAAAAAATACCGCACTACCAAAGGAACATTGGCTTATAAAATGTTGACTACTGTTGTTGCGCTGTTTCATTATTTGTTTTGATTTTTATAAATACAGACCCACTCACTCTGGACATGTTTTGTGACTGGCTTCTTCCTCCTGAAGGCAGTCAAGAGAACATGCTCCAAAAACCACCTCACCCTGCAGTGGCTTGAAGGCTGCTGTGGTGGGGGAAGCTCTCATTGCTCCTCTCTGAAAGGGAGGATGCTCTTGCTTCATTCCACTTTCCATGAAAATACTGCTTACAATTCAACTGTGATGCATTTATAAGAGAAAACTGGGGCACAAGGAAATCCTGCTACTGCCAAATCATAGGGGTTTTATCTCATGTGTTCAATAGCCTTTGACATGAATACTGTGTCTATTCTCATATACTTTTTCTGAGTTTAGCATAATTATTTATTATGTATGACCAATGCATTGCTCAGGTTGGATTACACTAAAAGTCTTTGGAAATCTCCCACCTTTTTTATTTTACTCTTTTCCTCTCCAGAGTTATATCCTTAGGAGAAGAATGGCTGCAGAATTTTGTGAAACTATTTGGAATGGCAATATTTTCAAATGAAAATTAAGAGAGGGTAAACGAGACTTATATCTATGTTATACTATTTTGTCAGAACCAGGCATGGGTGAATTTTCTTTGGATACCAAATTACTCAACTTCATCTTAAACCCAGTTAAACAGTAGTATTTTTTTTTCCCTTCTGGATGATTAGAGTCTTTCAAGTAAAATTCTAATTAACTTTTTTTTCTGTCTTGACTATCATCTTAAGCAAAATTCAACAAAGAATTTATGTCTCTGCTTACATTTAAGAATGCAATTGACTTGGGGTTTCTTTAAATGCCAGAGTTCAAGTTTGCCTCCTGGTTCAAGGATTTGCATAACCATGTTGAAATCAGAGTAAATGTTTGTGCAGGAAGGCCTTCTTGGCAGGAGACAGAGCATCAGAATCTAGTCTTTTTGCAAAATACAGGATGGCAAAAATGTTACTGTTTTTGTTGTTAAATAGTAAGGGCTTATTTAAAAAATTGGTGATGTGTTTTCTCTTGCTGCAGGTGATCTCATTCAGTTGTTGTGAAACTCTTGGAGTCATAAGGCTACATTATCTGTATTAATTGACCACAAGCTGTATTAGAAAGATTGTTGAGGAAATTATTAAAGAAACACAAAGAGCATTGGACAGTTTCCAAATCTTTCTCATTTGGGGGTTTTAGGATTTAACTGGCAGATTTAACAGCACCCCTCCATAAGAAGGAGTAGGTAATAAGTTATTTTATCATTATAGAGTAATTGTCATTGTGGGGGAGAACTTTTCCACATGACCCCTCAGTAAAAAAAAAAGGTATATATTTATATATGTTCCTTGTGTCTTTGATAAGGAACAGTTGACCAAGTAGCTCCGTGAAGCTTTAGGAGTTTGAAGTTGTTTGGAAGCAATACACAAGTACTATTCATCCCTATGGAAATGTGGCCTTTTCCAGGGCAAAATGTGATAACTCTTCGATACAAAAGTAAATTACCATGTAGTAAAGGTAGATTCTGTGGGCTGTAGTAAGGCAGTATGTAATTACCCCAGCCAATATGTGGTCAAAGATGTCAGAGTCCCATTTTATTCTAGAGACACTCTTTTTCATTATGAAAAATGATACAAATTTGGGTTTTTTTTATCATTTTTTTGGTTGCTTTTTATTTTTATTTTTGGTTTGTTTTGTTTATTATATAATAAAAATTGAATTTTGCGTTGGTTCAGTCCTTTCTACCATAGAGATGTTGGAACCCAGGGGGTTCCTATGATGCCTTTGGCTGATCCAAAACCTGGACAGGAGGCTTTTCAGCCTTGCCCGAGGTGTCAGAGACCCTGGAATGATACTGAAAATGCCTGTGGCTCTGATTCTAACCCATGGAACAGGTTGTCAACTTTGTATGAAGAATTTCAAGTCACAAAAGCTTAGATGGAAAAATAGTAGTAGTTATAAGTAAAAAGAAAAGAATCTGAGTGTATGTACAGGGGGGTTTGGAGCCCTGTACAGGAGGTTTGGAGATCTGTACAGGGAGGTCTGAGGCACAAGATGGAGAATTTTTACACGTGGCATGTTATCTTTTGTTCTTTTTCATAACCTCCGTCTTCTTGGTGATGCTGGCACTTTTGGATTGGTTTGACACAGATCTGGACATGGTGATGTGAGGGGCGTAGATTGGTACTTAACTGTAAACATTTAATACGTAGTTTTTAGTATAAAAGATTACAGCTCACCCGGGGCGGGCACAATGTGTCTCTGGACGCGTTCTGTGTCGACCCTGGTGGGGCAGAGAAATCTACTTTTGATAAGGAACTAATAAACTGCCTTGAGAACACGAACAAACGACTCCAGACTACTCCTTCAACAACACGGGCTGGAAACCTGGACTTTTCTATACACTGTGAGGTCTCCCGGGACCGCGGAGATCATCGCATAGAGCACCATCATTTTAGACTCTTTTTATGTCCTTTTATATTGGTTAAATTTCTCAGCCATTATCCTTTATGTGATATAATCCCCTAAAGAAAATTTTAATGCATTTAATAAAAGACTTAGGCACGGTTTTTATCTCAATTCAGAAAGGTACTCTGTCCTGAATCCAGCAAACAGGATTCAGATGATCTGATTTTACCAGTTCCTTTCAGAATTTACTAGAAAGGAAGAATGTTAATTTATTGTGCTGAACTTCTTGGAGAAGTATTAATAAATGTTACAGAATGGAAACATTACTGTTTATTGATGCTATCATTTCTCAAACTGGACATAGGAAACCTTCCTGTTATCTTCCATGTTTATTTATTTTAGCCTGACAGATGCATTTGTTATTTGCTGTCTACATCTTCTTCACAAGAAAAAGATCACTTTATCCTTTATCAGGATGCACTTGCTGTTAACTAAGGCATACTGAGTGCTCTATGTCATCATACAGTTTGGATTTATTTATATATAATTTATTCTCCTACTTTTAAGGATAGATAAAGTTCAGTGCCAGCTGGACCTCAAGTGCTGTTCTGATGAATATGTGGATTCCATCCAGAATGGAACAAATAAGGCATTTTGAAGAAAAACATTCTCAGCAGGTGTTCCATGGGACAATAATATTTGGAGACTGCCTCTTATTGTTACAAATTATTTGGAAAAGGGAAAGGTTATATTTCTCTTTACCATACCTACAAAATGAAGATGGATTTTCCCAGATTATGTGAAGAGAATACATGGTTTATCAATATTCCAAGAATAAAAGTCTTGAAATTGCTGCATTCACCAATCAAGTGGAAGCCACTGATGATATTTTAACTATCATTATTTATGTAATCCAAAATATAGTTATGTAAGAAATCTACATTTGTGGAAAAGTTGAATTTTAAAGAACATTGTACAAATACTTTAAAAACACTAAGTATATACATGAGAAGGGAGGGAACTGTATTTTTTTCCCCTTTTCTTATCCCCTTTTTCTCAATTTTAGTTACTTTTGGTGACACAAGAACTTTTGGCTTACAAGAACTGGTAGAATGCATTGGGAACGTGGGAATAGAACACTAGGGATATGTCTCTTGATTTGACTTCTTGTATAATTGTGAAATCAATGAAAGCTAAAGGTCTATAAGAAAGAATAGAGAAAAGGCAAAATTTCCAAATTGTTGTTGTGCATGCAATTTTAATAGTTATTCCTGTTCCTATTAATGCTAAATTCTCATGTAAAATTTTGTTTTAGCAATTGGCAAAGAAAAAATTGCTGAGGGTTGACAGCATTGCTCACTCTACCCTTTTGAGGAACAGATGTCACTATTCTTCTTAAGGAGTAATTGTGAATATACCAGAGAAAAATTACTTAGAACAACATCCAAATGGAATATCCTATTAAAATAACTGCAGAAAGACTGCCAGCTTTAAAAAAACCACTGACAGCCAGAATCTGGGGTGTTTGCAGACAACATTAAGGTGTCAACAGCCTGACAGAGCTTGTCTATCATTCTAAAAGGAGATAATAAATTTGGAAACTTGTGAGCTTTAAGGGGTAATGACTATAAAGGCAGTCTGGAAAATAATTTCCTCTGTGGGTCCCTTCCATAGATGAGCTGAAGACTAAACACTGGTTTCCCTTAAGTTTTTGTTCAGAACTTCTTGGAGGTGTGTATGAACAACAGTGTAGTAATTTTGTTTCTTAACCTTCTGGTTGAATTTTACTATTTGGAAAACAGGAATGTGGCTCACTTCAGAAGTTCAGATAGTATACGAAATTCTNGGATGTGACAACGTCACGATGGGGCACAGAGCGCAACTGCAGAGTTCTATAAAAATGGGTTTAAACAAATCAGGTTAGTCTAGAGGAAGTTATGTTTGTTCATCCCACTGAGATTTATATATCTGTGTCTTTTCATTAGATGTTTGTGTGAAAATTACTTGGCGGTTGCTAACAGAAGATTGTTTTGTAGATATGTAGAACTTTCTATTTTTAAGAATGTGAGCTGCAGGGAAACCTTTAAAAAGTCTTATTAGGAGTGTTTGAAGACATAATTATGCACCTCATACTTGAAAAACAGTGTGACAAGATGTCTATTTTTAATTGACAAAAATCAGATAAGCTGTGTTTTCAGNGATGTCACTATTCTTCTTAAGGAGTAATTGTGAATATACCAGAGAAAAATTACTTAGAACAACATCCAAATGGAATATCCTATTAAAATAACTGCAGAAAGACTGCCAGCTTTAAAAAAACCACTGACAGCCAGAATCTGGGGTGTTTGCAGACAACATTAAGGTGTCAACAGCCTGACAGAGCTTGTCTATCATTCTAAAAGAATGTTCAGAACTTCTTGGAGGTGTGTATGAACAACAGTGTAGTAATTTTGTTTCTTAACCTTCTGGTTGAATTTTACTATTTGGAAAACAGGAATGTGGCTCACTTCAGAAGTTCAGATAGTATACGAAATTCTCTCTTTTTTTCCCCTCTCCCCCTTAAGTTTCATTGAAGCTTTTCCACCAGTGGTAAGATTCATAGTGCAATTAAACTAAATGAGTGATTTCTGTGTGCTCCCTAGAAACAGTGATTTCAGGATTCTGAGGTTATATTTCATGTGAAAAATCAAGGGAAATAAACCCCTAGTATTTAATTTTTCCTGCAGCACTATTAGATGGTAGCATTAGCTGTGGCAGAAGCATTCCATTAAGCTCATTGGAATACAGTGACTTGATCTTTTTCCTCTTAGTATTTCAATACAATAGCCAGGTGGCTATATAATAATTTATTGTTAGTTTCAGGTTTGGTTTTTTTGAACCATAATCAAATAAAGAACATAGATTGTGTGAAAATTACTTGGCGGTTGCTAACAGAAGATTGTTTTGTAGATATGTAGAACTTTCTATTTTTAAGAATGTGAGCTGCAGGGAAACCTTTAAAAAGTCTTATTAGGAGTGTTTGAAGACATAATTATGCACCTCATACTTGAAAAACAGTGTGACAAGATGTCTATTTTTAATTGACAAAAATCAGATAAGCTGTGTTTTCAGTTTTCTTAATCCTCACCACTGATACTCTGAGAATATCAGTAACAGTTTACCTGTTGAAGTCTTGATCTTGAGCACCAGACTGAGGTCCCTGATTTGTTACAGGAATTAGTTTTACTGTTTATGACTGCTGTTAATAAAAAAGATCTAAACAGAGTGCTGTACACTGTACAGAGTGCTGTATTGCCAGAGTTAGTTACCCTTTGTAAAGTAGAATCATCAGTTCTTATCATCAGTCTCCTGCTACATTTTATGGACTACATAAGAGAAGAAACAGCAGTACTGCATGTGTGTGAGAGCTCATTACTTTTAAAGGTGTTTTTCAATTCTTTTATTGGTGTAATTAAGTCAAGAGAAGGTGTGGAAAGGCTATTTTAGATAAAGGGCTCAGAAGCCCATGAATACAGATGTTCAGAGACAAGTAGGGATGGGTAGGCAAGGGATAAAGTACAAAAGCAGATATCCTTGCAAACAAATCTATTGAGGTTTTGCAATCTGCTAGCAAACTAATCTTGACAAATGAGGGGCAGTGGAGCTGTGTGAGAGAGATGTTATCCTTCATGTCCCTGTGTTTCTGAGGTCTGAGCAGCTTCCTGGAAGTCAAAAAAACCATAGAGGACGGTATTTGACCACTCTGGGAAAGAAGAAATTAAAGCACCATATGAATTCTTCTGCTGAAATGAAGTAATAGCAGAGGTTGGTGCAGGTGATGCAATGACACAGGGAATACATGAAGTCTCAATGAAAATAGAGTCCTTTCATTTTAGGCAAAGCAGATGTTTTACTGCTTATGGTAAGAATTAAGTCTAGCACTGTGCATTGACTTGTTCTGTTCTGTAAGCTGCAGGAACAAGATACCAACAAGCAGTTTCTTTCCTGATTTGGGCATTGGAAACTTTGGATACAAAATACTTACTTTCTAGCTGATGATAGATGTTTTTACTCTCTCATTGTAAGATTTTGTGGTAATATTACTGATATCATCCTTGTTAGATTGTAAAATATATATAAAAAGAAACTTTAGTATTCTAAAATATCTTCTGTTTTTGAAGTCTGAAAAACTTTCTAAATTTGAAAAAGGTTGAGATGCTTTTATAGAGTAAGAACAAAACCCATAAATTATTAGAGACATGATTTTGATCAAAATTATCACTTTATTCAATTTTTCTTCTTTTTCTCATTTATCCTGATACATTTTTTTTTGTAATCAAAATGTGCACAATCAATCTCTATGTGTGCATTATCCTATCATCAATTCATTCTTTCAATTTGTTTTGACAGGATCAAGGAAGAAATGTGAGGGTGCCAAGAAGAGAAGCAATTACAACAGAAAGAAATGGGCTTGTTACAAGCCTACAGGCAGTTAAAATGTTATTTGTTCTACTGTGAAGCAATTAACAGCTAAGACTGTTTAAAGACTGTTTAGGAAATTTTTAATTGAGTATTGATTTAAACAAAAGCATTGATCACTTAAGTAGTTGTGTTCTGTTGAACAGCCCTCATTGTGGCTTAACGCAGACTTTCAGACAACTGTGTTAATTAATCTGTATATGACAATTACCTTTTCTAAAACCTTTTTGGAGGATCAGGACAGGGATCTTTTGGATGATCAAAAATGGAAGTGTTTGGAAGATGCTGCTAAAAGGTTATAGGTGACAGCTATGAGAATTTTGTTCACTTACATAACAATATTGAAGTTTCATCTTCAAAGAAAAAAACTGGCATCTGTATTACCTTCAACTTCAGCTGAAGGTCCTTTGCAGTGTTTAAGTTTTAAATGATAAGTGTGGATGTTATTTAACATGTACTCAGGAAAAGGGAACCGGAAAAAGTGGAGAAGTTTTGTTGGAAGAGTTTCTCATATCTTAGAGAAGCATCTGTTTGAGACTGAAGGACTTTCACTCCCTTCTTAGCCACAAAAGCTAGTTTTCTGACAACCCTCCTTAATATATATATTCTTTTTCTCCAGCCCATTTTTTGTTGTGATATATTTGTCTTTAGTTTTACATTGTTTCTTGTGAAATAATTCTCTTTGCACACCTTTATCTAGTACAGCTTGGTTTCTACTTTCAGCTGAGAAATCAAATATCCCATTTTAGTCATAAACCTTTAAATATTGATGACAAACACTAACTGATGTTGATTACAGTATGCACATAAATCCAAAGTAAAATACATTTGGAAAATATTAACTGGTGTCATTTATAAATGTCGAAGAGATTGATAGGCTTTCTGTCTGTCTCTCTTCTCAATGTGCACATAGATTTTAACAAACTCATTGTATCTTTCCTTTTGCTTCTATTTCTCTGCATTTCCTCATCACTGATAATAGTGTCAGCACTGATGAAAATGTTAACTGTGCTCCTATAGAGCTCTTTCCAAATACTAGCTTCTTGCACGGTAGGCTGGTCCAGAAGACATTGCCTATCCTAAAACACAGACAATTAGGTTAGCAATTTTATTACTAAAAAATGTATGAATTGCAATCCTATGTTGCTGCCTACTTAGAAATTCACTTTTTGTGTGCACAACTGGTTGCTACTCTAAATCAAATGTCTAATGATATTGAATGACATTTACTGTGGTTACCATTTGATAGATGTGAAACTCAAGCAGAGTGGCACAAAATTATGCAGAAAAATCTGAGCTTAGTATTGCATCCTCTTCCCTGAACAGTTTTAAAAAAGGAGTCTGGGGAAAATTGACCCATGTGAGTTTCTATAATGAGCTGTCACAGGACTGGGGGTGGAACAGTGAAATTCTGGTGCTCAGACCTCTGCTGTAATCATTTTAATTTTTCTTGTTAGCAGTGAGATGAATAATACACTGACTCTTCTTGTTATTTATAATTCAACAGACAGTGCAGTAGGATGAGTGTTGCTAATTATGATAAATTAATATTAGGCTAATTGTGTCTAAACTGGCAAGTTAAAAGATTGAAAAAGTACAAACTGTCATTCAGACAGAAGAAAAAGCATTTAGCAAAAGTAAAAAATCCCAGATTTTTTCTCAAGTACATTTATTAAGTTTTTTGCCTCTGCCTCCAAAAAACCAAATTTGACCTGACTGAATTCAGTGTTGAACATAAAATATGTGGTTCTGTCTCTAAGAGCGATATATATTCCTGCCTGAAACACCTGTCAGGCTTGTCATGCCTAAATTGAGGGAGACTGAATAATGACTTAATTCGATGAAGAGTAATAATACAATTATTTTGTGATCCTGAATATTCTGTAATTCCCTAAACTTTTTGCATACACAGCTTCAGAGTAGAAAAGCATTTTGGTTTTTTTTTTTTTTTTTTGCTAGAGAGTATATCTGAAATTTCAAGGAAAAGGACTAATGTTCATTCTTACTAATGTATTTTCATAATACTTTGAGCCCTTTGATTTTAGGTGCCCACTCTGTTTCAGTTACAAAAGCAAGACTCTCAGCATAAATTGTACCTGTCCAGGAAGACAGTAACTGTGCTTCTGACCATGCATCCCTGTGTTCCTTCAGCATAACTTTTGAAAGCAACTGTCTGTCACATACTGAGTGACGGAATGACAAAAGCATTGGAGGAAAGCATGTCTGACATCTTCATGTCATCTGGGACCATGTTGCAAGTTAACATGGGAGCACATAAGAGCAGTGACCTGATGCAATTCATAATTTATACTGGAAAATATGTGAATGACAACAAGCTCAGATAATCCAAATATCATTTTTCTTTAAATAGTCTGATGTGATAGTGTGGTGAATGGTCTGTTACATGGATAAGAAAGTAGTTGGACAATCACATTCAGAGGGTTGTGTCAATGGTTCAGAGTCCCAGAGGACATTAGTAACAAGTGGCATCCCTTGGCTCTGTATTGGACCAGTGTTATTTAATATCTTCATTAACGACATAGGCAGAGGGATCAAGGGCACCCTCAGCACATTTGCAGACGACACCAAGCTGAGTGATGCAGTTGACACAGCTGAAAGATTGGATGTCATCCAGTGGACCTGGACAATCTCAGCAAGTGGGCCCATGGGAATACCACGAGGTTTAACAGGACCAAGTGCAAGGTGCTGCACCTGGGTTGAGGCAACCTCCAGTATCAGTCCAGGCTGGGGGATGAGCAGATGGAGAGCAGCCCTGCCCAGAAGGACTTGGGGGTGCTGCTGGAGGAGAGGCTGGGCATGCCCTGGCCATGGCACTCACAGCCCAGAGAGCCAAACGTGGCCTGGGCTGCATCCAGAGCACCGTGGGCAGCAGGGCAGGGAGGGAGGGGATTNCTCTGCTCTGCTCTGCTCTGCTCTGCTCTGCTCTGCTCTGGTGAGAGCCCACCTGCAGTGCTGCATCCAGCCCAGGAGGAACATGGACCTGTTGGAGTGAGTCCAGAGGAGGGACACCAAGGTGACTGGAGGGAAGGAGCACGTCTCCTTTGAGGAAAGGCTGAGAAAACTTGGGTTGTTCGTATTGGAAAAAAGAAGGCTTCAGGGTGACCTAACTGTGGCCTTCTAGTACCTGAAGGAAGACTACAAGAAAGGTGGAGAAGGGCTTTTTATAGAAACCTGTAGTGACAGGACAAGAGGGAATGTCTTCAAACTGAAAAAGTAGGTTTTGTTGAAATATTAAGAAAAAATTCTTCACTGTGAGTGTGGTGAGGCACTGGCGCAGGTTGCTCAGAGAAATTGTGGATGCTCCAACCCTGGGAAAGTTCAAGGCCAAGATGGATGGAGCTCTGAGCAAGCTGATGTAATGAAAAATTTTCCTGTCCACAGAAGGGAGGTGGAACTGGGTGACCTTTAAGGTCCATTCTATGATCTATCCCATGTTTTTTCTCCAACCACCCATATGACATGTGACAAATACATGTCTTCAGAAAGGCTGAACAGATTTTTGATTGATTATTTATGAGACAAAAATAGTCTCTACCACTGGTACCAGGGGCCCATTATGGAAGAAAAAAACAGCGATGTTTAGTGTAATATCTGAGCACAAAGTGATATAAATGGGCCACCTCAGTGCTGCCCATGGGGAAATGAAAATCCCAGGCACAGATGGCCTTGGTGTTGTATGCATTGACAAGGGATTTACTGTAAGAATTATTGATTGTGGCAAGTCTTGGGGTCCTTTCCCTCTGGGTAAGTAGATTCTGCTTTAAAAGAGTATAGAGTACTTTTGGCAAAGTTTTGATCTGAAGGCAGAAATGTCACAGGGACATTCAGAAATTCATTTTTTGGTGCACAGGACAATGAAAAGAAGATGAAAAAAACTCATTCTTCTGTCCATGCCAATTTTCTATCATTGGACATATTGGACTTTTAAGTAATTTTATATGGTATACATATAAGAAGTCTTTGCTGAAGTGTTCATGAAAGTCAGTGAAGGTAAACCATGTATATATGCACTAATTGTATTGTTATACATCTCATGTGTAATAAAAATATGCAACTCCTGTTTCCCTGATTCCAAAGCTGTTGCACTATGACTTTATAGGTGCAAATTGGCTGGGAAGGAGTTGTAGCAGGAACAGATTGTTAAATACCTTTAAAAAAATATTACTTATTTCTTAACAAGTTGCTTTGGGTGCAATTTCTTTAATTGCTGAGAAAGAAGTATAAAGTGGAATTGGTGTTTGTCTACATAATTTCACTATATTTTGGTACAGTAACTCATTGGAGTGGTGAGGAAACATTACATCTTTGTCTTAACCTGATGTTTCAGTTCTTTGCCTGGCATGTGAGCACAGCTAGTTTTTACTACCAGCGTGTAAGTGGAATTGGATTTACTTGTGGGGTGTGGGGTGGTTCTTTTTTGATCATATTTGTATTTTCAATTAGATCTGTCCAAATGTCAGAAAATACAGAGCCATATTCCTCATGTAGGTTCTCTTTGTCTTTTCAGGATTTCTTGGGAGTCCCAGAACTGTCCTCAGTTTTTCATGATAGGAAAATCTGCAGCCTTCCTTCCCACCTTTTTCTGTGATGTGACAGATTTCACAAGCTATTGTAATCATGGCTTTCCCAGGTCTGTGCCTGGGTAGGGGACTTCATTCTCAGGGTAGGAGATGGCAGAACAAATGTTGCTGGTGGTTTGGAAGTCCTGATTCAACAAGTCTTCAGCCATAAGGAACTTTTTTTATTTTATTTTTTTCTTCCTCTGGGGGATATGCTATTTCAGTCAAAAGGAAGAATAGATGTTTGTTGAAGCCATTACTGACCATCTTCAGCTTTAGAGGATTACATAGCTTTAAGCATTGAAGACTGGACTAATATTTCAGAAAAGATAGTCTACAACCAAATTTCTCCTCTTGATTTTGTATTGCTGTGGTGGGAATAACTAACTGTGTTCATAAAGATACATATGCTAAGTAACTTTCTAAGTTCTTTGGGATAGCAGATGCTATTAGAAGTGCAGTTTTTCAAAATTTTAGAGTAGTTTCTTTCCCTGCTGCTATAGGATGCAAAATAGATAAAGAAAATAGCATTTCTAGTTTTTCATTCCTTTAGATGTTTTGTACCATGGCTTGTTATCTTGTGTAAACATCGCTTTCTGTCGTTTTGGGGAATAGTCAGGGTGGAACCAACAACTACACTGAAAGCTGTCCTAAGATTAAAATATGAAGTTTCCTGCACTTGGTGATGGCAGTGAATGCAAAGGTTCTCTTTTCCCCTGCTTATCTCCTCTTTTCAAACAATTGTTGCTCTGAAAATTTAGGTGAAGGTATTTTTTTTTCAATAAAGGAACTACAATAATGTGGGAAAAAGTCTTAAAGGAATTTTCTCACATCATTCTAACAAGAGTACTGCACACCATTTGAAATTTCAGAAAAATTACACCATATAACTTCACAGCAAATTGCTAAAATGTGGGTTATAAATAAACATTTATATTATTTTTCTCCTCTAAACTCCAACACATTAAAAGGCAAGAAATTTTGGAAAATAAGTGTTCACTTGCATTCTGCAATATTCAGAACTTCATTATCCATCTGGTGTCTGTATGCTCATATCATTCTCTCTTCTCACATCTAGTCATTTTTCTGTGCTATGGGGCACATTTATTTCAATGACACGGTTTTGGTGTGAGATTCTAACCATAACCAGATGATATCATAAGCTTAGACATACAATGATAAACTTACCTGTTGATGTGCTTCCTTAGGTCTTGTAACAACTTGGATGAATAAAGCAGTCAGTCAATCACTCAATCTTCATATTTCTGCTTTTTTTTTCTTTTTAGTAGAATATATGCTATAATTCATAAATTACTTCAAGAAAAGAGGTACATCCACTAAGTATGAACATTGGCATGTTTTTGGTGAAAAACTGATTCCAGAATAGTCCTTAGTCTTATGCCTTACTAGAAAAATAGACCCTTACAGTTCACAGATGAAAGAGCAGTGTTTTGAAAGAGGTTTTCAATATGTATGAATCACTACCAGAATAATGGTAGTTTCATTTTACTTTACTTTTTCATTACTTTAAGGACTATGTAAATGTTATTAGGCTGCAATATAGACTGATCTTTGACTTAAAAAAACATAAGGGATGAAGTATGGCTTCACTGGTTCATAATCTGTGCCATATTTTCCACCACATAAACAATAAAGTCTCCAAGATGGTTTGGATTTAATTCTGGAGTGTCTGGAGTTTACCTTGTGAACACACTAAAACCTTTTGGGTATAGTCCAATGAACTGGTGGGTGGGCTTTATGCAAAGGCTGTCTTGGTTTGGGGAAGGGGGCTTGAGATTGGAGGCTTTTGGGTTACTTTATTTAATGGTCATGTTCTGAAATCTGAGGCCAGCATGCTTAGCAGAGGGAGAGTTATGATCTCTTCTTTCCTTCTGTAAGCGATTTCCTTGTTTGATTTGGAAACAGTAGACTTCATGCCAGGGGACTGGAAAAGGAGTTGAGGGTTCAAGTGCATTTTGTTATGTTATAAAAGAGAAAGCACAGCTTTAGGAGCAAGTGGAGGTAGATCCTGAGAGAGGATGTGAGAAACCTGAAACATGCCTGTGGTTTCCCCTGTTGAGGAATTGCACACACCTTATCAACTGGTCTTCTGTACATGTGCTGGAGCTTTTTTTATCAGAATTGACTCTTTCATTTTCTTTTTGTAAGTCTCTGGCATCATGGAGTATGATTTAAACATTTTTTTTCCTGTGTGCTTTGCAATATCTGGAAGCAAGGTCATAGCTTGCTTATTACTTGCAGAGCCTAGTCATTGCCTCCTTTTTACTGAGGTTTGTATGAAGATATATACACACTTCAGTATCTCTGGAAAGAAATATTTCAATTACATAGATGCTGCTGGGTTTGACCCCAGTAACACATAAATTCCTCTGCTCTCCAAATAGCCCTGAGGAATTTCACAGTGTATGTAAATCTCATCAGCAACCGTTTAAAGTCTGTACTAAACCAGAAGTGTAAATGTCACCTAAAAGGCAAGTTTACAAAAATCACTGGGGTCTCAAGTCCAGGCCTTAAATGTCGACTTTCCCAGAGCTTTTGTTGTCATGAGTTTGGGTCCTGAGCATTGGGCAAACAGGTCTGTGGACTGTATGGCAGGACTGTAAGCTGCCACTTGAAACTGTGCTATAGCAGTTGCAGAAAAAATTACAGCTTCCCTCAGTGTAACTTCTCTGAGTGTACCTTCCCTTCCATTTCAGAGGTTCCTTCAGGTATGAGAGCTTGGTGACATTTTAGGGAAAGTTTGCAAAATTTCTTGCTTTACATGCAGTCCTGAGCAAGGGCAGGTTAAAGCCTCTTCTCTATTTCAGATTCCCAAAATATTTAGGTGACCAAATCCAAGGGAGAGAAACTGTGTCAGGTGCTTATCTACACTTGGCAGACTGTCAACTCTCTGAGCCATCAATGATAAAAAGCACTAGAATGAGGAACCTTGTGGCATTTTGGGGATGTTATAGCAGAGACAAGGACCTTCCAGTCTCTAGCACGGCTTTTTCTCTGTAGAGAGTTTGTTATTTTGTAAGTTAATAAACCTTTTTTGTTTCCAACACCACCCAAGGTGTCCATCCCGCTTATTTTAAGCCACTGGGTATTTGTAAGACAAAAACCCAAACGGGGATGGAAGCTCCAAGGGCTTGTAACACCTGGTCCAAGGAGATATTTCGTCAAGTCTTTATAAAAATAAGGCTCTTGCCTCTAAAAGAAAAAAAGTAATGGATATTAATCAAATGATTCTGAAGAGCAGTTGATACAATTCTAATTTTTATCCACATATATCTCAGTCACATGGATGAGAGAGTCACATGGATATAAGGTAAACTTGACAGGGCATGCCACTTTGAATATGTCAAAGGCTTTGGCTTGCTCATGTTTGGTTCTGTTCCTGTGTATTATTAGTAGGGATATCTTTAACAACTTAAGGAATAAAATTCTCAGATTGAGCTCATTGCTAAAGTAAGAGAAATTGCATTTCAAATGCTTCATGACAGAGTTTACAGCTCTTAATACTTAGTGAGGCATTGATGATGAGGCATTTCTCTATTCCAAATGGGCAAATTATATTGACAGGTGTAACTTCAGGATGATAAGTGAAGCATCTTATGTTTGAAGTGGAAGTTGTGCAAGTAATGAAGGGCAAATTGCCGATGGCCTTCTCTTTCTGAAGTATCCTCTGTAGCTTGAACAGACATTAACTATTCTTCACAAACTACCCGTGGGCGCTTAAAAATATTTATTAATTTTTCCCTCTTTAAAGTTAAAGCCTGCATCTGCCCACCACCAAACAAATTCTTTAAGAATAGATGTGGCTTGCTGTTTCTCTGCTGTTGGTACTTAGCAATGAAGAGAGAAACTTGTGTCTGCAATTAGAAAATAAATTCCTCCCCTACTGTGTGGGAAGTTCTCATTCTTTCATTCTTGCCCCCTTGTTGCAAGGCTGAGACATCTGGCTATCCTGAAAAAGCCTAGGGCTCCTAAGACAGACATTTCAGCATTATTAGTAATAATTAAAAAAGGTATTCAGCTTGCATTTTTCATAATATCCTGAATAATCCTTGTCAAGTAGCTAAGAACTGAAGATGAGTACTTGTTATAATGACCATTTATTTGGGAAAGTAGAAATGAACAGTTAATTACTGAATACTACCAAGACTTCCTGGGAGGAGCATGTATAATGACCCCCTTTTTGGTATCTGTGGATATAGAAATCTAATTATAATGTATTTTTACATAGCAGTTCTATAAGCAGACAGATTTGCTTTTGACCTGTACTTTTCAATGGACCCAGTTAAATCCTCCTCATTTATCCTGGTAGGTGGTACCTTAGTTCAGAGTTGGATAAAATAGCAACATTTCCATTATGAATAGTAATATTTTTTTCCCAAAGTTATTTCCAAGTTGGAAGGGAGGTGAATAACTAAGCTGAATTACTCAATTCTGAGTGTTTGCACTCAGATTAAATACAGGTTTTTTGGTAACAAACTAACCATTGCTACTTAACATATGTCCCTATTGCTGCAGTGTTTAAGTACAACCTTTAAGAATAAGGCTTAAAACCCTAGTGACACAAGCTCTACAGAGATCAGAAAACAGCTGTTTCCTGGCCATCAGCCCCAGAACCACCATGAGTAACATTAGTGAGGACATGTTTTGCGCCATTTGGAGGACGAGAGATAAGCTGCTGTGCTCTTTGTTCACCCAGAGCAGACTGGGCTGCCTGAGGCACAGATACTCCTGCATGACCACTGATCACAGGTGTGTTCCGACTCTTAATTCAGTACAAAAAGCTTGCCTGTAGCTACAGAGTAAATTTGGGAGTTTTAGTCAGCCTCTCTTTTGCATAGCTTTGTCTTTGGAAGAATAACAACTTCATCCCTTTTCCTTTCCACAAGAAAAGCAAAAGAGTTTTATAACTCTGTCCTAGACATTTAGCCTGTAGGGAGTTTTGGCCCGTGCCTCTGATGTCACTTTTTCTAGTGCCACTTGCTGGTGGGGCTGTCACTGTTGCCCCAGGCTGCTGCTTCTCTGCTTTGCTGACAGAGCACTGAGCACTCTCTCTGTCCCGGTCTTGTCAGTGTGCAGTGATTACGAGTCTGGGAAAGGTCCAGTTGAGGACACAGAGCTCAAGTATCAGAGCAGATGCATGGAACAAAGTAACAGAGCTTCTGGGAGGGTGTCCCCCATGCTTGGCAGAGATGGTGGGTACTCATTAGTCCCTGGCCAGCAGAATGCTGGGACTGGGACTTCCAGTTAGCATTCTCTGTCAGACTAGGATCTACACCAGAGTTACTGCCCTGTGCAATTCCATGTGAGAACACTTTGCTGTGTTGTCTAAATTGTGACTCTATGGTTAGAATGCCTTGTGCAAAATGCAACAATTCCCTTTCTTTTAGAATAAGCCCACTGGCTTCTGTGTTCTCCAAATCAAATTAAGTGGAAAAGCAATTTTGGACTAGTAATTATTTTATTTAAATATTGACTTATTTCTACTGTAGTAGATGATTAAAAAATACTTTGGGGAAAAACATTGAGAAACTTGTTCTGGGAATGTCAATAAGAATGTTATGACATTACTATAACACTACTAAACACTGTTTTTTTTCTTCCTGTTTCTCCCCAGTAAAATCTGGTATGGATCCACTGACTCAGTTTTACCAGACATGGTAAGGTTGTAATTATTTTCTTGTCTACCAATCTTCCATATTGTTTCTCTGTTCCTTTTCTCACTGCACCAATATCTGAAAAGAATATCTGTCATATTTATTTTGTGTATTTCCATACAAATAAAAAGATTTATCAAAACAGTGTCTAAACTTACTCTTCATAGGAACATCTAGATATTTTTCTGCTGAAAGTCAACAGGCTTGTTAACTAATAGGTTCACTCATCAAAGTTTGGATTACATCTCCCTGAGCATGAACAAGACCGTTCTGCAGAGACTATGTGGTGTCCCATTAAGAGCAGCGAGGATGCAGATTTCTCTATGCTAATCTATAAATACATAAACTCTGATGTCAGAGTTGAGGGGTCATTTTCTTTTTCTGTATGGGCTGTGATGTCTTCTCTGACTAGTACAGTGTGTGACAACGTGTGTACGTCAGTTTGGCTGAAATATGGTGGTTTTGTCCTGTGCAGAGGCTTTTGCAGTCATTAAGTGCACCTTCTCTGCCAGGTTTTCTTGCCCAGGAACAAGAAGCTCCATGTCACCTGCAGCTAGGTGGGCATCATGACCAGCTCAGCCTTTGAGTATCCAGTCAGAATTTCTTGCCCACCAAGTAACTATCAAGCAACTTTAAGTACTATGCTATTAACGTAGTTACGATAATATCATGGCTGCGCCTGACAACTCCGACATGACATTTTTTAAGTTCACTCTCATGCCAGTGCTAAATTAACTATGTGAATTCTAACAAACCAAATCATGCTGCTTTTCCTGCAAGCCCCTCCATGTACCGAAGGATTGTCTCAGTTCACAAGGGTCTCAAGCATGGATCTGGGCAGTGCATAATTCTTATCTGTTTGAAAAATGTAGGCAGTAATGAAGCTTATATTGTTGACTTAGAATTGTTTCTCAAGAAGGATGTATGCTTGTGGTCAAGGTCAAAGCAAAGCAGAGGAAAAACATGTTGATTTTGGTTGGGTAAAAAAAAAGCTGGTGCTGAATGACTAAGATTCTATCCAAAAATGTGTTATATAATCACCACAAAGGGGCCTTTTCCCCCCTGTGGGTGACCCATTTATTTTGTTTTTCCCTGGCCCTCCACAGCACTACCCATGTGAGTACATTTCTTGTATAAACTGTTAGGATGTTGTCATTTGCTGTCCTTCCTAGTTACATGCTTGCTTTGTCTTTATTTTTTTGAGACTTTGGGGAATAAAACTTAAAACATCCACTGTGTCTGTATCATAAGTCAAGCATTTTGGTGGAAGATAATGGCACACTTAAAACAAAAATGACAGAGACTTCAATCAATATAATACCTAAAGAGCAACAGCTTGTCTGCAGCTTGAATTGCTGTTAATTAACTAAAGTCACCATTTACATATTTAGTATGGTATATTATTTTAGAAAGCAACAAAGAATAAATTCATCATTCCAATGCATTTGATCAGCGTATGAAAATCAGAACAAAAATTTTTATCCTGTTTTTATTTAATGTACCTTATTTAAGTAATTTAGACCCCTGGGTAAAGCTTATAAAGAAGTTAATTCAGCTATTCTATCATTTCAATTCACTTTCTACAAATGTTTGAGAAGAATTTGTTCATGTGTTTTTTGCAATCTCCTCTTTTAGGATTGAAATGCTCCCCACTTCAGTCCATGTACTCCCATGAAATAGTTTTTGTGGGATTGAACCATGCAGAGATTATTCTCTGCATGACTATGCTTTTCTATGCTGTCTAAGATGCAGATGGGTTTTGGAGACCTGCTTGGGAATAGGCTTGTGTCCCTGCTTGTGTACTGCATAAGGGGTGTGGAGTCCCTTTTTTACCACATAGAAAGGTGTTTCAAGTCTGCCATAGTGTTTGAAGCTATGAGAAATAAACTCAACATGGATAAGGGGGACACCCTTTTGCCAATATTGTGCAAAACTAGGAGAAATTGTTTGGTAAGGTATAAATAACCATACCAAAAAGATTGACTATAACCTGGTCTGCTCACTCAGTAGGAAAATTGTTGTCACCAAACTTCAATGCCATACTTGCAGTGAGTGTTTTTGTAAACCAGGCAGCCCCTGGCATCAGGAAATATTTTAAGAAGCATGTGCCAGTGTGGTGAGAACCAGGACAGATTGTTTGTCTCAGCACAGCTCATATTTATTTAAACAGAGGGAGGAATGCCACTCACTGTGAGACAAGACCCTATTCCCCTGGAAGCCGAGAAGAGTATCTGTAAGCAGACAGTGATACATATCCAAAGGGTTTTAAAATATTCCATTAGATTGTTCTTGTCCCCCTTCCACATCCCTGCTTGCTCCATGAGTACCTTTGTGATCACTTCCAGCCCTAGTGCTCCAGTCCAGAGCTGTTTCTGTACATAGTGCTCTGGGTGTCCTGGAGAAGGGAGTGTACCAAGGAGCTGTAGAACACTAATATTTGGTATCAGTCTNTTTTTTTTTTTTTTTCTCTTCACTTTTATCAGGAGAGGATTAAAAAGGCTGAAGGAACTGCAGCATTTTGCTCTGTGGTGCAGCACATAAGAGTTACTATCTATTGATAACCATACTTAGTGGATATGTTGAAATTAATTTAAAAGTAACTGTTTTACAGGAGGTGCCAAGAGAAAAATCAATTTTTAATTGACTATGAATAGGCAATAAAGACTGTGATGTGCCTGAAATGGGAAGGTAAAATATTTGGAACCAGTAGCAGAGGTCCCAGACTTTACGTGTATATTTGCAGACTTGCAAAATGATATTGAGCCAAATGAGTTCATTTCCCTGTGGATGATGTCTTAGGCCCACGTTTAAAGGCTGCCTTTGCACTTGATGTGACTAATGGTAGCATCTGAATTCCACTTCTTTCACACAGATGTGGAATGAAAGGTCTAAAACTTAGTCAAATCCTCTGAGCCAAACACTGCGGACCTACTATGAGATTGGAAGCAATATAAATCTGAATTTGAGTCTCTTTAGGTCCTCTATCACCTCTGCATTGACCAATTTTTTCCCAAAGAAGAATTTTAGGTTTTATATTCCACCTCATTTGACTTTCAGCCCTGCAAACTCGCCACTCACCCATTAGCCACAGCCAAAGAGTGGCTTAGGTACATATTTGTGGTATCCTTGCTGTAGAGCGCTTCAGAGATGATCGCTGTATTTCTAAGTGATATCTCAGTGAAATCATTAATTTAAGGGATGACTCTGTTATCACTGCTAATCAGGTGAAAAATAACTCAGAAAAACTTCATTTATTGCATCTTGGATAGATCTATCTCTAAAGCCAACAGCTTTTATAAATATCTGATTGCTTTTAAAAACAAGCTTAATGCACACAACTATTTTTCTTTTAATCAATATGTGCTTTTCATATTGAAGGTTTTAAGCTTTGGTGTGGGTTCAAGTGTTCTTCATCGTTCTCAACTATATTTCTTTTAAAAATAATTACAAAACTAAACAAACAGTCTTCTGTCATGGTTAGGATATGTTTTTACTTTAATAAATTGTCTCCCTGGGTAGTAACTCCATGCTGAGCTCTCAAGCTTTTCAAAGGAATGCCTGACATTTAGGGCCATTTTTTTTAAAACCTTCAAGCAGCCTTCTCCATTTTTGTTCTCTTATTTTGTTGTTACATTCTGAGTTTATTTAGGAGACTTAATGAGACTTCAGAGTCTCATTTAATTCAGAGACTTCTCCAAAGGTTTCACTGCTAGGATGAGTGAATGCTAAAGGCTGCCACCTTTTCTGTGCCTGCTTGGAGGTGCCTAAATAAAAGCTTGTTGATAATGCAGTATTTTTTTGGCAATGGTTTGTCACTTGTTTGTTATGCTAGTAGCGGTCAAGGCAAGTAATCCTGAATATTGGCATAGGAGACACTTATATCACCTGTCAGTCTGCCTCCTGAATGTCATAGTGGGAGTGCAGAGATGGTAATACTAACATGAAATTTTTGCATATTCTCTTTTTATTGTTTCATTATTGACATGAATTTTAGAAAAATGACCACCATCAATGGCTGTCTGTAGCTGGGGAAGTCTTTCCTCACTGAAGGTTTCACTGTCTTCCTCTAGGCATGTTGCTTGTTGTCCTGAGAAAAACTTAATTTTAATAAACCCTCAGCTATAAATATTTTGATGCATCTCTTCTAATTGTTTTACAATGGCAAGTATAGGTCAGAGCTATCAGGGAAGCCTGCTAAGTCAACCAAAGTAATAAACTGAAAGTGAATCATAAACTAATTTTCATGACTGGCAATTCCTCTCAGAATTAGAGAAGAAAGCAGAATAGCTTGAGAAGAGTTATGGAGAAATATAAGTTTGATTTATGGACAGTAAGCTTGCTGTGGACTGTATATGAACGTGGATTTAAATAAAAGCTACCACTTCTTCTTTGAAGTGAATCTTTAACACCACAGTAAAACACGAAGAGAAAATAGAAACAAATACTATTCTTCCCACTAAAAAAGAACTTAGGGTAGAAATGTAAGATCAGTCAAAGAAACTGGATTCAGAGGTGGCACTCTTGCTCTATATTCTTCTTTCGTCTTTGATGAATTCAAACAGATGCAGAGAGAATGAACTAGGCTGATTTTGTAAGGTTAACACTGCAAAACCCCTGAATTCCTTATGAAGATGACAATGATGCCAAAATAGTAAGCCTACAAAAAGGAGGGAATTTCATGAGGTGAATATATTTCTAGCATTCAATACTGAGCTGAGATTCACATGTTCAGTCCCCTTCTCTAAGTGATGTAAAACTTCAAGCGATGAAGCAATTAAAATGCAAATCCAAATCCTAAAACAACAGATGACAGAACTTCCATAACTATCTTTCAAACTTATGGCCAGTTTTATGACAGTAACTTTTGATCCTGTAGCTATAGCACCCCCCACCCCCCGCCCGCCAAATTTATTCTGATGGAAACTATCTTAACTTTCTTAACTTTACTAGAGATGGAATAATTTTCTCTGAATAGGAGCCAGTGGATAGTGACAACACTCTTGGGAGCATCTGAAAAGGGTACTTAGAGAGAAGGGGTTACAAAGCCTTGATTCAGTTGGGTTATCTTTGAACTGTTTAAGATTATTTTAATAATTAATATTGTTGTATAATTGATACAGAATTCTAAGTATGCATTTGAAAGACTTTTTTCTCCCAACCAATATTTTCCTTTCCCTTTGGTCTAATATGTTCTTTCGTATGGATAAAGTAAATTATTTTTCATAGATTTATTATTCTCTTGTCTCTGTATCTCATCTTCTATATAATGTTCCTCCTTACTGATAGTCTAAAGGAGTGATTGGCATTGTGTTCTCTTTAGATGACAAAAATATAGCAGGATATTCTGACCAGTTAGAATAAAAGAATGAGGATAATGAATTTTCAGAATTTATGGCCACTTCACTTACATGAGAGCATAGAAAAAAGCAGCCTACCATCTATCCAAGAAGTTTGATAAATCAGGATGTATCCCAGGGAGTCTAAGACAAATAAATCTTAATGGCAAGGACTGTTGATTTTTATAGGTAGTAATTCTATTTAACTGGAATTTTTTCCATCTTGTTTAGTGGTGCTCATTTTCTGGTCTTTATCAGTCTCATTACTTAATTCTTACCATGCTAAAGAAGTGTTCACTTTTATCTTACCTGTAACTCATAAATGAAGTAATTTAATTCTCAGTTCTCTGTCTGTGGTTGATAACTGCCTTATTCTCCACCACTGTGCAGTTAATAAATCAAAATGCAGATTGATCAAGACTATAAAATGTCTTCCGTAGCTTATTTCCTTTCTATACCCCAGGCTTGTTTTTCATAAACTCCTTTGTAGCATGTACATGTTCCTGAGCAGCTTGTGGAAACCAGCTTATTTGGGAAGTGACCTAAAACAACTGACTGTCTTCCAATTGCTTTTTATTATTATAGTATATGGTTGTTGATAAGCACTTTTTTTTTTGCTGTAAAGATACTTTCCCATCATAAGAACACTGGGATCAAACACATCTCAAATAGAGTTTGCACCTCTATTTTTGTAGAATATCTACTCATACCACATAGCTGGTAATAGCTTGTAACACTTATTTTTGGATAATGCCTTCCATTGAAATGCAGTAAAATCATTCACTGATTTATTGGAATAAAATTGGAAGAAATTACTTTAAATTTTAAATTGGAGTAGACATTTGCATGGTTCAGTGCTAAATCCCTGTCTGGCAGGTGCTGGCTCTCTGAGGGTCCTGATGCATCTTGACTGCTTGGACTTCTGGGGCCCTGGCTGTCCTATCTTGTCTTGGAGTCCTTACAAAGAAGCTTTTGGGATGCCCATTTTGGTTCTAAATGGAGTAGAAATCGGGTGTATGGAAATTTTATGGGTTTTTCTCCTCCCAGTTCTGCTCAAACTAATAGAAACATAGAATGGGTGGTGTTGGAAGGGACCTTAAAAATCATCCTGTTTCAATCCCCCTGCCATGGCAAAATGGAGATATAGGGATATTAACTGCAAGTGAGTGTGATGATTGTAGAGATATAGGCTGAAGAGAGCAATTTCTTTGTTGCTGGACTTAAATGGAAGGGCATATATGTGCAGGAGTATTCAAAAGCTGTTTCAGACAGCAGCAGCTGTCTAAGAGCAGACTCCAGACCTGTTAGTCAGAGGCAAGGTGTTGTGGAAGGAAGTTCAATGATGGAAAAGGAAGTGGGAGGATGACTTGAATCTTTTAAAAATAGCCAAACTCCCAAGCACTGGCTTACATTATCAGCAAACAGCCTGCAAAACTTGGTTTAAAGAAATAAATCTGTTTCTGAGTTTCAAAAACATGGAGCCAAAACTCATATCTGATTCTATGACTTAAAAACTTTGAGGAGTTTTTTTTTCCTAGTTCAATTTAAGAAAGAAAAGAAAGAGCCCTTCTGGCTGTGGCCATGTATTCCAACCATCAGCCAGGAGTAAAGTTTTACAGCTGACTTACAAACCCCTGAGAGATGGGTTTTCTAATGGAAATACTGACAGCCCCTTGACTAGCAACACTAGCAGGCACGGTTGTAATAAATGAGACTGAGAGACACATGATACAGGGCCCAGAAGGTAATTAATGGCTAGAGTGAAATAAAATATAGACACAACATCCCGCAGAGAGCATGACTCAATGGAACAAACTTGTAATAAAGCACAAAGAATTCTGTTTAGTAAAGAGCTGTGTGAAACTGCTTGTAAAATAAATCATGAACTAGTGCTAGAGACACCTGAGCTCTCTGTATGTTTCTTTTAAATAGGAGGATTAACAAATACCCCTTCACTGTAAAAAGCCATTTTTGGCAATGCAGAATTGCAGTTAAAATAAAGAGAAGCAATGAAATGCTAAGTGCACCTATGCAAACAAAACCTTAACACACTTCTCAGCAAAATATGGCAGAAGGAAGTTACGACTGCACCTACCACCTCATTTTTTTAACCAAGTAACTTTTGGGCCAGCTCTCATTCTGATTTAACCCAATTGTCATCTCACTTGGAATACTTGACTTTATCCTTGTTACATGTTATATGTCAAAGCAGGCAACAAAATAGTTCTTATTCCCTAATTTCCTTCCTTGAATTCTAAGCTTAAAAAAATAAAAATTGCCACCACAAAAACTTCCCCAAACTCAGACTGTTACCTCATTTCTTGCTGTGGTTCCACTGATTTATGAGACTGCAGCCATGATACTTGAAGCTAAGCTATTGTTTTGGGATTATGCACTAATTACAATTATGCCTGATCATAGCTTATTATTGTTAATTTATTAACAGTGTATTAATAAGCTCCTACCTTATTATTGTTAACTTATCCTATATTCACATTTCCAAGGCACAAAAGTAAGTTGCTCCAAATTCCTAATCCAATTGAGTTAGACATCACAATGAATGTATTCCCAACACTAACAGTTCCCACACTGCACACCTTGGAAGGTTTCAGACTTAGGGTGATGTAAGCATTTGCCATGTCACTGCTACTTTAATCTTTATCAAACAGTGTTGGAAAACCTCAATGCAACATTCCTTGAGTTAGGACTAAAAATACTTGAAGAATGATAAATTTCAGCTTCTGTGATTTCTATTACTAATTAACACATAAGGATATCAAAGTCCACTACATAAAACTGATGACTGAAGCTGAAATACGTCAGCACTACAATGTCAAAGTTGACTTTGTGATATGTGAATTGTGTAAAAAACACAATCAAAAATATCTCATCCAAATGTATTTTTGTAATTTTCTGTTTCTGCTTGGTTTAATTTTATGCATCCTTAGGGTGAAAAAATCAGAAATTGCTTTCTAGGTTCTTATGCTGCAAATCTTCTGTGCTGGTGCATCTCAATGTTTTTATTTCTTGACAGGGACCTACTTAGTGTCAAGCTCTGTACAATAGGGAAATACCACGCTCATCATCTTCGTGACATACTGTTGGAGACTAAAACACTTCCCTTATATCATCTCTGCTACAAAAGTTACCAAAGAAGTTAGTTTTGTGATTTCAAGCAGTCTGCTAGTTAGCTTTGCCATAGTTTCAATTCTCTGTCATTCTCAGGAGGCAAGACACCTTAAACTCAGTACTATATTCTTTTCATGTTAAGGTTTTACTAATAATACTTTAATAATTATTCAGAGTGTGAAACATAGCCAATAACAATAAATAGCTTTATATAAAGTTGGGATCAACTTCAGAAAAAACACCCACCAAAACCCCTTAGAAATTTAAAAAACTCTTGTGCTATTTGAAGTTAATTTGCAAGAAGTAAACCAGAAAGACCCCTACCTACCCTTGGCAGAAAGTTTGGAGGCTCCATTAAATGAGCTCTTGCAAATTGCAGAGGGTGATTTTGATTACATTTTCTCTGCCTTTCACTTTGCTTTGACTCTGACATGTGGGTGGTTGGAACAACTGTTTTCTCAGCTGCTACAGCCATGTAATATTTATGCTGGACATTTACTAAATGTGTAAATCCCAGCTGAAGTACCAGCCCTTATTCCTTCTTATTCTGTGTATAAAATCTTGGACATTTGTTCCATTCCAGAGCCGGATTACGGACTGTGAAGTATTTTGCAGAGCTGAGTGGGACCATACTAAAATCCTTCAAATGTGGATCACCTTCTTTCCAAAATCCTAATTTCTCTTCTACTTGAGCAAAAATAATTTGAGAACAATTCAATTTTTTTTAATTGCCTACTTACATAGACAGAAATAATTTATGTCTCCTGCTTGTACTTGTAAGAGACAATTTCTTGTCTGCTATTTGGAGTTTCTGTCTTAGATTTATAACTGGCTGAGTCTCATTGCTTGATTTACAGAGAGGCTGCAGATGAGTGCCCATATATTGCTGATTTAAACTAGATCAGTTATCTAAATCTTTATTGTGCATACAAAGGGCCAGGAATTAAATTTAATGCCCTTGACACTTCAAACTATCAGTGAGAGAACTCAGATGTACAGGAACAGTGGCTTTTCATCATCGTTATTTATGGACTTTTACATCCAACGTCATTTGTATCTTAGAGTTACATGGCAATTGGGAAACTTTATTAATAGCAAATCAGGTTCCACAGTCTTTGCCTTGGAAATGAGAAGGAATTTGAAGCATTTTTATTTGATAATATCACAGTAGGATCAGAAGCTTAATTGTTCCGTTCATGCTGGGATTTTTAGTGTTGCAAAAACAGTGTTTTAATTGTAACATTGGAACTTTGCATGTTTTGTTCAGCCCTACGAAAACTGGAACATGATTTTTGATACATTTTGATCACAGGAAGTATTTAGAAATAAAGAATGTATAAATAGAAAAGGCTAATAGCCATGGCTAGTGATTGAAAAATCAGAGAATAGCACAATGGAAAAAATATTTATACTCATCTTTGTCACCCTCACTGCAGTAGCTGTGTGTTTCAGTGAATTTCTTTGAAGGTTATTAAGATTTGATCACGGTTGAAGTCTGAGAAATCAATTAAAACAACCATTTTCCCTTTCCTCAAAAAGCATTTAGGTTCAGGTTCACAAAGGCTCACTGGTCAAAAAGGCCTTTTGACACCCTGAGTCAAGCCTCACCTATCCAGGTCCTGAGGGAGAGGTAAAAAATAGCAGTTTTATCCTCAGTGTTTAAAGAACAATCCAAGCCTCTTATAGCTGTCTTGCACCAGGAAACTAATGATTGTCTTCCTTTGCAAGAATGAAGGCAGAATTGGCAAAATTGCTTCCACTGGCTAATGAACTGACACCCAAACTTATGCGAGATACAGATTAAAGAGTGCTCCCTTTGAAGTTATGTGTAGGGGAGAATCTACAGATCAAATATTTCACTCCTCTATCAATCAACAGGCAATTAAGTCACATGGGTAGGCTGATGTGTGACCTGAAATTGGATTTGTGACTTTTTTAACCTCTACCATGGTCTTTAACACAACAAAAGAAGCATTGATATCCACTTGAGACATTTTTCCTAATGCTCATCTCTAGATTTGCAATTTATATGCTGTATGATTGAAAGTGATATATAGAAGTAGTAAACTGAAAGGAGAAAATAGGCTCCTAATCCTGTGTACCACTACCTTAAAAGGAAAGGAAATTCACTCTGGAGACTAGCTAATCCATTGTTCCAGTAAAAATAGCCAATTTGATTATAAACATTGTGGTAGACTGTGGATTGGTTTCAAGAGAGAAATTCTGCGAATAGTTCCAATGTTGATCTTAAAAATAAAAATTTATCTTGGGCATTCTAAATCTGAGATGGGGGCTATTAAATATCATGTGGAAAAAAACATGAAAATTGCATTTCTATTTGACAATAATTCATGCGGACAGAGTTCAGTGTTCAAGAATTAAAGCAATTTTGAGCAATCAATATACAAAATCAAAGACTTTTTCTCATATACGACTGTTTCACATGAAAAATTGTACTAGCACAAAAAAAGAGAAATTCCTGATCTTCAAAGAAAAATAAATATACAAAGCAGAGAGGAAAAATATTAATGCCATCAAAAGAGTTGTAAATCACAGAAGAGTTGTAAAGATTATCAGCAGTACCAATGTAGGTGATGTTCATGAGGACAAATGCTGAAGTACCGGAATAATGGAAAATTTCATTTTTTTCTTCCAGCTGGTTATTCTTTATGACATGTTATAGTTGTACACCCTCTGTGCAGGAGAATGTTTTTTTTTAAAACTATTTCTGATGATATTTTCTATTTCTTCTGAATATACTTCAGACTCTCATATATGAGACATTTATTTCTCTCCTTTGTAGACTCCTCTGCAGCTTTAAGTGTTGTGCTGGATCATGTAGTAATTTCTCTTAATGATATTCCTTTTTTGTGTGTGATGAGTACATGATTTGTTCGTGGTGAACACAGCCCTGTGTTCAGTGTAGAGTTTCTGTATTACCTTGACTGTATCATATATTTGATGCAGGTTGTTCTTATTTCATTCTTGTGTTCTCACATACTTTTCTTTTACACAATGTGGTCTAGTTATTCCTGCTGACAATTGAGTTAATGGATGTTTCTTATGGCTGTTTCAAGAACCTGTTTGTTTTCATATTTACCACAGGCAGAAAGGTTATCTAGCACTTAAATCCATAGTTGTTACTATTTTCATCAAGGGTAACCTTAATTATGGTTTCTAAATACTACATATAGTGGTTTCTAAATACTACATATAGAATAATATTTGTCTTCAGAAGCAGACTCATTAGAGAAAAAAATTTTATTGTTGAAAATCTCAATAGGAGGATGACTTTCAATTATCCACCTATTGATAGCTAGAGCTGACAGATCTCTAATTCTTCAGAATTTCCTTGCCATCTCTGTTCAAATAAAACAACCGACAAACCTGCATACAAACAGCCAGTACAGGCTTTTTTTTCTCTTGAGTGTATGTTGTTAGGAGTTAAAGCAGTTTGTATGCACGAATATTGTTTTTTAATTCAGTTTAATTAAATATTTAACTTGTGTTTCTCTTCACTGGCTGCATTCAACACAATTTATACAATGTATTCAAAATTTTAAAGTTTTTTCTCAGTGATTCTTTTATTCTGCTATATTAGCCTGGTCATATTTGATCCATGGCACAAATCACTCTGCCACATTTTTCTTATGGCCTTATGCTCTGATTAAAGATAATGAGAAGTGAGAACTACCTGTATGGCATGAGAAGGTACTTGTATCTGAGTCTAAAGTGCTTTGCAAAGACTTTTTGAAAAGTAGTCTAGATTTTGCTCTTTATTGTTCCTTGGCAGAAACATGGTTTTAATCCATTTTGCCATATTCTCACATAGAACAAGTCAGTCTTTTAGTCTAATCCTGATTTGTCTCTCTTCTTTCAATTTCTCTTCTCCTGTTAGGAGTATCTCCACTTCACTTCTTTAGACCCCCAAAGTTTATTCTGATAAGTTTACTTCACTCAATATACTTCCAGGCTCAGTGGTACACATAAAATTCATTGCTGTTACATGTCTGCTGAGAGTTATGGAGGATATTGATGCTGATGGGATCTCATGGTGTTTGCTGACACTATCTGATTCTTGGGTTGGCCAGGGTAAAACACTTGGTATGTCGGATTAAAGCAAAAGAAATACCTCATCTGGGAAACTGAAGTTCTTTTTAAAGGTGTAGTTCACAGTTGTTCACAGATTTTAAGGCATTGTTTAATTGCACCCTCACATCGGACAGACTTTGAGAGCATTGAGGCTGAGAGGAGGAAAACTCCACATTGGGTATCAAGAGTGCAGCATTTCTATGCTCATCTATGATCCATTCTCCACATTTACACTACCACTGGAATGCTTTAATGGATTTCCAAGGCATTGATACCTTTTATATTGAATGGGAAGACCTGCCAAGAGGCCTACATCTGCACCTTACATCACCTGATATGGTCTAAAAGCCTGGGTTTTAGATCTGGGTTTTATTTTCTGCTGGATCATGTCTGTCAAGTGATCTTGTTATTCATAACAAGGTAGATTCAAGAAGAGAGATTAAAGTAGAATCTCTCTATAGCAACACACGTATTCTAAGTATCTTGTCTTAAACCTTTAAATGTAGATATCCATAGGGATGGTATGACAGCAGGGACAAGAGACTTCTAGATGACTGTACAGCACACTAACTTAGATGAAACAGTGTTAAAAATGGGCAGTTTACTGAACATTCTCATTCTTCTTATTAACCTTTATATTAATTATGGTATGTATGGCATGTTAGGAAAATATGAGCCCTTCTACACCCAACTGTGTTGGACTCTACCAAAAGAAAACATTCTGATTAACAAGAAATGAAGGACAGAGTTCTGTGAGTTCTGCTGTGATTAGTTTGAGTGCTTAGAGACAGAATTGGATGGGAGGAGAGAGGGTCTGGAAGTCTCTTGGCCTTGACTTCTGGAGAAAATTGTAGGTTCTGCAAATGGCTACCTCTTTTGGGATCCCACTCTCCAGCATTTTACGACATCATTAGGAAGATTTTTTTTTTTCAAAAGATTCAGAAGGGAAACTGAGAGACAACAAGAAAAGGTCAGAGGTTAATATTCAGGAGATGTTTTTTCCCCACAAAAATTTCTTCTGTCTTAAGAGTATCAAAATCAAGTGCATTTACCAAGCTGTTTCCTAGATTTAATATCACCTTGAAAACTAAATTCCCTCAGAAAGTTAATGATGGTTAGGCCAACCATGAATCCACAGTTTGGATACTGGTTTGTTCTATGTCCTTTTTCAAAACATAAATTTGGAAGTAATTAGACGCAGACTATAAAAAAATATGGGATTCTGTGGCTAATATAAACCAAAGGGACACTGAGGAATGTTCAGAGATGTAGGCGTGTCAACCTAAGCCCTAGGAAAGCAGCACTAACACTCTTGGACTTCATTAATTTTTAAGTGTACAAAAAACCCCCTCAAATAAAAACAAACAAACCAAACAACCAACCAAATGAAAAACCAACCCTCCCCAAAAAAAGTTCCACAAAAAACCCCACCAAAACCCTCCACTTCTTTCCTCCTCTTGTTCCTTTCTTTCAACCGACATTACTAGAGAATGAATAGTCATGCATTATGCAGCACAGTTATTCTATGGGAAATGTTCTAAGTATTTAAGCTTCCAAGTGCTAGCCTCAGAGGATTTGCAAGCACAGATACAGTAACAACAGCTGGATTCTTTAAGAATTCGAAGTAAATTCATTTAAAAAATTAAATATGCCTACATGCAGCATATTTTGATTGAGTTGCAAAGAAAGAATCCCCATTGCTTCTGCTCTTACTGTAACATATTGCTTTTCATGCTTTCCCAAGACTACTGCAAGAAAGCTGCAGATGTTCTCATTTAAATGCTCTGTGTCCTGTTAAGTGGATGAGAGAGAAGTCTCTGTGCAAAGTCTCAACTACTTTTCAGAATGAAGGATATGAAATATTTTCCTTCCCCATCAGGTTTTTTCATGTGAGTAATGAAGTTCTATAAAGAGTACCAACTTTCAATTTTGGAGAATGTGAGGAAGCAGTGTGCACAAACAAATTAATCAAATTTAAATTTCAGTTGAGTTTCAGTATTTGTACTTGATCTTGTATTAGTGTTCATGAGTTAAATAGTGTAAAATGGTGAACTGATACCTAAGGATTTATTTACACCATAATTAATATGATTAACAATTATAAGTTATGTATTTACACATTAAAATTAATACCGATTAATGAACGAAAACTGGGCACATCAACAGTGATTTCAACCTGAATGGAGCTGTAGAGGCAGTTTCACATTTAATATAGGAACATCTGCAATTTAACGGTATTCACAGAATCACAGAATGAATTGGGTTGGAAAAGACCTTTGAGATCATCAAGTCCAACCTATGACCTAACACCTTCTTATCAACTAATTGGCACTGACTGCCATGTTTTTAAAATATGTCCGGGGATGGTGCCTCCACCACCTCCCTGGGCAGCCTATTCCAGTGTCCAATCATTCTTTCTGTCAAGATTTTTTTTCCTGATGTCTGGCCTAAACTTCCCCTGGCACAGCTTAAGACTGTGTCCTCTTGTTCTGTCAGTGGTTGCCTGGGAGAAGACACCAACCCCCACCTGGCTACAGCAATGTTTCAGGTAGCTGTAGAGAGTGACAAGGTTTCCCCTGAGCCTTCATTTTTTCCTGGCTAAACAACCCCAGCTCCCTCAGCTGTTCTTCGTAGGGATTCTCGTCCAAGTTCTTCACCAGACTTGCTGCCCTTCTCTGGATGCACTCAGGTGTCTCAACGTCCTCCTCAAAATGAGGGGCACAGAACTGGACACACTCAAGGTGTGGCCTCACCAGTGCCAGTACAGGGGCAGAATGACCTCCCTGCTCCTGCTGGCCACACTGTTCCTGATAGAGGCCAAGGGACATTGGCCTTCTTGGCCACCAGGGCACACTGCTGGCTCATGTTCAGCCACCAGACAACCAGTACCCCCAGGTCCTTTTCAGCCTGGCTGCTGTCCAGCCTCTCTGTCTCCAGCCTGTAGCAATGCAGGGGGTTGTTGTGGCCAAAGTGCAGGACTTGGCACTTGGACTTGTTCAACTTTATGTTGTTGGACTCGGCCCATTCATCCAGCCCATCCAGATCCCTCTGAAGAGCCCTTTTATTGTGCAACAGATGGACACACTCCCAGCTGGGTGTCATCTGCAAATCTACTGATGGTGGATTCAATCTCCTCACCCAGATCATCAATGAAGGTATTAAACAGGACTGGCCCAGCTCAGACCCCTGAGGGTCACCACTGGTGACTGCCCCAGCTGCATGCAGCACCGTTCACCTCCACTCTCTGGGCCCAGCCATCCAGCCAGTTCCTAATCCAGCAAAGAGTGCTCCTGTCCAAGCCATGGGCTGCAGCTTTTCCAGGAGGATGCTGTGGGAGACAGTGTCAAAGGCATTGCTGAAGTCCAGGTACACAACATCCATAGTCTTCCCTGCACCCATCAGGTGAGTCACCCGTTCATAAAAGGAGATGAGGTTAGATAGACAGTACCTGGCCCTCCTAAATCCATGCTGGCTGGTCTGATCCCTTGGCCATTCTTGCTGTTTGATTGTACTCAGGATGATCTGTTCCATAACTTTGCC
>VXBU01004721.1:278246-443518 GCA_013400315.1 Bombycilla garrulus | reverse complement strand
GTCTTTCAAAACCAAGACAAGATATATGGAGAGATGGAGAGATGGAGAGAGAGAGAGAGAGAGATTGACTTCCATCTCTTTCCTTAAAAAAGAGGAGTTACTGTGTTTTCATCTCTCATGCTAAGGGAATCAAAAACATAGAACACTTAAGATCTTTCTGAATGACCTCTGTATACCTGTGAAGTATGAAAAAGCCGGATAACACCACCAAAGGATTAAACTAAATTTCAAGGCCACTTGGGAGATCATAAAATGCTTACACATTTATTCTTGTTTTGGTGAATGAAAAGAAGATAATGTCTGTGACAATTAGAGCTTTGTGTCATGGGTGCAAAATTAAAAAAAAAAGGGAGAAGAATAGGGGCAGGGAGACTGTTGACTGCCTAAAGTGCTGAAGCTGCTGAGCAATTTATGAGGAACTGATTTATGGTTCCAAGCTCAAATTACATTCTACAGGTGCTTCAGAAACAGAGCTATTTCTGTCTTCCTAATAGGTACGATATGGCAATGAAGACTTTCTATTCCTTCCTTCCATCTGTGTTTTACACCCATCTGTCATACTTTATCCCTGTTTAGATTGAAAATGTTCCTGATTTATGCAGTGTTTGTATTTACAAACTAAACAACCATTAGGCTGCATGTGATAGAAGCTGTGGGACCCATGGGTGTCAGCCCTTGGCAGGAGGGCCCCTGTTACAAGAAGCCCTTTTTATTCTTGGAGCTGTTAAATTCTGGCCTCTTATGCTTATCACGAAATAACTGAGAAAAAGCACAGTTGCACTCTACTGTCCTTAGGACACACCACCTCTGAATAATAACAGATTGTCCAAAGGATGTCTGGAAACAACTGAGTGACCAGAATGGTAATACTTCCTGAAATAGAACTCAGGCTTATCAATAAATAGATATTTTTTCCTCTGATGACAAAGCCAAATGTCTGTTATTGTATATAACATATAGATGCTTTGTAGCTTTTGATGAGTCTTTCATTTGACACAAATGGAATTTTTAACTAAAATTACTCATTCATTTATTTTAGATTTAAAAGGCTATTTGATTTACTGTAAATTTATCCAGTTGATTGTATGTCAGCACTTTAAAGGTAAGAATTGTTCCTTTTTCCTGGAGAGATATGTATTTAATATAAACAATAATTTAGATATATGCTTACTCAAATTATGACTAACAAACAATTTGAAACTGCAAATAAAGAACTTGGGAAATATAAAAATAGCTCAGAAGTATCCTTACTGTATTCCTATAAAATATGATTGCATCAGGAGAGCAGCAGGGGGAACAGCATATAAAAATGAAAATAAAGTTTTGACAGTTTATGGGGTTTTTTGATAGTTCCCCATCAAAATGAGACCATGAAAAGACCATATCTTATGAAAAGGGGGGATCTAATGTTGAGAGATTCAGTAAAATGAATGAATCTTTAGTTTATGTTTCTGCAATAAAAAATAGCACAGATAGCGCTAGAATGGTGCTAGGAAACAGTTAATCTTGTTTTTGAGTACAGGGAATGTGCAACCTTATGGATACTGGCCCACCTTGGCTTCTACTGCAAGATAAAATAGCAATCTGAGGGATAATGCTGTATCCTAAATTCCATCAAAACTGGACTAGCAGATGAGGTTGGTGCAGGCAGCATCGTCCCTGTGCTTGAGGTGCTGAGCATTGCTGGGCCTGGCTAATGAAAAGTACTTCATCAGTAACACAGCAGCTTTCACTCACTCTTCTGCTGTCTAGTCCATAACCAAAGCCATAATTCCATTGCAACATGGAGGTTTTTTCCTTCTACAAATAAAAATTCTAATGATTGCAGTATTTTATTCTGATCTTTCCCACACCTCTCTTATTCATATCTTCCTTAGGTTTTTTTCCTTTACTTGTGTGTGTCTTAGTCATTTCTACACCTCTGAAAGCATTCTGTATTCCAGGCTGATCTGCCAAAAGCATCTCTGACATCCATGCTAATTATATGGGTGGGTTTGGTGACCACAGCTTAAATTTCAAATGGCAATATGCAGATCTTGAATATTTTCTGTTCTATATCAGAGTTGCATGATTTTGGAACTCCTCAGTTTGAGCTTCAGTAGCGTGCAGGATTTGTCTTTTAATAACTTAGTGTAGGAGAACTGCAGTACCCCCACCGTCTGTTTTATGCTGAACTCTCTGAAGCAGCCAATTTTGTCTTCCAGAACGTGGCTGCTGCACATGCTGGGTGCTGATTGCAAGTATTATCTTAAGAGAATCACTTCTCAATATTTAAGAACATGACTCTTCTTTCATAGGCATGCTTTTTGGCTTTTAATACCCCTGCTGGTTTCATCTCACCCAGAGCTCCCTGTGAAATACCATCCTTCAGCACCACAGCTGTGTTGTGTTTATCAAGAAAATTGTGAGGAAGAGGAGGACTATAAAAACAACAACAGCCTTCAACTTCCTAGGAAGTAAAGAAAGTAGCCTGGCAAGAAAAAAAACAAAAAAAATCCACACAACCCTCTGCTGAAGTGCAGCCTGAGAATGGCCTGAAACCAAGATGCCTTTGGGCACCCTAATCTGCTTTACAGAGAGCTCATGAAAATTGAAGCAGGTAGGAGCCCCTCAAGAAAAAGTGTCACCAGAAAATTTCTGCCAGGCATTTTTCCTTGCCTACCAACCTCTTGTGTTAGCAGGTATGACAGGAAGGTTCAGTAAGGGGTGTGCTCAACCGGCACCATAAGAGCTCTGGGAGATCTGGGGGTTTATGTGCTCACAACCTGAGCTCACCTCACGCTCCTGAGAACCTGCTGCTGTACCAAACTAAATCCTTCCTAAGCCTGATCTTCTTTCTTCACTTGTGTTCCTTATAATACATTGTGAATCACCATAATCTCTGCTCTGTGATGATACCACAGAAATGTTATTTCACTCAATTAATGTAATTGTAAACTATTATAAATTAAATAACTGTCAACTTCCAAAATACTTCATTTTCTTTAGTTATGCTCCCATGTTCCCATATTTTCTTCTCATTAAGAATGCCAAAGTAGTTTAGATTACCTTTTATTTCTAAATTAACACTTCTGTCTGTCAAGCACAGGCTGCAGAAATGTTTACGATCCTGAAATTGCAACTGAACCTTAACAACAAAACTATGAATCCAATTAGCTGCATTAAAGAAGCAGACAAAGTATTTCCAGTGAGATATGGTTTGCACAGAGATGTAATATGTTTTCTTAGACCAATTTACAGCTTTAGCTGCAAAATATTTCTACTAATTTTCAAATGTATTCCTCTTCATGGTTGCCTGGTCAAGGTATTAAAATAATTAATGCAGGAAGTAAAAAAATATATTTGAGAATTGCAAATACATTTAAATATGAAGCAGAGAAATTTAAGTAAATGTAAATAAGATGCAGAGAGATGTTATTTAAAATAGTGCTGCTGTTACTTCTGCCTCCTGTTTTATTCCAAGGTCTCTCTGGTTCTTAATTCATGTTAAAGATGATCATGTACAGCTCTCTCACAGCAGTAGCAGCACAGTCAGCTCAGGGATCAAGAAATCATGCTCTGTATTGCAGTCTGATCTTTCATGGTTTATAAAAATCTTTTAAACTGAGCTATACTCAAGTGATTAATGCATTTATCCTTCCCTTCACAGTGGCTGCTGCTGTAACATATGGTTTGCCTGTCTCTCTTGTGCTATACATATTTGCTTTCTGATTGCCCTGAAGATTTCAGAATGAATTCAGTACTGCATGGCAAAATACTGCTTTATCCAACATGAAAAATCTTCTTGCTTAGAGTCAATAGTTCACTTGTATATAGGTGTCTGACATCCTGAAGGAGCAAAAAATGGAAATAAGCTATATTTGTGAGGTTTTCCATTGCTTTTCTCTTACCTTCTCCATGGATGATAAATGTAGTGAAATTTTGCATTGCATTCCTTCCTTAGCTTGTAATTTAACAAAAGAGTTTTACCAACACTTTTATTTGTTTCTATTGCCTAGCTTTTTCTGGGAGTTCTAAATCTGCTTCTCATAATTTTCTTCAGCATAGATGGTGGTTTTCTTTGGCTTTTTTTCACATCTGCCAAAAGAATCCTCGATATCCATGCATTGACAGGAGCATACATATTTCTTCACCATTACAGGCGAGAGAAAGAGTAACAGTTGTTTATAGGCTTCATTTTTCTTCCTGAGTTTTCAGGTGTATAATTTCTCAGCTAATTCAAGTGAGTTTTCTTCCCAAGGTTATGGCTAAATGGACAGAAAAATTATGGGGAAATGAAAGTTGCTGTGGTATATTTAACCCATAACCAGAACTGGTTGGAAACAAACCCCTCAAATTATTATTTCTATCAAGCTTAAAGTTTTACATTTTCCAGTTGTGTTTTTGTCATTTTTTAAATTTGTCTCTCCCAATAAAAAGTCAATTAAATAATGAGGAAGTTAACAGAAATAGACGCAGCAAATTAGCAATAATCACACAGGGATTTTTTTTTCTCTAAACAATACTTTATCAAATGGTAAAAAAAAAAAAAATCCTTGAATTTGCAAGAACTTTATTACAAGAGCCACCTTCTCCCTCATGGCACAGTTACACCTCGGGCACAGTCATGCTCACGAATTGCACACGCTGAGTCTTGCAGCCCACCAGAAATAGAAGTGCCAGACTGGCAGGGAGGAATTCCTGTACTTTAGCAGCCATTTCGTACCCAGTTGTAGGGAAATGTTATATAATGTCAAGCTGACAATTAAAAATATTCCTCCCTTTCTGTTTTAACTTGGGAGCCCCATCATTTTTTTCTATATAGCTTAATGAAGAAATTAAAAGTCATCAGTTGAATTTAATATCGACCTCCATTACAGGTATATATGCAAGTTCTTCTGTTACAATGTGTGATTGTGTTTCTGTCACTTAAGTCACAGATTGCTCTTCGTTAGAAAGATAATCAGCAAACTTTGAGTGGAATAGGATGTAAAAGTGGGATGGGAGCCATGAAGAAAGCAGAAACTTTCAGGGGAGGAATGCAGAAAAGGCACTACCAAGTTGATTCCTGGATCTAAAGCCTCCCCTAAAGAAAGTGCTTTGTCTGCCATCATCAGTACTAAATAGGTTTTCTTTAAAGGTACATTTCAGGTTCTGAGGGGAACTTATTCATTAGATGCTTTTGCAGTCAGGCAATCAACCAGAGAGAAGGAGTTTGACCTACAGTTACATCTCTGCTAGTAAATTAGACAGGTTCAGGAAACATTTCTTGGCACAGAAACTGAACTGTTGAATTGTTAGAACAATCATGTTTTGGACTGGACAAACTCCCTCTATCCCAGTTCTCAATCATATTCTGGAAGCTGGCATAAGTTTGTGCATATTCTCAACTGGAATTCTTCATTGGGAGTTGAGATAGTCCAGAGGCACAAATCAAGATAATGCTAAGCCATTTCTTCTTTATATCAGAGCATTGTTCTATAAAAAAATTAATTACATGTGCTTACATTCTTATAGTTTCCAGGGCTGGTTCTAGCTGACAAAAATAAACGAGAAAAAGACCATAATCTCTTTTTAGTTCTAGAACTGGTACAATAAAGGGACATAACCTCTTGAAGTCAGATCCTCAAGTAATTGCCAAGTTTTGCTCAAATGTGGGAGAAGTCCTGATATTTCACCAAGTCAGACTAGTAGATGATTGACGTAGAAATACTGATAAATGGATGTTTAAAAGCCTATATTTAGTCTTTCTTAATTTTAAAGACCAGAACTTAAGTGATTTAGTCAGAATTTCTTGTGCTATTTATTGTTCTGTGTCACAGCACTGACAATCTCAATGATAAAATGGGTATCCAACGGCTGTGAGATCCTGTCGTGAGCAAAATGAGACAGCACAGTTAAGATTACTTCAGTGAAGATTATGGAGTATGTGACAACTGTCTGGTTACTGAAATGTAGGATTCCTTGTCCAGCCTTAGGCTGTATATGAAGCAAAAACCACGTTAGTAAAGATAGAAATCTAATGTTCTTGTGTTCTCTAGATTGGTTTTTTTTGCATAGTACCATAAAAGTTTTGGATGAACCACAAAAGCAGGAAAAGTGTTTCCTTCTTAAATGCACTGGGACTTTGTAGTGAAGAAGATTTCAAGATTAAGACAACCAAAAACTTTGTATCATAAATTTTTTTTAATGTGGAATTTGTGGAGGTTTTCTTCATGTTTGCATTCGGAGGAGAATTAGTACATGTGTAAAAGCACCTATAAAACCACACTGTAAATTGTTTAATTTAATATATAAAATCCAACTTAATTCCCCATAAATGTACTTTGTGTAATCCTGTGAACTATTATAAAGTGGATATAATGTGTTACCCTCTCAAACAGTCTAGAAATTGTCTTCATGTGTGTCTATATGGAGTAACAGATGGAAGACTATCAAGTCACCTTTTATAAACATAACAACAGTGTGAAGCTCACATCTGCTGTGTAATGTCAGTTATTAGCTAAAAACTAACTTTTGTGGGAGCTGGAGCTGCCATCAGCTGCCTGTTGTCAGGTGTTTTGTATTTCTGGTTGTTCAGTTGGACATGCAGCTCCTCAACAGAATCCACAATGTGCACAAAGACAGGGAGGCAGCTGGAGGTTCATTGGCAGTTTCAAAGCAGCCATACAAGGCTACTGTCTTTAATTATTTTCACCTTGTTCCTGAATTTGGTTGATCTAATAGGGCCCTACAATTAGAGAAATTTGGTTGCATTGGGACTGCTGTGGTGGATAGAGTCCCCCAGCTCATGTAGTTTTGTTCCTACCCCAGCCCTCCTACCATGTGAATGTGATTCAGGCAGTACCGTAGGGTTCAGTACTCGGCTGTTTAAAATTGGGGGAGATTGTGCTGCCAATAAAAGGTTCCCTCACTGACTAACTGCCCTGTAGTGCTGCTGGGAAAAGGTGATGGGCTGGAGGTGGGTAGTTCTGCAATCCTAGTGTTTGTACGTGCCAAGTCTGCTGTAGAGGTTGAGATCATAAGTAGGGAGGGAGATGTGTTTGCTGCGACTGGAGAATCGAGAGGAGACCCTCAGCTGCCTGCATGGTTTTCCTTACCAGTGCTTCTTGTTGATACTTGTAAGTAAAATTTTAATATCTGGATTTACTTTTCAGGAGTGAGGTTGGCATTTGAAAGCTTGATTCTTACTGAAAAGTCAGTTGGACTTTAGCTCTGATATGTTTAAAATAATTAGAAAAAACCCAAACCAGCACCTTAGAGTTTATTAGTCAGTGCTTGTTTAGCAGCAATTTTATATAACAGTGACTGTGTATATTCATGTGTGAATAGTGGTAGCAATAATACTGTAATTAATAATAAATAAATTATACTAATAATTTTTAAAGCCATAATAGCAGACTTGGGTGATGTGTCATGAGGAAAGGAAAACCAGAAGCTTAACATGTAGCGGGAACTATTTTGTAATTCAGTTTGACAGGTGTTTGTAGGCAAATGTATAAACTGATAAAGAAGAAAGAACAGTCCATGAGTTAATGATTGATGAGTGCACCATCTCTGTGGACTAGGGCCTCATTGTGAAATAAACAGAAGATTGAATTTTATTTCAATTATTTTGTTTGGAGCTTTTTGTTTCTCTTGGGTCAAGTGCTTATTTGAAATCTGATCACCACATCATGATAAAGGCAATATTTTTGTTTATTTTAGATCTGTGTGACCTTCAGTGTAAATCAAGTAGCATTAGGGAAGCACGGAGGAGTAGAGTAGGGCCAGGTTAAATGACTGAAGCTAAAATACATTTTCCTGGATTTTTAAAGCACACAGCTGCAGTTGCTTGCTAGGAATCATGCAGCAGGGACAAAGCTTGTAGTTGTATTTCTGTTTTTAAATAAATTAAGCACAAAGCTTGTAGTTGTATTTCTGTTTTTAAATAAATTAAGCGCTAAATAACATCCATCTTCACCAAAATATGAGAGGGAGCTAGATGCTGCTAAGGTCTTAGTATCACAGGTGAGAAGAGAAGAAAATAAGAATTGAGAAGGATGAAGGAATGCACAGGAATTGAAGATAGTAAGTAGCATTATACATTATGTTATTTTGGATTATTTATACTTAGAGTAAGTAAAGAGAATGGTTGTAATAATTATGTTTTATAATTGTCTGTTTCCAAAATCAGTATGGCATAGATGGAGGAAAATAAGGGACTTTAAAATCTGTATTTTGTATTTACTTTACTTGGTTAGAGCCTTAATGTGGAGTAATTGAAATTTAAAAAAAAAATTGCCATTAATTTCAGTAGGGTTTCCACAGCTCCTGGTGTGAAAGCAGAAAGAACTGTGAATATGCTGTATTTAAGGTAGAAAACAAATAAACTGAAGTCTGCTAGCCAAAAATCTATTTAAAGATAAAAGCTGTTGACGAGTGCAAACATTAGACATAGTGTCATGTGGCACCTTATAACAAATACTGGTTCAAGTTTTACAACAGACTGCTTTCCCCTAACAGTTGGCTGAAAGATATGTCTAGTAGTTAATGGGAACCTCTTACAATAAACAAAAGTACAAAAAACAGTGGTAGTTTACTCGTATGATCTGGTTCTTTTTGTGCTTAATGGTACCCACCTCCATCATGGCACCAAGGGCAACACAGATGGTCCTGAGATTAGACTGAAATGAGACCTTTCATCAGCTGCCAAGAAGTCAGCCTTAAGGACACTATTATTATTATTATCCTACCCTTTGGATTCCAGCATTGTCTTGAATGTAAGGAGTGGATATTATTGAAGGGTTTGGATTATGTGACCCCGACATTCTTTGCATGGATGCTGTTTCTACTAATACAGTAAGTAGATTAGCTGTAAAATTCTGATTACTTTTTCCCCTTCTCTTGAACTGCACATTCTTCTAACAAGTCTTTTTAGTGCAATTTGGCAAAGTAATTTTTTTCCCCATACAGCGTTCCAATGGTCTTATCCATGGCTGGCGAATTCTGCTCTTTGGCCCTGGTAATGCTGACAGTCCCCTGCAGAGGGTCTGCGCTTCTGAGATGGGCTGTGGTGAGCTCTGCTGCAAAGTTTATTCAATGATAGCAAGGTTAATTCACTGCGGTATTGTTGCAGCCTTATGGCATCTCTCTGTCTTCCCACAATGATTCTTCCTTGGAAAGAAGATTCTTAAGCTACTGGTCTTCTGTCAAGATGTTTCTGGCTTTTGTTGGCTATCACAAGGCCCTCGGTCTTTGCCAGTGAATGAGTCACAAAAAAAGATAAGGCAGGACCTGATGTTCCTTGTCTTTTCATATAGACAGGAAAGGTGTGACATGTTTAAAAAACTGTCAGCAGCTGACACCACTTAGAACAAAAGTCCTGTCATCATTAACTGTACTGAGACAGAATTGGATTTAGCAATATTGAGACAGGTTGGTAAGAGATTCTTATTTCACACTGAATCCAAATAAAGGGCTAAACTGAAAATGGACACTTTTTTGTGCTCTGAAGCATTCAGTTTAGCGACCCACATTTTGTAGTGCTTATCCATTTTCTTAGGGATGCAGACTTGCTAACTCTTGAAGAATATTTTGTTTGCTTTTTATATCAAGTGAAATTATTTGTATACAAAAACAATGTCCCTTCTTGTCAGTTTCTCCAGGAACATATTTTCTCTGTCCCTATTTTTCATGGTTTTGAAGCTATTTGAACAGAAGTGTCTTCAAATAAGTATGCAGGTTTAAAAGCTATTAAAGTTTGAATTTTAATCATGGTTATTCCATTACTTTGAACTTGAATAAAGTATTTGCCCTCTATTGGAATTATAGCTAAGGTAGGTGGGTACTGTAAGAGTGTGTCCCTTCCTTGGGGAGATAGAAACCTACTATGCTCCTGCTGGGAAGGGCATTCTAGCATCTCCAAATAAATGTCTGTGACAGCCGATCATTTCAACTGGCTTTGGATAATTCAGATACAGCAATAAAGGGATTATGCTAATTTTAAACATGGTTGGGTGAAATCAATTTGATTTGACGTAGTTTTTAACAGTAATTCCATAAAAATATTTCTTAATAATGTTTAATAGTGGCATTTATAAGTGCATATGTGGGCAAGAGAGAAATAAAATAGTGTTTATATTAAACTACAGATCTGGAGTGGTTCTTAAAATCATCGTTATTGCCATGAGATCAGGAGGAGACAGATAAAATGTGTTTGTGAAATTTTGTGTAAGGTATGAAGGTGCATTGAAGCTAAAGACCAAAGATGATCACTTATAATTGTATACAGAGCAATTAACAAAAAATTGAGAAGAGGGAAAAATAGAGGAACAAACCCTCTGTTCTTAGGATGAGAAGCCAGTGATGTATATAGAAGTTTCTCTCACTCCCCTTAATACAAACAGTAAAATCTCTGGAATAATTTTTAATGCAGTTTGCAGTTTTCTTGTGAAAAAGGCTTTCAGGCTTTGCATAGCAGCTAATCTGTGCATTTTTTCCCCCTTCATACTGCTTTTGAAAAAAATATGAATAAATATGGATGTCATGTTAATTTCTTTTACGCTTAAGCCAAAACGCAGATTCAGATTTCTGTGTTTTTTCTGTTTATGGAAATGGATGCATATAGCAATGGGTTTTTAGACATCATGTTCTGAACCACCTGCCTTTGAACATTTTGGCCTTCGGTGGAGAGGGCGAGAAAGCAATTTAGCCTCTGCATTTACGCAGACATAGGTGTATTTTTAGGCTGTTTGACAATGAGTAACACACTTGCGGCCGTTGGCTGGGTGGGGACTGGAACCCGCGGGCCGCCGATGAATGGCCAGGCAGCCGCTCGCAGGAATCACGGGCTGCGGTGCTTGTGCTGCTGCTGCTGCTGCCCCCGGCGGCTCCGAGCCGCGCCGCTGGAGCCCCGGCTCCTCGGGAATGCTGGGAATGTTGAGTCAGGGACTGGCAACCCAGACAGCCGGGCTCGCAGCTGACTGAGGGAGACTCGCTGAGGGACGGAAAGACGAGGGACAGGGGCACACGAGCCTCCCCCGGCTGCAGCAGGTTCCTCCTCTTCGCCCCTCGCAGGTATTGCGCGGCTCCGGCTCGCCCTGCTGCCTCCTTCCTCCGCGCAAATGGGATGCCAGCTGAACGTGATGTTGTAAAATCCATGTGAGGACGAAAGGCAGATGCAATGATTTGAAAGGTGAGAAGCTTAAACAAGAATATGGCTGGGATACGTGTCTGTAAATTTACTGTGATTAAGGAGACGCTGTATATTGCTTTTTACAACTGTCTGGTAGCTGAATCTAGAGGTGAATTTGCAGAATAGGCTTTATATTGCTTTGGAAAGACATTGTAATAAATGGGACCAAGTGCACATCTTATTCTGGTAACAGAGTGCCTCTCCCTACAGAATCGTCAGCCAGAAACCTCTCTTGCAATTTCTATTAAAAGCAGCCGTGGGACTCTTTTTTTTTTTTTTTTTTTTTTTTTTTTTTTNTTTTTTTCTTAGCGTTTAAAAATATTACTGTTGTTAAAGTTTTCTAGAATAGAATTGATGAGCTTTGGAAATTCCTAGCTTTATATCTAAATAATGGATAATGTTTGGTGTTTTAAAAACCATGTCAGAAAAAAAGGTGAGAGATTTCTGTTCCCTTCTAGTGGCAGGCAAACGGAAACAGACGCTAGCAGGATATTATTTTTCAGTTATATAATTAATGAATACTTATCGGGGTCCCTCATTTATGATGCTGTGGTTTAATTTTTTTAAAAAAAGATAATTTTAGTCTGGACATGTGATGGATATGATGCATGTGATGAAATCCACGCCTATGTTCACCAAGGATACATACATAATTTTTCGGGAGCATTACAGTAGTAATTTGATGGAGAAGGATATTTTTTTTTATTAGTGTGTGATTGATTTCTAGGCGGCTACCTGCTAAGCCTTGTGATGGATGGAGGGATGGGAACCTACTCCCTTAGCGGCGAATTGCTCTTTCCCTGGTGATGGGCATGCCGGCCGACCAGTGGCGTTGGCAGATACGAGCTCGTTGCACACGAGCGCGGCCAATAAGTGCAGCCAAGGGGAGGGTAAATCCTACTTGCCAGGGTTAGTTTTCTGGTCGGCTTTCTAAATCAGTGGTTTCACTTAGCTATCGTCCGTTCAGGATTTGTTTTCATTTCCATCCTCGAACCCCCAGCCCCACGTGCGTGTCCAGGTTGGCCGCCTCGAACGCGGCCCCTTCCCTGCAGCCGCGCCGGGCGCAGGCCCCGCTCCGGCTCCCCCTCCTCGGAGGGCGGGGAAGGGAGGGAGGTTCCTCTCCATCAAGTCGCTTCGCCCCTGGCACTTGGTTTCCCTGTCGCCAAGCCGAGGACGGAGCAGATACCCAGTGTCAGCCCCGCCGCCCTGCCCTGAGGGGAGATGCTGGAGATGCGCTGCCGTCCTCCTCCCTCCCTCGGGAATCGTAAAGCTCCACAGCCTGGCTTGGGGCGCGGGGAGAATCCTCCTGCGGCCCTTTCCCAGCCCCGCTGTTGGGAGGGGAGCTTCGGGGACTGCTGTCCTTCCAGCCTCCCTGCTCGGCACCGAGGGCTGACCGAGCCTTCCCGGCCCGGCTCCGTGCAGGCGGCTGTGTCAGGGCTGCCCGGCCCCACGGGGACCCCAAACCAATCCTTCTGCCGGGGGATTTTCTTGGACTCTCCCGGTGGGAGGGCGAGCGCTCCCACAGTTCAGGTGATGCAAACACCAGCCATAAAACCCTACCAGCAGCACAGCACGCGAAGCTCCCTCAGCCGCAGTGCATTCCCCGGTCGTTCCTTTCTCCCAACAGGAGGAGGAAAAGGGCCCTTTTTTTTAAGGGTCTGTTTCTGAAGACAGAGATGTATATCCAGTTCCCTTAAGTAATATGTTTCAGTGGGAAAAGCTTTCTTAGTTTATTGATAAAAGAAACTTACAGTCCAAGCCTTGGCTTTGTGTGTGACTGTGGTTAAGGGCTGTGTGGGAAAGTAACACCACATCTCCTCAGTGCCTTAAAGGAAGCATTTTTAGTACTCTTATTTTTGTTTGAAAGCTCTGTGTAAAATGGCTTTCAAAGGCATCAAAGTGAGTTAGCATTTTCACTTTTCCTGGAGGAATCTGGGAGGAAGGACAAGCTTTCTGTCCAGTGAGTGAAGGGAACATAATTTCTTCTAAAGGCTTATTGAGATAAGGGCAGTCCTTGGTGTGTATGGCTGTCCAGCTCAGGTTGAAACTATGTGTTTGAACTGGGGCAAAAACCCCATGCTGTGTTTCGTGAGCACACCCAGGGTGGGATAGACCTTCCAGTTAAAAACCGAAATTTCTCATTTAGTGTTTGGGTGACTTATTATACTCATTATCTTTTCTCTTGTGGTTTGCCAGTGTTTGGAGGAAACTCATCTCACCACCTCTTATCCTGTGGCTGGTTCTTCAACTCCTCTAATCTGCTGGTAGTCACATTCTGGTAGATAGTACTGTGAGATCCATTGGCTATGCTGGTCCCTCCTGCTATTCCTTGCCTGCTCTGAAGGCTGTAGAAAGGTGTGGGCCGTATTCTTAGCAGCCAGATACCAAAGAACACATTCAACCATTTTAGAATATCGAATATATGTGACAATTAGAGAACTATCTATTCAGCATGTGTGTTTTTGTATAAGCATGCTCAAGGTGATATTTTTTCTTTTGCTTTAGAAAAATGATTGCTACTGACCTTTGAAGGATGACTAAGAAAAAAGAGTGGGTTGTTCACCCCTCAAAGCGGGTGAGGCAACCAGCCTGTGTATCGTTTCCAAAGACAACATATGTTCCCCCACCTGTATCTCTTAGGGTGTTTATTATATTTTTATCCACTATGATGCATTTGTTATCATCTGTTTAATTTAAATGTCTGGGATGTATATGTATATATGGAAGATCTTAGTTAGATCTACCTAGGAAATACTACTCTGATATTTATTTTTTTAAATTATTATGTGACCTGTCTTATTTGTGACATTATATTTGTTTGGTTTAGGATTGTCTTAAAATATCTTTTTGATTTAAGTCTTATTTTTTGAATGATCTCATATGTACCTAGCAATGATGAGCTTCCTCAATTTATTTATATTTTGCAACACTAATGCTAGATTGTTTTCTGCTAAGTCTTGGCAAAAGGGTAAAAGCTATTTGAAAGTAAAATGACTTTATAATTTCTTTGAGGGTCAGAGTTGAAACTTAGTTCTGAAAATGAACTGTGTAATGCTGCTTGTTGTAGTTGATACTTTCACTTTAAGAAAATGCAAAGGCATATCAGCACAAACATCAGTTTAATGTTTTTCTGGAGAAATTTGTTTTTAGTCACTTCTTAGAGATGCCAAGTGTTTTATAGAAAGAAACAATCTTTTACAGTCTTTCTGAAATCAGGTGAGACAAATTTATGTTGGTTTGTTACTGCTTGTATAAAAGATGTAAAAAACAAACCCAACCTTTTTCCTTGGGAAGCAGTAGTTGACTACTTATGGAGGTCTAAGGAGGTTTCTAAGCATGGATAGCCAATGTTTGTATGAGAATGTAGGTGTCTGAGGAATTAATACTGTGGAATTTAAATTTTGTTGTTGCTTTCTTGATGGTTGATTTCAGGGATTTTTATGATTTATTTAGTGATAGTGGCTTTTAGATTGCCAGCTTTGGAATATCTTAAGTAGCCAGGTTTTGTTTTGAAGTAATGGCAGCAATTGCAAACCACATCTCCTTTCAGGGACAGTCTGTCAGGTGCTGGGCTCTGCCGAAGCAGAGAGAAGGAGCAAAGATGTTTTAGCACTTCCCGGGATAAGGCTCTGTTACTGTTGCACTATTTCTGTTCACAGAAACTTGGAATTCCTTAATGATATTAGCAATCTAGAGTTTGCAATGGACAGATTAGGTGTTGTCCCTTTACTTTAAAATGAGAATGAAGGATATGTATAGAGTTGGAATTTCTGTGCTTTTAGGAAAGCAGAAGGAATGTGTCCAAGAATTTGAATGTATGTTAGTTTCAAGTTGTGATTAGATGTGTGGGAGTCTTTAACATTTTGGATGTTTAACAAAACTGGAGCTTTTCTGTGAAATTTTAAGATTAGACTTTAGAAAGGTGCTGTCTTTCTTGATTATTTTAACTCATTCTAAGACAGTCTTGCAGACTGGAATTCACTGGAAATGTTTCAGACTGGTTGCCATGTGGCTTCCTTAATGATCAATGTACTTTATTTGGTTAAGATACCCCACTTTCAGCAAATGCTTAGATTTTTTTTTTTTTCACTACTTCCCACTGCTTGTCCTGCTCATTATCCTGTTCCTCTAACTGAAGTCACAGTGAAGATGTAGAACCTAGCAGTTAAATTCTACAAACATTGAACATGCAGAGATTTTCCCAGTGATTTAACTCTAAAATCTTTCTCATTGTGTGAGAAATGTCATGGGACATTGAGTGGAGTAAAAGGATTGATGAAAGTGGTGTATATATAAATATATGTTATGTAGGTACGTGTGGAAATGAAGTGCTGTAGTTTCAGGAAGTACTGTTGAGTTGGCGTGGGAAGCCACTAGAGAAAGCATTGACTGCAGTGATTACTTAGTTGGATATAATGTGCAATTTATATTGAAGGAAGTGAAAGAAGTGAAGCAAAAATCTGTCATTTGAGTTTAGTCCAAAAGTGCATTTTGCACAGAGCATGGGTAATGTGTGGGACACTTTCCCTCCAAGTGAATAACTGGGATCACTTAGGATGCTGATTAATGGGACATCATTTTCTCCATACATTGAGAGGTTTACAGAGCACGTCTTGGTCACTTCATTCCAATTTGTTGTGGACGTTTAATGTGTCTGTACTTGCAGTTACACTATTTAGTATGTTTGGATTGTTTCAGTGCAAGGCTTGGAGGCCGTAGTACCTGAATTCTCAGGAACTGATTTTTCTTTGTCAAGTATGAGTTGAGTTGTGTTAGAAATTTAGCTGCTGTTCCTTCAGTTTCTAGTGTTGTTATCTAAACACTTTTCAGTAAAATTAATTTACTGGTAATCTCCTTAGATATATATTTCATTATCTCTTGGCACATGCAGTGTCTGAATTATTTAATTACTTTATAAAACAGCATAGGTCTGTGTTATTTCTATGATGGTGAGGCTTTTGACTTAAGCAGTTTTCTGTACTTTTTCTCAAATGCATTGCTGAAATACAGTTCTTACCACTTATGTTCTTTGAATAATTCAGATTAGTGGATAAATAGGACCTGGTAAATAAAGCACAGTTCTTTTTGTTGACCTATGTCAAATAACAGTGGAAGAAATGGGTACTCTCAGGGGCTTCCCTGGAAGACAGTTTGCTGTGTGAAGCAAGTTTATTTTTGATGGCTGAGCTGAGTCTTGGCAGTCATGATGTACCTCAGCTTTCATTTATAGACCTCATTTGAAATCTGCTCAAACCATTTGTTTTTCCTTAAGGAAACGGTTACAATAACATCTGTCATCAGCTTCAAATGTGAAGTCAGATGCCTGTGAGGACTTGTAAATTGCACTCGTGAACTGGTGTGATTGAACTTAGCTGAGTGTGAGCCCAAAGGGGGCAGAGTGGGCTGTGCTATCAAACTACCAGCCAGCTGCCAAGTGCTTGGGGAACTCTTCAACTCTTTCAGGGAATAAATAAATAAATAAAAAGGCAATTCCTGAAGTACAATGTCTTCTAATGGTTCCAGGATGCTGATTCTGTGATGAATTGAAAGCTAATCTGCTAAATCACTTGCATTGCTTACAGAGCCTGTGAGTTCCTTGGGCAGGTTTGATCTGATGTGGCTGAAGCACAGCCCGGTTCTTTGGCACGGTACTGAAACGCGCATACTTGTGTCTGAGCAAAGAGAACAGAGGAGAGGTTCTACAGGTTTTTAAATTGTGATGGTTTCAAAGCATGCTGAGTGCACAAATATGCCTCTTGTTTTGCAGTGTGAGCAGGCATATTGCTGTTCTAGAATCGAATGTAAGACGGAGAATGGATGTTAAGGTTTGCTAAATATCCCAGTATTTAAGTATTCTAAGAAACTGCTGTAGGCTACAGCAGCTGTAGTAGTTGATCCTATGACTATTTTGTTGCCTTTTTAATGAGAATGGAAGTTTTGTAGCAAAAAAAAGAGAAAAAAATGTAGCTTTATTTTGCAAGTGTGTAAGCCCGTGCTTAGTAATGTTCATGAGAGTAGCCTTAGTGAATCCAATTGAAAGTACTCAATTGTGTGGGTGTATCTCTGTTGGTTTCTAAAACATTAAGAGTTATAAACACACCTTAAAATTAAAAGAATGATGTGATTTTAAATGACAGAATATTTTTAAGCATGCTTAATGTGAAAATAGACAAATTTACAGGCCAAACTATGAACTCAGTCAATTTTCTTTTACGCTATTTTGAGTTTTTAGTTTATTTTACTAAAACAAATATAGTCTTTCATATGTATTTAATATATATATTACCAGATGCACAGCCTTTTGTTTCAAAGAATTGGTGTAAATGCTGACAGCATAGGAATGTCAGAACAAGTCTGGTCTCAGATTTTTCCTAGAAAACTTTTAGATTTTCTTAAATGATGCTTATTTTTAAGTTCTATATTCTCAAAGGAAAATTCTGTCTATAACTGTGTTTCTGTAAATTATTTAGGCACTCAAGTTAGGTAACTGCTGACAAAAGAAAAGCATAACTGCTAATAATTAGGTATAACTTTCAAGTAATCCTGAAGAATTTTGAATACTTTTACATTTTAATATTTTTCTTCAAAAGAGACTGTTTTAGTAAAAATTCAAGACGTATGGTTGTTCTTTTTCTTTAATAATCATTAAATGAAAAGTACTGTTTGCCTGGTTTACCATGTGCCTTAGAATAATCCTCCACAAACAACTCCACTGGAGTTTGTAAATGAAGGCTTGCATTGATAAATGAGAATTCTTATTGAGAAGGGAATAAAGGCAAGTGATTAACAACTGCAGGGTGGAAGGCATGATGAATACAGGCTAGGATGCAGAATTTAGCACACGAGACAACTGCATACCTGCAAGGACTGAAATGTTAGAAAATATTTCTCTGGAAAGCCAAAAGCTTGCCAGGTCTTTAGGAAGATCTGTGTATCATGGGAAGGTCATTATGGTGCAGGGAAGTTGAGAACAAAAAACCTGAAGAGGGACAAGCAGTGTTTTGGAATTTGTGTTTCTATCCCTTGTTGCTTGTGATTCACACCATCCACCCTCCCACCTATCAATAAAAAATAGAATCCCAATGTTAACAGTTGCAGAGAGCAGATGGGCAGCAAAACAATGACACAGTGAGTGTGGGACTGGGAGCTTCAGTCAGTTAAAGCTGAGGTGTTCTACCCTGCACCTCTGAAACTCTTCACACCCCTGCTGGTGCTTGTGCTTCATACTTTAAACAAAGGGTGACACTAAATATCCCTGCTGAATCAGAAGGGACTGGATAGTGAGAAATGCTCAGCACTGGCAGGTGACTTGTACAGACTGTACGTGGTCGTGTTTGCCCAGATTTGGCAGATAGGCTGCCCTATAGCTTTTTATAAAGATACAGTGTGTTCTCTGGCATAACAATTAAAATTAGATGTGATGATTCTGCCTTTGCTTGGCTATAGAAGCTTTTTTTTTAATGTTCCATTTTCAGGTTTTTTAATATTTTACAGAACATCAGAAAAATAAAATGAAACTAATTTGAAATTTCTCACCTCCCTTAATTATCTTAGAAACCCCAGGAAGACTTGTCACATGCAGGACTGCAGGAAAGAACTGTTTTAATGGAAGTGTTAGAGATAAAATATTATAAATTGGAGCTTGATCAACAAAGAGACCTAACTTGAAAGTTAGAAAATAATGGAGGTGTCAATTGGTGGAGTTTAAATAATAGTTATATTATTTAAAGCCCATTTCTACTATTATGATGTTTTAAAACAATTACAATGCCTCAAACAAATGCCTCAATGCCTGTAATAAAGACTAAAATGCTTGGAAAGAAATGTACCTCTCTTGAACAGAAGGCTTCTTTGAAACCCATGAAACTTGTATAAAAGTGTTTAAAAGGTATTGTTGGCCCTTCACTAAAGTACATTTGAGAGTAATATAATTGACAATCCTGATAATGGTGTCAGAACTGCTTGCTTTTCAAGATTTTTAATACGGTATTTTGAGCAAATATTTCAATTGGTGGAGTTTTCTGATTGCATGACAAGTATTCATTGCTGTCACTGCACCTGACAGCATTAGAGTGCCTGACAACTTTATTTTCCATCTGTCATTAGCTGCATACTGAGCAGCCACTCCTACTTTTGCCTTCATATTTTCTTCTGTGTGAGAGAAATGGAAGTCAGGCAGGCCTAGTGAGCTGTTCCTCCGAGGTGATCAATGCCAGTTCTTCCATTTAGCACTGATGGGAGTTCAGGGACATGAGCAACTCACGAGATTAAACCAGGCTTTGGAACTAACTTTATTTGTAACTACATATGTGCAATTTTTCAACAAGCTGCAAGAGAGGGGATAAATTTCTATCAACTAGTAAAAAGAAATGAATTGTGCAGTCTGTAGTAAAACTTAAGTTTATATAAGAAACACAGATTCAGGACACTGTAAGGAACCGAAATGAAAATGTTGTTTTTGAAGTTGTCATGTACGCTTTTATTTTTCAAACTTCTAAGGAACAGTAGAGTAGCAGGAAGAAATGAATTATTTCCTTTTTTGGATTAAAAAGAAGATGGAGGAGAAGTAAACTTGGTCAGCCCGGTAAGCAGGAAGAGAGTAATTTGTCCTTTTGATAGAAAAAAAGGCTGGTCTTTTACCAACAGCATATGAAGAGCATTGTATTTTTTTCTTAACTTTATTAAGACATGCTGGGCTGCTCACTTAGCTTGATGAAGAAAGGAAGGACACTCTACAACAGATTTGGGTTCTCTGTATCTAGTTTATATCAGCTTGCTGTTTCTTTTTTTTCTTTTACATCAGCTCAGTTAATAAAAACCACGTGAAGAAAAGAATATTCTCTGCTGTGACAATGTACTGTGTCCTAAAAAAAGACTAGAGAACCTAGGTAAACCAAAAGAAAGTGCTAGAAATATTTCTTACCCTTAGTTGCTACTTTTAATACACAGGTGCTCCTGGGCTTCTGTGTACGGAGGTGTTTTTGTTGTGATGAGAGTATTTAAAAGATGTTATCAAAATAAAGAAATCATTATTGTTTGCTAGGACGTGCTTTTATGGAACAGATATTTTTCTATGAATCTCCTTCCTATTGTGCTGCCTCAAAGTGCAGTCCTGTCAGAGAAAATAGCAACATTGTGTTCTACATCACCTCTTTTTTTTTATTCTATTTTGCTTCTTTTGGCTTGTATGTGGGGAGCTGTATAGTACTAAACAGTTTTAGACAGTCTGGAATCGGGTTGATAATGCCTGCACTTCAATGTCTCCATCTATTGTTTGGGGAGGTTGACTCTAAAGAAGAGGCTTCCTTAAAGCTTTTGGTATTTTCACAAATGTTTGAGTGCTTGGCTCAACGTTAATATTGGCAAGTAGTTGTGCAGAGCTATTAAGTATTTGGCTGATACCCAAATTTCCTGCTGACTAGGTGATTCAGGCCTCAGGAGGGGACATGAAAAGCTGAAATCATCCCTCAGCATGTAAGAGTGTGTAACCAGTGAAAATCAGAACTTACACGGTACTGTGTATGCAGTATTTCAGGGAAACTCTGTAATTATGTTAAATGTAGAAGTAAGGATTTGGAAACTAAATTGAGAGAGATCTTCCAGTAGCATCATGTTAGAATCCTATGCTCCAGGTTTCTATCAAAATAGAAAGCTAAAAGACAAATAAAATGAGTTGTCAGTCCTTAGCCATGTGGGTCATGTGAACCCATGATGTGTGCAGAGTGCAGGTGATCAGGTGGAGTGGGAATGTGGAAAATGAGGCAAGCTGAAGTTGGAACAGGCATTGGGAAGGACTTGGGCAAGAAAGGTATCAGCTTTGCTGGGGTTTGCATGGCTGATGAGGGCATGGGACAAAGTGTCTGGTGCCTGCCCTCCTGTCCCCAGCTGAGAATACATGCTTAATTTCCTGGATCTTAAAAGGATCCATATAAAATACAGCTTTGTTTGCAATGCAGAATAATGAACTCATTATAATGGTTAGTGTTACATCATGTACATTAAAGGCATTTCTTTAAAATAAGCAAATATTGAGCCAAGCAGGTGAGCATCTGGGTGGTTTTTTTTGTTTGTTTTGGTTTTTTTTAAGTACTAAGCTGAATTGAATTTAAAAACTCAGCTCTTATAGGAAAATGTGGGAAAATGTGTAGTGGGTCTGCAGTCTGTCCCTACCAGACTGAATGAAGCTGGTGACTTTTTTTTTTTCAGAGACGGTGTAGGGGGATATGATCTTTGTGACTCTTTTGTCCTGTCTACTGAAATGCCTACAGTATGTGTTGGTGTAGGTTTTTTGGGTAAAAAACCCATTACTTGTGAGTATTAGTATTCCTTCCTCCATGCCCAATAAAAATAGCAATATAAAATAAATTTCTTTCAAAACAGAATTGTCTATATCTCACCTGTCCACTCTAAGTTCAGCTGGAATGGCTCTGTCAGCTGGTTCTGTGGGAAGATGGGATCTCTCCTCTCTCTATTTCTCCAGGCAGTAGCTGATCTGTGTGGCAATTGTTGAGGTCCTGAGGCTGATATTGCTTCTTCATGTCTCCACTTCCTGATGTGTTGAGACACGCAGTAAATCTTCCTGAAGCTAGGAAGGCTCCATGTATAAGCAGTAAAGAGCAGAAAATGTTTTTTCTGGATGCTTTTCTTCCCTCCTTGATCAAGCAATGGTGTATGGCTTCTACTGTGTCTGAGAACTCACAGCTGTAAAAGAAGGCTCCAGTTTTAACCTTACGAAGTACATATGTTGAAAAGGCATATTTTCACCTGCTTGCCTTTTTCTGAGGTGTTTGCAGGAAAGCCAGTGTGTATAACTCAGGTTGTAGAAGGTAACAAACTGCAAATGAAAATGGAGAAACCCTAAAAATTTTTTAAGCTGGGGTTTTCAGCTTTTGGTCTGTGAGCTGTCCTTAGTAACCCAATAAAGTAAGAAAATCAAGCACATCATCAGTGTGTTTGTGTTTACAACACAGAGGTCTCTGTTTTAATTAGAACACTTCTGGGGGAAAATAAAAGAAATGGGAAATGCTGTGGAGGTAATAAGAGTTTGGTGTTTGCTTCTCTTTTCCTGGTGCTTTCAGAATTTTCACAAGCTTATGGAATTTACAACATTCAGTCAGCATTTGAGCATTGTTAAAGAAGTTCAGTGAGAAGTTAGCCTCTCTTTGGATAAGGAATGAGGGTCCTTTTTTCAGCAGAGCTCAGTGGAAAGCACTGGAGTGCTAAGCAAGATAAAAGTGTTCTTTGATATGAGAGCTTCCAAAACTTCCCACAAGTTGAGAAAAGAAAGACCACAACCAATAAGCTCCAAGAGACAAAGCAAGTACTTAACAATACATATCAGAGATATAAACAGAAGGCTAAGTAAGGTATTAAGTAACTCTAAGCAAGAAACACAAGTTACTTATTTATCAGACTGTACAATGAAAAGGAAAAACAGTACGGATGTGATATAAGGTACAATATTCTGAACCTCTCCTTCTGAGGATCAACAAATTTGTACCAAGCCCCATCACCTGGCCATGTATCATATCTGCTGTATCTAAAAATATTTTATTGTGTGCAGTTTAAATTGGTATTGGCAGTTCCCGCTAGCAGTGTTGTTTTTTCACCAGACCAGACTGTAGTGGTTTTTTGTGGGGTGGTTTTGTTTTGTTTGTTTTTTAGAGTGAGAGAGGAGAGGGTGAAATCTACCAATTTAGGAGATTTCTTGTTGCTTTTGCTGAGGATCTGCCAGGAGCCAGTGGAAGGAAAATCATCTTCAGCTCTGGTCTCATGGGAGATTTGTCTTTGAAGGAGCTACAGAACTATTTCAGGCAACTAAAAAGATAGAAGGATGGATTTCTCAGAGGGCTTGATGAGTTATTTGGCCAGAGGATGGCTGGCACTTGAGAATTAGGATAAGCAGTTACATTGCCCCAGTCACCATGATGAGAAATTCTTTTTTTATTGGTCGATGTGTTGAAGCTGAGATGGCAGAAAAGCTGCACAAGTTCTTGTGGTGGAATAAGCTGTGGATCATCTCTTGAATGCTGCGTGACAGCTGAAGAGGGTTTGGACAGTAATGTTAAAATGCCAAAACTTGGAAAAGTAAATCAACAAGATTCCTTTATACCTATGTGCCTTGGGAATGAATTTTGGAGGCTTTAAGGGGGTAGTTCTTAGTGTCAACAATATATATTTTTCTTTATATAAATTTAATCTTGTCAGTCATTTAAGTCCATTAACACACCAGCGAAGGTATGTTATTGGGCCTGTGTTGTTCATTCCGACTTAGTTTAACAAGCTTTAGCTTGAAGTTTTCTAGCAAGGAAGAAATTAGGAGTTTTATTTTAACTGCAATTAATTTGGAAATGCATTTTTAACTAATTATCCTAAATGTAAAATGTGTAGTAGTTTTTCTTTTTGGGGTTATTACTCTGGGAAGTTGTTTTTTCTGATAGATGGTGGTTACTTGTTACCTTATTTTCCAAAGTGAAAACTTAATTTTATAATCATGTTTTTTTTCAGGTCTGTCTTTGGAGGAAAACAAGATTTTGCCTACTGGAAGAATGCAGTGAAACTGCCAGTATTTCTAGCCGGAATTATAAGTTTAATATTCAACTTTAGTGTTACTAGTTTCTTACTAAATAGTACCTCAAAGTAGAAGAAAAATGTATGGAAGTGCAAGAACAATCAGCAACTTGGAAGGAAGCCCCTCGAGGTCTCCCCGCCTGCCGCGGTCCCCTCGCCTGGGTCACAGGCGGACGAGCAGCGGGGGAGGGGGAGGGACGGGGAAGACTTTGTCCATGGAGAACATCCAGTCCCTTAACGCCGCCTATGCAACATCCGGACCAATGTACCTGAGTGACCACGAGGGTGTCGCTTCTACTACTTTCCCAAAGGGCACAATGACTCTTGGAAGGGCTACAAATCGAGCTGTGTACGGTGGCAGAGTCACAGCCATGGGGAGCAGCCCCAATATTGCATCTGCTGGACTGTCACACACAGATGTCCTTTCTTACGCCGACCAGCACGGAGGGCTGACCGCATCCTCGCACCACCACCACCACCAGGTTCCTTCCATGCTGAGACAGGTCAGAGATAGCACCATGTTAGACCTGCAGGCTCAGCTGAAGGATCTGCAGAGGGAGAATGACCTTCTCAGAAAAGAACTAGACATTAAGGACAGCAAGCTGGGGTCCTCTATGAACAGCATCAAAACTTTCTGGAGTCCTGAGCTAAAGAAAGAGAGGGTATTGAGGAAAGAGGAAGCAGCCAGAATGTCAGTTCTTAAAGAACAGATGAGAGTTTCCCATGAAGAAAATCAGGTAAGTAACTATGAAAGTTTCTTTGTGTTGGTTTACAACCAAGCACGTGATGTTTTGCCTTTGGTGCTGTAGGCATTGCTGGTACAAGTTTGATGTTTGCCACAGGAATTGTAGGTCTTGGTATATCTGCTTCTGACTGCTAAACTGCAGGAAAGCACACTAACTAGTACCCAAATGCAGGTTAAGGTTTCCTTCATGCAGCATCCCTTCACATTTTAGATGGAGGAAATAATGATTGTTAGCCTTTCTCCAGGGTTTTTGTTTTTGCAGCAAGTGTCTAAATGTTGTCTTGGCAACATTTTCTGAAGAGGTAAATGAGCCACTTTTGGAAAAGTATAAATAAACATCCAGAGGCATATTTTATTTAAGCTGTACAGGGATCTAACGGTTTTAAAGTTAAAAGACGATAAATCCTCAAATTCAACTTTTTGTACTTCTACATTACAGAATGAATTGAAAGTTTTCAGTAACTTTTCAGAGACCTGCATTATAGAAAATGAGTATAATGTAAATATGCATTTCAAATACTTCTATTCACGATGTAACATTATTTTCCTGAAGCTATAAAAAGATTCAAATTATTTTAATCTGCATGGATAAATCTGTAAAGTCAAACTTAGAGACTTTGCTATATCAAATATACAGCTATATATACAAATTTATACGAAGCAGCAGCACAGAACAGATAAAAATGATCCTTCCGTTCTCCACACACTTTTTGGCTTCTGATCTTGTTTTAAAGCTGCTCCTTTTTAGGCCATCTGTTAACTTTCCCCAGACAAAAACACATCCTGTGTTTCTCTCACTTCCAGATTCCAAATCTAAACTTCTTTACTGGCAGGCAGCAACTGAGATTCTTAATTTACTTCCAAGTTTCTGATCAGTCAGAGCTTCTCAGCAAACTTTCCACCTTTTAAGCATGTCACAAACCTAAATATCTACAGAGCTGGCAAGTCTGTTACCGGTTGCTTCACTGGGAAGCTGACTGGATTGTCATCAGGAATTCAGTCCAATGAATTACTTCATTACTTTCTTGTATAACTTTTGTATCCAGACTGAGGATAGTAGTTGTTGATTATTTATAGCAGATGCACTAGGATGCTGCTAGAAGCAATATTACCAAAAAGATGCATGGTGGAGGTTCTGTTTTTCAAAAACTTTGTTGGTTAGATATTTTAATGGTGGTAGTTGATGTCACCTTAGGAGGAGAAATATTCTAATACACTCTCATGTATTTCTTATGGACACGTCACATTAATATCTTATACGGACATTTGGAATTTGAATTTAGTGTTTAGAGACTGTCACACACCAATGAGGTTATGTTGTGGGTTTTTTCCCCTAAAACCCAATTTTCCTTAACTTAAGGGGAAAGTAAACTAGTAACTCAGTTATGAGTTCATTCATGTCATCTTTTTGACAAGTGATCTTATTTTCTTGTTACAGCAAACCTGATAAAAACATGCACATAGGACAAAATACATTGTTTAACATGAATCCTTTACTCTGTAATACAATAACACAAAGATTGGGTAGTTCAGTATTCCATCGCTGACACTGTTCAAACACTCACAGGAGAGGCCAAGTATACAGTGTGTGTGTATAAATATATATATATAAATCCCTGGAGAGTACTCCTTATGATTCAGCTGCTGGTTCTTTGTGCTTAATAACTCAGTGGCCTTTAAATTCAGCCAGCTGCTTAAAATGCCAGTGTTCAGTCTCTTACAGCCTGACATACCTGTGAGGAACCACTGCTTTTCATTTTTGCTCTAGACTTCGGCTGCTTTTGCAGTTGCTTTTACAGTTCCTTGTACTGAAATAAATAATTGATGTGTGGTGCCAGTCTCAATCCCACTTAGGACTTTACAGTGCCATCATCACATCCTTCCCTCAGCTCTTTTCCAGACAGGAGAATCTGTGTGTGTTAATTCCTTGTGAAAGAGTAACATGATGTTTTTCAGACCTATTACTTGTTTGGGATTTTTTTTTGGACGTGAGGAAACCAAAACAGCTTATGTTTTTGATAAGGTGTAAAACTAATTGTGTTGATGTTGTAGTGTTTGCCCTTTTATTCTGTATGTCTCACAGGAATTCCCAACAGTTATTTTTTTCTTTCCAGTTTTGAAAGCTTTTTATTTTTTCTGCTACTGAGTACTGAGCTAATATCTTAGTGGAAATATTTATCATAGCTGAAAAAACCCTCACCATTAATTCTAACCATTGTTGATTATTTATAGCAGATCTTAAAGCTAGGAGTATTTTCACTTGCGTGCCAGTTTTATCTCCCTGATTTTCATCTGCCAGCTTCTGACTATTTGCTTAGTCTTACAAAATTCTTTGTATTTGGTTTATGTGTTTAATGTCCCGAATAACCAAACACCTTGAGGAAAATCAGTCATCTTACTGATCACCCTGTTCTCTGGGTCACTCAGGCAGTGTCAGTCAGCACAAAGCCCAGCCACAGGTTCCAGCAAAACTCCCCAGGGACCTTCTGTTGGTTTTAAGAGTCAATCACATATTTCTGCTATTTCCTCTCTTGTAATCAAATATTTGTGCATAAAAGCACCCATCTTCTCATGCAATTACTGTCTACTTTCCTTGTAAGCATTTGGAGAAGCCTTTCTGAAGGAATGGCTTTGGAAGCCCAAGCTGGCTGTGTCAGCTTGTTTGTCACCCTTATCCAGAGGGCAATTGATTCTTTCAAATAACTAATTTAAATTAGAATCATCAAAAAGCTGTCATTTTGAAGAACAGAAAAGGTGATGTGCGCTATCACATCTATCCTAAAAGTGTTTGGTCTATCCTTGTATATCTGAGGTTTACTGGCTTATAAAACTTCCTTAAAAACAGAGTTTCTTCACACAGAAACACTAAAAAGTGCTTTCACATTGGTTGTCCATGATGAAAGTGGTCCTGGGTCTTCTAGCAAAGTTTGGGAGCTCCCAGGAGACTGAAGAAGGGCATATCTGCCTGCCAAACAAAAAGTGAAATGAGAGAATGACTGAAATACGTTTCATATTCATACTGTTTCTGAAAAAATACTGCAAACCCTAAAAAATTATTTGAAAGCTCTATTTAAAAAAAATCATTAGCTATTTCTAAATATGGGGGGGGGGATAAAAAAAGTAGGCTAACACCCAGTATGGATTTGTCATAAGTAATGTCCAAGAAGTCTGATTTTTTTTTTTCTTGGATGACAGGAAAACACACCTTATGCGTAATGGAAAACCAGTAGCAATATATTGATAAGAAAACTTTGTCTCTAAAGATTTCCCTTTAGTGACTTGGTGGGAAGCATGTGACACGAAATTGCTACTATATAGAGAAACACTTGATTAGAAGCCTATGTCCAAGTGTGATCATCAGAGATTCATGGTGGAATTGGAGAGTTTTCTAGTAGCATCTGTCATGTGCTTGGGGCTTTCATCAGTGTCCTAAAGGATAGATATGTGTTATGCATCCAGATAATGTCAACATTGGGAAGATTTAAAAACATCCTGAAAAGTAAGATTATAAAGGAAAATAAACTTGCCAAATAAATGAATTAGTTTGAAATAGTAGGATCTGTTTCAACAGGAAAATAAATTAAACCTTTTGGAAGCAGAAGGAGATCCATGAGGAGGGTTATGAAGAGTAACTTGGACATTCCTATTTTTCTTTTGAAAGTTGTTATATTTCTGAAAGTGTATGCTTCCAGAACCTGTACTTTGATATCATAGCCCACATTTAGTTGTCTTTTGCTCTTCCTATTCTTTGTGATATTTTCTCACAGCATAAATAAATTTTTTAATTTATGAGTTGATATACATAGGGGCAGGAAGTACTCCACATGTTTTTAATTAATTAAAGTGGTTCTTCATCTCAGAATCATCCATTTGCAGTGTCTCAAACAGATTTCGGGTTTTTTTTCCCCTAGGTAGGTAGTTATTCCCTCTAACCTGGCTTGAGTAGAGGATTCTAATCATGTGTAATGTATAGAAGAATTGGTGTACAAGGTTTCACTGGAGGGTGGGAAGTGCTGGGAAGACACAAGGCATTATTCAGCAGTATTAATTTCCAAGGTTGTTGCCTGTCTGTCAAGAGGGAAAATTAATTTATTGATTTGGATTAGCTGCTTCTAATACAATACATTAATGTTAATAATTAATACATCATCGATAGGCTGCTTATGACATTGCGAAGAAACTGAATCACTGAGACGATTTTTAAAGTGCATATTAAGCCCCTTTTATCTACTTAAAAATGTCATCATTTAATACAAAATGGACACTGTGTGCAATGAACAGTGGCTCTTTTTCAGTCATAGCATGATTATATTTTGTTGGAAATAAAGGCTGAGCATGGTCCTTTTTTCCCTTACAGAAAACCAGGTAGTTTTAATTGCCTTAATGTGTTCTTTGAAAACATATTATGACTTTCCATCTTTTGAAGTTTAGTTCCTATCCTGTTACTGCAGGAATTTACTTCTGATTAATGAGATGGAGAGAGGATAAAAAGGATAGTGAGCAGTTCCTCTGAGGCTTATAGTTTTGAATACAAATTTTTTCCTGCAATAGATTCTCAGAATAACTTTCGTCCATCTGTAGCAATATGAATAACTCAGATTCTACAATTAGCAGAACAGAGCTGATAAAATAATCAGTGGAGAAAGGAATGTGTATTCATGAATTCACAACAGTCAGTAGCTTCTCAATGTTATTTCATGTGCTCTTCATTTTCACTTTGATTCATGACAAGTACCTAAATAGAACAACAAAAGAAAATATATTACCGAATATTCTGAAATGGTGTTTCCCTTCTCTGTACTAATTAAACTGTATTCCTAATAAAACAGTGATTAGGCTAAGGTATTCATTATTAAAAATATTCTTTAGGTATTTTGTTTATGTCCTTTGAAATTCTTGTGGGTTCATTGTAGTGGAATATGCAGGGAGTTGGCAACACTTGAGTGTTTAGTGTAAGTTCATGGATAGGTATTGTCTTCCTTAATGTGTCAAAATATGCACTTGATCACTGTTTGGAAAGGACCTTTCATTGTTTGTTAATACCAGATGTGGTCAGAGGAGGATTTTTTGTGGTATAAATACTTTTCAGCCCATCTTGTTGTGTAAATGTGTGCAACAGCAGAGTTTTTGAAGCTTATTGTGATTATTAATGAAGTACATGGTTACACAGCTCAAAGCCAGGAACCTGAGGTATGTTTTCCTATTAAGAATCTTAAAAAAAAAAAAAAAAAGAAAAAAGAATTGGCTGTATCTTTACTAAATAAGTCTCTTCAAGAAAAAATACTTCCAACATTTAATTTTAATTTAGTATTTACAATCCATGAAAGCTTCTTAATGTGTTTTAGGATGGTTGCGTAAAGCCAGTAGGTTCATCACATCCATTCACCTTATTTTCTGTTTTTTACTGTACTGTTCTTTCCTGCTTTCTTCAGCTTTTTAAAAAAAATATTTTTATTTTGAGCTGCATGCATGCTTGTTGATTTTAACTTTATTTTGCATGTTTCCACTGTTTTCTTCATTTAAACTCATGTACGTTGATGGCAATTTAGGTAAGTGCAAAATATTTCTTCTTTACTTTGTATATTAAATGCGACAAAGTGCTTAAGCTGAAGTATCACATGAGGAGTTTTCTGAAAGGCTAGAGGTATATTATTTCAGCTGAATTTAGTAGTTTCATCCTGTTTTTCCAACTTCCCTTGCAACTTCAGATGGATACTGCATTCTCTGTTTCCCATCTGATGCACTTTGTTTTGTTGTCCAGCAGTGATTGTTGTGTTGCTGTGCGAGTAAAACCCATAATAGAAGCCAGGGTTCTGGCAGGGTCTCAGGAAAGATCGTTTCAGAGAAAAATGTAGATCTAGCAGAATATTATCTGGGATAAAACTACCTTTAAGTTACCCTTGCTTTATGCTTGTAGCCCTGCTTGATGGTGTTCCTTCAGCACCCACTGCTAAGTCACACCGGCTGCTTTTTATCTCCTCCTGTCTTAAATTAGGGAAGTCCAGCTTCAATTCTATCCTAGAAGGTACTTTATGCTGTCAGAATGACTTAAGGAAATCAAGAGAGGTAATTGTACATAAACCATTGAATTTTATTAGAATTGGGTGGTATTGGATACTTACATTACTTGCATTATTCGTAAATGGTTTCATAATGCAGGATTTTTTCAGGAAGCAAGTTTTACAAAACATAAATGAAGTTTCCTGGAGATGTTAATTAAACCTTTGATCTCATCAATAATACAGTTTCTCACAGGTATCATAGATAATACATCAAATGTTATTCTTGGTGGATTTTTTCCACAGATTGTAATGGAGCCAGTAGTTTATGGAGTATTTTTTAAAAGTATATTTTTATTTCTGTTAGGTTCTCTGACTGGTTTCCTTCTTTGAGTTCTTAGACTTAATCTGAAAAAAATACTGAAAATGACTTTTCAGAATTTTTCCATCATCTAAAGGGGAAGAGAGAAAAGGAAGGAATTACTGAAAAAAGTAATTGCTTTTTCATTTTACATTTTTAGTCTTTATTTGTAAAATTTCAGATATTTTTCTTCCTTTTGGTCCTTTCATCTTGTATTTTCTGATGGTTGTCCCCAAATCATCTAGCAGGCAATTGATAATGCTGTATTCAATTAGCCTGCAATATGGAACTCCTCCTCTGGGCTGAGAAACATGGCCCTTTTGGCTTTGCTGCAAAGTAGTATATTTATTTATTTTATATGTCTGTAATTCAAACATAAACTCGCAGGACACTTCCTGACCTTTCTCTTTGCTGTTATACTCCTGAATTCACAAGATGCATTTCAGGTAGTTGTGAGGGTAAAGGCAGCGTTGTAATGGTGACTTAACCTGTTGGTCACGGATTCAATTTTCTGAGTTTTTGCATGTCTGGGAGTTATGCCTGGTTAGTGTCATGCAGGCTCAGGTTTGGACTGTTTGTCATTTGTGCTGTTGAAGGTGCCTGGCATTCCTGACTATGGAACTGTGTATTCCTGGTGCCAGAGAGTCACTTGTTAAAGCCGTCAGCTGCAAGATAATGTTTGGTACTTGAATTTATTGCTGGAATATCTGTCAGCTGAGTTGGTAAAGACACAAGGATTCAGGAACCCTTGGCATATTTTTGGTTCGAGTTGTATTGCTTGTGGCAGGAGCAAATAAGTCTTTTGAATCTACTAATTTTAGAATATTTGGCCTGTGGGATGGGGAAAATATTTACTTTTTGAATTTCTTTACGCATCTGCCACAGGGTAGTTATTGCTTTTACTGTTGCTGTTAGGAGATGACAAAAAAACCTAACAAAATACATGCTAAAAGAAGGCAGTAGATTTCACGTCAAGTACTCTTTGTAACCCGAAGGAAAAGGAATAAAGTATGGGTTTGCCAAAAGGAAAATCCTGAGGCAAATCAGTGCGAATATTTCAGCATTAGAGACTCAGAGAATGCCAAGTTCTTGTAAGGTCTGTATTACAGTGTCATCTATAATTGAATGAGAGGGTGGGGTCTCATCACATGACATTGCTGTAGAAGAAAAGCACAGGTGAGCAGAACCCGTGGGAGAAGCATCACACTGGGGTGCAGCTTCAGAGGAGCAAAACCCTAAAACAAGGCCTGCTTTTTGAACTCGCTCAAGTTTCCATTTAATTGACTGCAGAATTAATTGTATACAGTACAAGTCTCACTGCAAAAGCCTGCATTTAAATAGGGAGAATCACAGAGGCAGGGAGCTGTGCTTTTAAAATCAGATATTTTATAATATGTTGATATAAACCGTGTAAACAAATGTATAACTTTTGCAATGAATAGGTAGAAAGGCTGAAAGAGTAGTCCTGTTAGTGTGAACTTTCTTGTGTGACATTACCTTCCAGTACCTGGTTACTAGTAAAGTACAATGGTCTTAACTAATTCAGTGAAGAAATGCCTCAATATTGTGGTTTAATATTCCCTCTGGATATTCTAGAAGGTGGAGGTGAACTAGTGGGTTAATATTTAAATCATGATACATCAAAGTGTAAACAAAATATTTCATCCAAACTTGAAAGATCACTGTTTGCCATCAACATGTCTCTAATAAAAGCCTGCTGTTCTACTGATGTGTATATGTAATTATGCACACGTGTACGTCAAAAATTATACATAGGTTGCAGTAATCAGACTATTTTGCATTCAGTGGTCACTAAATTTCTTGGCTGAGTAACAGAAACTAAGCAGTATCTTGAGGGAAATCAAAATTCCCAATTACTCTTCATTTGGAAGCCAAAATTCTTTTGACATCGTTCTGAAAAATGTACCTTGTCAGCACAGCTCTGTGGGCTATGGACAATGGGCCACCTATAGAAAAATTATTGAGGTTTATAGTCAGTTTGGTGTTAACCTGAATACATTTAGGTACACATTATATTGTTTTACCTGTTTTAACATGTATTGTGAAAATCCAAAATAAACTCTCAACCTTTAATATTTCTGATAATTAACACTGTAATAAAAATTACAATATAATGCTGGACTGATACCGCAATACTCTGGAAATCTGAAGTTCTTCCTAAATTTGTTTTCAGAAGCACATTGGGTTGTATGCTGGTGTAAGCTTTGCTAGCAAGAGAGATTTGGCATGATTTCTCATCACTGGTTAACAACCACTGCTTCCTGCATCACCTTCTGGTGATAAAATTTATTTCAGTTTTATATTTTTTATTTTAGTGTATTTATTTTTCTATTTATTCAATATGACTTGTACATTCTTAGTTTGGTTGAAATATGGGAATGAACGAGGTGTATAATTGTGTATGAACAATCTGGTACTTCCCTTAAACTTCAGAGTCCCTGGCACAGTGAAGGAACGGAGCGGGGAGAACTAAGGAGTAGAAAACAGAAGTTGCTTAAGAAAGCAAAGCCAGGCATTCTTCATCCTGCTCAGGCAGCTCATCCCCTGAAGAGGGAGAATTGTCAGACTGAGAATTTGAGCAATTAGATAAGGACACTTGTGATAGACTTTTCCACCTGAATTCACTGCACTGTCCTGGCTTCAGGACTGTGGAATTAACAAGCAGTGCCAGTCAGGCAAAGTCCAAGAAAAAAAATATTCTTAAGTAACATTTTAGAGAAGTGATTTTTTTTTCTTAAAGACATATATGGATGTAAGAATAAAACACAAATTGAAGGCACCAGTGATTCTGTGTTAATAGGGTGAGGGCATTATCCTTTTCAGGTTTGTATAAAGCATTGCCTCACTGTGCAGAGAAGTGGAAGCAATGAGTACACATAGAATCAAGTATTGGAGGAAAGATTATGCAAATTTACAAGATATAGGAGTACATTCCTTTTGGAATATATTTTTCATGCTTTTTTCAACTAGACGGTATCAATTTTTTTTCCATCTCACAGTGGTAACTTGATCCAGTTGGAAACAATTTGAAAGCTAAATTTTGTTCCCAAGTTTTTCTAGGTGTTCATTTCCCAACTGTGTCCAGACTGTGGAATTGTTTCCGAATATGTGAGGTAGAATCTACTCTTTATTTGATATTCCAAAAGCTTAATTCAAGGATAACTTGGGGATAAAAGATATTACAAAACCAGTGCCATGTTTATTAACTTAAATATTTTATGGCAAATTTTGTTGCACAGTGTTGCATTATTGATATTTCAGGTATTTTAACATCTTAATTAAAACCCACTTACAAAAGTAGAGAAGTAGTTTGGGTATAGGAAGACATCTTTGCCTCACACCAAATTGTTCCCAATTGCTACAATTACTTTGTGCAGGTGCCTTTCCCACAGCCTTTCTCCCCACCAATCTTCTTTTTCTGCATTTGCTGCACATACCTGCCAGTTCTGGAGACTGGCATTATTGTCCAGCTGGCTGGATTATTTCAGGGTAACTTTTTCAGTCCTCTTGCAGGTTTTAGATAATTGAAAAGTTGAGAAACTGAACATTGAGTTATATACATTTTTAAAACATGTCCCATTGTGTGTGAAATTTCTATCTTTATTCTTAGGAAGGTTTATCTTTAATAGCTCTCAGGGCATCCTTTCAACATCTGAACATCCATTAGGAATGGATTATTCAGCTTGTAGAATTTTTTAAAGAGTGTTTCAGTTATATTTCATTTATCTCAAGTTCTACTCTTTGAGAGTTGTGACTCTGTTTTAATATCTCAGCCTGAAAGTTTGTGCTTTGATGAGTGTGTGTGGTTTAATGCCTTCTGACCTTTGCCAGTTCATTCTTTTTCTGCAGAACTTTGGATTTTAGCAGGAAGGGATACAGAGCTTTATTTCTGTGCCAACCAGCAATAGCTCACGTTCTTCTGCTGTTTTTGCTGAGTTTTTGGTGTCCTGTTCAGGGTGCTTCAGGTGTTTTACACTTGCATAGCTGCTTCATGAGAATGTTGGATACTGATGAGACTGTGACTGCAGTGAACAACACAATTTGCCATTGAATTACACTCTCTTTGTCAAAGTACATTTTAGCTCTAATACAGTGCTTGGTGTTTGCCCTGCATGCTTTATTGGTGTTTGCCCTGCATGCTTTATTTTCAAATGTCCATAAATGTAGTTTTTTAAATTCTATCCTTGTATAATCTGAAGGGTTGGGTTTTTTTCCCGATGTCTTAATTAAGAGTAATCTTTCCCTACTACTGTGGGAATAATGTGTGGTGTATTTTTTCCCCCTAATCCTGGCTTAGTAGTGTCTACAACAAATTTCACCCTTTAAGACCTATTTTCATCATACATTTTTTTCTAGGATTAAGTAATCATCTGTTTTTAATAATAATCTCAACAGATGAAGAATTCTGAAATGTGCAGTAAAAGACAGTTTTTACTGCAAAAACTACAACAAATCTATTTTGCTATGAATTCCCTTTCATTTTATTGATTAACTCATTTTTACCAGATGGTAGAAAATTCAGGAAAACACATAATGAAGCTTGCTGCTGTTTTTGTTTTTAATTCAGCTCGCAAAAGGCTACTGGCAGGATTATGTGTGATTAAGAAGAGTGAGTCAATTTGTATAAACTCTTTATTTATACCATTTACACATCTTTCACGTCCAGTATTATCCCTCTCTCTGTTGTGCTGTTGAGCTTTGACTATGCTTTTTCTTTGACTCGTAAATTTAAAGCCTGCTGTGTCTTGAGGTAGTAATTGTGTAGGGCGGTGTGTGGCTACTCACCTCCTTTTCCCAAATTCAAAAGTAGCTCTTTCCTCATCAGCAGTGCTTGGATGGTGTGGTCATGAAAAGCATTGCTCCCTTTGGTTTCACAGTGCAGGGAAGGACTGTAGCAGGCATCATCCACCTCTGAGAGGATAAAAGGCTTAGATGTGAGGAGGCAGGAGAAAAGGTGATATTTCCAGTTCCTCAGGCTTGTCCTTCTCTTTTTCCATCTTGTCTGTCCATGAGTAAGGACCAGCAGAATAACTGAAACGAGCTGTCATTTGGGAATATGTGTGTGGACATAGTGGAAAAATTTGTAGATGTTTCTAAACCTTTTTAATGACCATTATAAAATGGGTTTATCCTGTTCTCTTCACAGTTCAGGGAGGAGGAACATGCTGATAATCTGCAACAAGGTCTTCTGAGGGAATTTACTTTCCCTAATAAATGAATAAGGGAAAATAGATAATATCAGTTCAAGCTCTTGAACTTTCTGCTTATACCATGAATTTCCAGATGTACACAGGTGATTCAAGTACTCAATCAGACATCAGTTTTTTTGGATGAAAAAATGTAATTTGCACTTCATAAGCTATAGATGAAGGAATTTTTTTGGTGCAAATTCTGGAAAGAATAAGCCACTTGTAAAACCAGTAAAAAAACAAGACCCCACCAACAGTCCAAAAGAGAATGGTTACATAAAATAACCATGGCTTGAAATGGTCCTTTCTTTAAAGCACTAAGAAGTGTAGTTATTAAAGACTCCAAACAGAATGATCAGATGAATTTTTCTACAATAAAATAATTCTGAAACTGTGAAACCTAATGCTTTAGCTGTGAAACAAGAAAAGCCAGACAAAACTGGTCAAGAAGTAGTTTCTTTTTCAGATTAAGAAGTGATTCTGCCTTTGGGTGTGAATTGCATTTCCTACAGCTGTTATAGGAGATTAAGCAAGGTGAATGTTCTCATGTCACCTGCAGAGGCAAGCACTGAACTTCAGATCAATACTTTTGCAACTGTTAGATACCTAAAACCAGTGCAGACCATACAATTAAAGAGAACTTCATAATTTAGAATGGTTAACTTAGCTAATAAGTTGTTTTATAAAGTCACTTCCTTTTGCTTTTCTGTTAAATGTTAGACAGAAGTTAAATGGTTTTGGATCAGTATGTATCACAACTCCCGCTGCACTGTAGGTAAAACACAGGATAAATTACAAGTTCAGGTTGTTTCAGAGAGGAGATTTCCTGTAATATCAAATATAGATGAAGCTTTATTTTAAATAAGGTATTAATGTTTTTTGTGTTTCAAGAAATTATACTGCAATGTTCACTTGCCTTCTAGGAACACATGTAAAACAGCTGAAAGAAGAAAGGCTGGAATTCAGGAGGACCCAGCAGTAGCTTTGACGATTTGCACAGTAATGTTTAACACTTTCCATAGTGTGCCAGGGTAGGGATCTGTACACACTTCTGCACTTCACAATTCAATTTACCAAGCTGCCAGATAAGAATCTGAAGGAAAACAGAACAAGCTGTGATAAATGCTAGAAAGAATAAATATACATGTGCACATTTGCTGTATTGGTATTTTTAAATTCTGCCTGTGCACAGCTACACTGTTAAACTTTACATTTTAAATTGATAATTCTTGTACATGAAGTAAGTCTCCTGATCTGTCCCTGTTGAGATGATGCAGCTTTTTCTTTTAATGCCTTTCTATTTCCTGCTGTTTTTCTTGTGGATTCTTTTGCTTCAGCAGTTTACTCTTTTTATTTAACTATGGAATATCTAAGTAATAAAATAAGTGAGTCTGAACACAGTCTCATGATTTTGGCAGTGCCATCCTGTTTTAATTTACAATTTCCTTTTAGCTGGGTAAAACCTGAATGACACAGCAAACCAAGAGGCCTTAGCAATGTTTCCTGTTAACAGTGGAGTGTTCAGTTCTTTGTACAGAATCTTTAAAAGAATTTAGCTGTGCTGTACTAAATATTTAAGGAACAAATGTTTTTGAAGTGTCTATATTTGAGGGGTAAATTGTGGAGGTTTAATTTCAGAAATAAAACTCCCTGTACAGCAGCTAAAGGGTTCATGCTCTGTCACGTCTGGGCATCTGGAAATACTCACTGGATAAAAATGTTCTTTTTTGGATTTAGCCTCTTGGATCTAGTGTACAACTTGATGTTCAGAAACCCTATTGGCAAAGGTTTCATAGCATCTAAGCATATGAATTTTATTCCTGCATTGGTTTTGAATATGGATCTCTGCCAGCAAATAACTTAATTTGCCTTCGTCAATCACAAAAAAGTATTTTTATACTTTAGTGACTGAGGCTTTGATTTTTCTGGTGTGAAATAACACATCAGCTTTCCATCAGCTCAGACTGGTTCTCACTATTTTAGTTGCATGGTTTCTTGCTGTGCTGTAAGGGAATTCATGATTAAATCTACCAAAACTGAACCCAAATCTGTACTTTAAGACTATATAAATTTTATTAAATAAATATTCTCATTAATCTTTTGCTACTTGTATCCTGTATTGAAATTTATCACTTTATAGTCATTGATTACTAAAATATAAACTGGGAGGTTTTGTATCAATAGGACATCAGAACAGTGATTATGCCTAAAGGGATACAGGAAATGCTTTCTTTCTGGTGTATCAGATTGCTTACTGTGAATTTCATTTGCCTTTTTTTTTCTGCTTGTAATTGATTATCTGGAAGCTGCAGAGTAATATTCTAAGTTGAGACTGAATCTATTCTCTGTTACACTCTCAGTATACCTTGACTAACTCTTCAGCTATGCCTGAGTGTAAGTAGCTTTTCCCTTGACAATAAAATTATTATTAATAAGTAAATGCACAAATGGCTGGAATAGGTGCTGGCACCTAGCACGTTGTGTGCCTAGCGTGTTTTCACAGCCCTTGCAGCATGTCTGGGACTCTTCATGGTGAGCCCCTGTTTTGAGAGCTGAAACATGAGTGTGTTGAAGAGTGAGTGCCATTATTTGCAATAAAGTGGACCAATGTAATAAGATATTTCTTCTGACACTTCTCAGAGTACCACAGAAGTGTGGAAGCACTTTACAGAAGTCCATTTATTGAAGTCCAGTTTACACTGACTCTTAGATATCTGTAGTGTTCTTTGCTTCCATTGGCAGCCTTTGGCAATTCCAGCATCCTTCTTTGTGAGACTAAAAATATCTTGACACACAAAAGTTCTTTCAAGACTGACTGCTGCTCCTGTACTGGGAAATTGGCAATCTCAGGAGCTTGGGTTTCTTTCTTTGTGTTTGGTTCCCCCCACCTTGTGTGGCATATCTCTTTTATTCCATAAACTGTTATGGAAGAGCTTCTTTTATTGAAACTTACAAGATTTTAAAGTTTTGTGCAAGAATGCTTAGTAGTATTTTTAAAAGTTGTCTATTTTTTTCTGAGAACTTTGAATTGATGAGCTAAAGTAAAATCTTAAGGCTTAAAAATTATAACACTTTAGTATTTTTCTAGCTCTTAATATAACAGAAAAGGATTAGAAACTGTTGTTAGTGCACCTTCCTAACTGTGCATACAGGTATTGAGCTTTACACACAATAAGAATAAATTAACTTAACAAATTTAACACAACAGGAGAAACAGAAATTGTCTATATTTATATACAGTACAATCATCAATAGCATAACTGGAAAACATAGAACTCATTTTGAAGCAAAATGAAAAGTTTTTTATAAAAACCCACCAAACACCCGTGGGGAGAATAAAAAAGGAATTTCTTGGTCTGCTTCATGGCAGAGGCTGAAATAGTATTTAAACAAGTTGGTTTTGGTTTTGTTTTCGTGGTTTTTTTCCATTTTTTTTTGTTGTTGTTAATATTTTGGCAGTGGAATAAGGCATTAGAATGGAAGAAAAATATAGCTGACACACAGAAACAGCCAGAACTGCTCTTCTGGGGTTAGGTACAAACTCAGAAATGTTTTCCTTATGTCTTAGGTGCTGTCTTAAGTGCCACATATACAGATTGTTTATTTCTTGTGTTACCAGGTTTTATCAAATCAATAGTCAGCTGAAATTGGTAAAATCATGTTGTATTGACTCCTTAAAGTGGATTAGGTTGTGGGTGAAATTCTGGTTACAAGTGGAGGTAGCACCACATCTCAGGACTAGAGCAGGAGGAACCTGTGGAGGGCGTGTGCTGATGGAAAGAGACTTGATCCTAAATGTCAAGTTTGTTCCTTCAGAGAGATGCCAAGAAAGAATTGTTATCTTGATTAACGCCAACCTCAGGTGTACTGGAGACACAGGCAAACTCTAGGCTCACCTCAGGGGAATATTAATTAGCACCAGCACACCTACTGTTCCGTCTTGAAAACTTAATTGCTTTAGCCCAGATGAGAACAGTGATTCATAAAACAGAATTTAATGACTGTATTAGAAAAATGGTTGTGAATAAGAACGTAAATTAATCCCTAGAGTAATTCCTTCTATAACACGAAATAGGGGATGTTTCTGCAAATTTAGCTTTATGTCTCGCATACTAATTTATCTTTCTTTTTACAAAATATTAATTCCATTTCATTTATTTCTTAATACATGCAAAACTGTCTTCTTCCAACATTTTAGAGTAATACTAGAACGTTCATTTGAACATTTCATTAGGTGGAGAAAGAGGTGTGTATTTGATGGGTCAAATCCCTTGGTCTCAACTAGTTTTTCTTGGGTGAGGTCATGTCTACCACTAAGAAATTTTATCACCCGAACATTTGTCACCTCCCGGCTGCCAGCTCTGCTGTGCTGTGAGCACGTGGCTGCTTGGCCGCTGTGCCTGGTGCCTCTGTGGTGGCCCTGGTTCTGGTGGAGGGTGAGGCCCAGAGTGGCAGCTGCTCCAGCCCGGAGCCCCTGGAGCGTGTCCAGGCTGGCGCTGCACCAGCGGCTCCGTGTCAGCTCAGGCCTCGTGTCACCTGTGAAGGTGCCCTCACTGGAAGGACGGGGTCCTGCCTGCTTCCTTTTGAGATACTCTGGGTGTCGTGGTGGCACGGCAAAAAGAGGGCAGCAGCTTACCAAAATAATTGGCAAGATATGGCCCATCTAAAATTAAGGAAAAGCTATTAAGTCATCACTTTAAGGTTGCCTTAATTTAAAAATGTTCATGGTGTGATTGCAGAAGTGTTTACTTTGAAAAATTTGGTTGAGAAATGAAAGAGTTTCATTAGGCATGCTGTCCTATATTTTAGCTGCATGCCTATAATTGAATTCACTCTTCCCTGAGATCCTGTATATCCCCCTTACTGTGCACTGAAGTCGGTGGCATAAATACATATATGGTTAAGGAATAACATTTCTGTCAGCTCTGGATGAATGTATGGTGAGAGATGAGGGCTATGGAATAAAAATACTGGTAGAACTATAAATACATGGTAATAAAAATGAGAGTGAATTGAAAAATTGTGAATGTGATTTTTGGTAGTTGCTATATCTCTTGGTAACTGCTGCTGCTTGTACTTTAAAAAAGGAAAAAACCCAAGGCTGTTAGAATGGTAACTTCTGAATACCTCTGGAATGGGAGTGTAGTCCGGATCCATGAAGGGTGCAGGGATGTATGAAGGCCCTGTTTTCTCCTTCCTTGAATCAGAGTGAATGTTAACTAAACACTTTTGAGATGAGAAATGTATTTTCATATATCTGTTCTTGAGATAGAGAAGAATGTTCTTTTTAAAATTAGTTTGTGCAAGCTTGTGTTTAGTGCTTTGAAGGGAGGTTGTGAAAAATGCCTGGGGAAATTGGGAGCAGATCTCACTAAATTTAGCTATTGAATTTATGCTGTGAAATTCTTTTAAGGTCTTGCAAAATCCCATTCTAAAGTGAAACATAAGTTTTGAAAAAGTGATGAAATACACAATCTATAGCCTAAACACTGCTATGTTTTCACGACTGTCAAGTAAGCAGGAGGAGGAAAGTTAGTAATTAATTGTATTTTGTATAAAAGTGTATTACTTGCTATTAAAATACTGAGAAAGTATGATGTAGCTTGTTTTATGACTGAAAAATACATCTTTCTGAAATATTATTCATAAAAATCCAATTTTTTCTTTTGTTTCTGGAGCTTTTCCAAAAATTCTACTATACCCTTTCTACTGGGATCCTGAATCATCCTGTAGAAACAATTTCATAGGACTTTGTATTTTCTGATTAGATATTTATAAACGTATATTGATTCTTCATGTGTAAAGGACTTTTTGTACAGCTAGGAAGCATATTGATATTGTTATGCTGGTATGTGGGAATATAATAATATTTCAGTTAAGTCTAGTGCCAATGGCATATCTGGAAAGCTTATTTTTGTCAACAGTCCAATTCATAAAAGAATCTACTGAAAGCCATATGTTCTATTGAAATATGATAGATAATCTCATGTTAATGTTATCAGTTGGATCAATTAATGCCTAAACCCTCTTTTCATCCTGTAAATAATGCTGTATTTGTTCAACATGTGCCTAAAACACCTTTCTTGATGAGAATAAATTTTTTTGAATATACACATGCCAATGTTTTATTAAAGTGCAGTTATTTTGGTGGTTATGCACAAAGAACAGGGAAAAACCATTGAGCCCCTCAATTTAGTGCTGGAATAGTTTTTTAATTTATGGTATTTACAGCATACTGTAAAATGTATAGTAAGAGGAAACTATTCAGACTCTTTAATGGTGAAGTGGCTGGAGAGTTAAAAGCTCCTTTGCCTTCTACTTCACCATTTATGACCTAATTCATAGATTCATCCTTCTCTGTGACAAAATTGAAATGGAACCTTTTCAACTTCTGGTGCCAATTTTCAGTGTGCCAAATCCAACTACTTCCAGTCCTTTGCTTTCCAGCAAAACTAATCATCTGCTTCCCAAAAGAAATGGGGAGGCTTCAAGTCCTGTAATTAAAATTGGCATTTCAGCAACAGTGCTGTATTATTTTTATTGAATGTTTATTTATTTAACCAAGTGGCATTCAGGTTTGCCAATCAGTGTCCCATTGTGAAGTGTGACATAAGGCCCATAGGAATAGACAGCTGCTAAGAAGCATTTAGATTTTCTTGGACAGACTAGAGGCAATTTTTTAACAAATTAAGACTTTTTTTGGTTATGTTTATTGCTGCATTTTTGATGCTATGCCAGCACCATCAGCTTCCAGTGTCAGATTCACAAAAGATTATTAATTTCTGGTTTCTCTCTATATTTTCCCCAAATCTTCTTTTGGGAGACTTACAGGCTATTCTGTATATGCATGTAAGTGTAAAAAAATTCTCTCTGTAGTGTTGTGCTCAAACTTGACCATTTGCCTATTCACTGCTCCCATCTCATCTCCCCTGTTGTGCTTTTATTGCCCCTTTCTTGGTCCTGTTTTTCTACAGATTACACGTCCTTTGCTGCCAGGTTTATTATTTCTCAGAGAGATTGAATCTGAAAGTTCACCCTACAGATGACACCTCTTTTCATCCTCTTTTTTCCCTCCTTGTGCCTTTTGCTGGCTCATGTTCCTGGTTTCAGTTCCTCACCATTCTCTTCTCAGTGCTTTCTTCCAGCTCTTGTCCTGCTTTCCATTTCACAGATGTTTCCATACGGCTCTTGTGCCTGAGGTTTCCTATTCAGTTGGAGAATATGTCTTTGTATGGATTTGAGTGAGTATTAGGGTTTGCTTAAATGAGTTTGAGCTGTTGTTTCTGCTGATACCATCTCCCTTCCATTGCTATTGCTTTCTCTGTGAATTACAGTGTAGGAGTGTTTGCAAAACCAAACTTCTGGAAGTGGAGGGATGTAAAGTGTTTGATAATGACTCCCGGCTTCTCTAGTCTTAGTTTTGGTTTTGCTATCTTTATATTCCCCTGTACGTTTGTATGAAGAGGGCAAGAGGGAGGAATATCATGTCCCTGGAGCGACAGTGGAGGTGGGCTGTGTTTCATATGCAGCTTAAAAATAATTATTATGAGCCAACAGAAGAGTGTGTTACTGAATGTTGAGAGAAACAGCCCGACAGCAGAAAGACAAAATATCAAACAGATGTACCATATGTTACTGTGCACTTGTTTTCTATAATAAAACCATGAGGCATGCAAGAATAAGTGTATCATAAGAAAAAGTAAATTTGATTTCTTTTTCCAAGGGTTGGGGGAAGCCTCAAATTTATATTTGATTCATTCAGAGGCACTGAGCAAAGTGTTTACTGTATTATAATCAACTGATGATGGGGTTTTTTTTTGCACTTGTGCTTTTTGGCAGTTGGGAAAACCAAAAATGGCCCTCAAATGCCCTCAAAATCTAGTATAAATATTATTTTTGCAAGAGGGAATAGATTTCTAGGTGTAGAATTTATCAAATGTATGTGTATCGCACACTAATGCCTTCCCTAGGTGTCCTTGGAGAAATAGTGGAGTTTAGAAGGCCTATATGGCTTTTATGCACTGTAAAGTGGATAGATGTGCTAAGATTTCCCTGCTGTTTCTGGCAGCCTCCAATTATTTTACCATAGCAAAAGGGTAAAACAGGGATGTGAAAGTTACCTTTAAGGTTGGCATGTAGGAATTACCTGAATTACAGAGTATATTGATTGATATAAAGTGTTTTGTCACCTCCTACCTGGAATTTGAAACAAATACAAAAAATAGTGGTTTAGTACTTAATGCAAATGGATCCACTGGTGAGAAATGAAGGCCCTATGGATTTCTGTGGAAATTTGAGGACTCTGAATTTGTCTGAAAATAAGGATCTTTTGTGAAGTCAACAGGACATTTTCCACCTGTAAAAGAAAGGAAAGGTCCAGAGTTTTCTCTCTACAGCCCTACACATCCTAGAAAGCTTCAAAGAAATATACTTTAGTCTTGAGTTATTCTATAGAGCCCTTTGTGTTTTAGAAATTGCAAACGTAGTGAAATAGCAGATTAGAAACATTTTAAGTAATGTCATCAGCATCGTGATTTTTCTTGTTCTGTCTTAATTTTACAATCTGTGTTACAGTAATTTGTGAAACACCCACATTACTTGTATGCATGAGTAAAATAAGTTGTTCCATATGTACCTCTCAGTTTCATGTAAGAACATCTGTAATTTTTACTGAAAGATATTGCACTTCTGAAATTTTTACTAAAATAATATTACAGGAGCTTCACTTAATGTTCGTATTGTAGCTGGAGGTGAATATCCCAATGTGCAAAGTGATCTTGAAGTTCCTTCAGTGTTTAGCTTGATGAAGTGAACTTCGCTCTGAAATGAAATGAAATAGAAATAATCTTTGAAACATGTGCAAAGTACCTGTTAATAAGGGTAGTAGGATTGGTACCACTCTAGGGATTTCCTGTGTAATTAAGTTAAATTCTGTGAAATCTTGCTTTTGAATAAGGGCACAAAAATTTATTCAGATGGACAAAACTTCATACCCATTAATGATCTGTGTTCTTTGTGTTGTTTTCAATACAGTTTTTCTGTGTAACTTGATTCTATGCTAAAAGCAATGATTCCACTTGAGATTTTTGAACATATGAAGTTTGCATTATAGTATTATTGTAGCTGTTCTGTAGTACCTTTAGGTCAGAGATAATTTTTATGGAGACCAAGTAAAAGGGAGCTCATCTCTTTTGTTAAGAGCATTTACCAAAAAGTGGAGTTAAAGGTTCTGTATTAAATGGACTAAAATGGCTTTTTTTTGATACATGTGTTTTAATGAGTAAAAATGAGGCCGTTACAGAAAACTCCGTAGGAGTTAGAAGAGGTCCTTCATTTGGTATCTAAGGAGGTCTGAGTTTTGATGTGCTTAAAAGATTTTCGTTATATGTGCTTTTTAAATACATGTACATGTTCCACTGTGTAGCTACTGAGCTGATTTACAGAATAAAATAGAAAAATAAAAACCCCCTGGCTTTATAGTAATGATTTAATTTCTTGTACTGCATCTGGACCAATTTTTGAGAACTGGTGAGACTTGTGCTTTGATCCTCGATTTATTTTTTGTGCTCTTGTGCTTTTTGATCTGTATTGGGAGACTAAATACTTTTGTAGCCAGGGATAAAAATTAATGATGGCATCTCTTGTGTGCTAGTTGCTATTATCACCTAACACTGAGTTGGGTCTGTGCTTTCTCAGTTCATCAAAGGTTACTGGTATTTCAGTTGTTCCAGTTATTTAACCTGTTACTTGCTACATAAGCAACTGAGACTCATCATTTAGGAAGGTTTTGGGTTTTTTCAAATTTTTTCTTTTTTTTGTATTTTCATTTGTAAGGCGTTCACTAAGTCATACAATTACAATCTTTTCTATAAAAGTACAGCACTCCGCTTGTGTTTGAACTGCATTTAAACTCAGCCTCTCCCTCTAAGCTTAAAAGATGAATTACCTGTGTGGACCTCTTTTGTAACCCCAACCCCTTCCTTAGTAACAGCAGAGTGACCACAGTCATAAATAATGACATCATCAATGAGCAGTGACATCATCTAGGTAAATCCATCAGGCTGCTCCAGACATTCCTTCATCTTGGTTCTCTCAAGCAGGGAATCTGTCTCCAAATCAGGGGAAAAAGTGCCAGAAGGATGCCTCCATCTGGAGCCATGCCCACAGAAAACCTAAATTAATTGCTGGCAAACCTAGAGCAGCAGGTTGTGGTAACGCACTTCTCAAAAGCTGTTCAAACACTGAAAAATTTTGGTCTCTCAACCATAGCTGCTGCAATCAAATACAGGCATAATATCAAAACTGCCACGTAGATTCATTACAGGATATTTTAGGAGACAATGCATTTGTGTTTAGTAAAGGCAACATTTTATTAGGGAAAACAAGTGTTGAGGTGTATCATTTTATCAAGATTATTCTGACCTTTATAGACAAAGATTCTTTTAAGTGGGTGCCATTTACTTTGGAAAGCACTCAAAATCCAAGGCACCAGATATAAAGTATCAGAAATGGTTGTTTTACTGTACAAGTTTGAATTAAGAAAAGAAAATAGAGTTCAGAGGGATGAAGATTGTCAAAAGGTTGTAAAGTTTAAAATCAAAAGTCTAAAAGTGCTTCTTTTTCCTGTAACTTTTAGGTAAGCACATTTTGATGTTTCTTTTTTATGTCATGAAAATTTCGATTTTACTGCGTTCCAGAGTAAGAGCCAGGAAAACCATCCATGTGCTGAAAAGTCTAATTAGCTGAAGCCATTGCAAATACTTGCTTTTTTTCTGCTGAAATGAAATTTGAATTCTGGCTGGTGGAACTATGCTACATTTGGGTATTATTTATAACTGGCTACAGTGCATAGATTTATTTATTGAATGATTTTTTTAGCTGCTGGCATTGAATCAGGCTTCAGGACAGGAAAATATATCTCTCCATCAGCAATAACAGCCTTCTGGTATTGTGTCTCATACAATTGAATTTAATACAATATAAACTCTGAGCATACTTTCTTTTGTAGGTAGGTATGTAGTTATCAATCTTTTGCCGTTAAGTTTCAGCAGTTTCATTTTGAAGAAGCTTTGAGAAGAGGATTTAGTATAGAAGAATATGTAAACGAAGTTGCATAGTAAGTCTGAGTAGAGAGGCTTGATTATTAGGATTTATTCTGAAATTCTTGGTTAGACTTAGCACATTCAGCTGAAGAGAGGTCTTACACCAGGTCCCTGGTGCCTTGTCAGGTTATCCAAGTAAGAAATTACTGAAGTCTTTGCCCTGAGCTTACAAAAACTCTAACATTTCCACTCTAGATATTATTAGGGAAAAAGGTGATAAAACATTCTACAGAATAAAATAATAATGTAAAGTCAATTTGATTACAAAGGCAATTAAATGTTTAATTTCCATTGTTTTCTGAAGTGCCTGGAGCCATTTTCTCTTCTATTTAGTGATAGTTAAAAATAAATGATCCAGCTGGCTGAAAGCTTTTCACTTGGCAGGTAAACAGTATTACTCTCCAAGGAGGTCAGGATATTTTGCATTTCATCATTCCTGGAATTTGTTTTTTATGGTCCAGCTTGATTGTGCCTCCTGTGGCACTGGAAGGAAAGGAAGCACACTTCTCAAAGCAAGAAAATTGCTATTGACTAATTGAAGTTTATGACAATACAAATGTAATTTATTTTTGCTCCCTTTCTAATGCTACTTTTATTAAACACAGTACAGAGTAGTCATAGAACAGTTACTGAGAAATATGCATTAATTATTTAACTTTTTACTTGGTAATTATCTTGCTTGTGGTTTAAGCCCAGTGGGCACCTGAGCACCCAGTCCCCTGGGAGAGAATTGGAAGGGTGAAATTGAGATACAAATAAAAAAGAAATAAAGAGGAGAAATATCTAAAGAAGCAACGTGGTTTAAACTCATAGACAGCAAAGCATTGTGAGCTTGATGAGCCCCTCCAAGCACTTTTCCTTGAGGGTTATTTTTCCTTCTGTTTGAAGCTGAAGAGAACCAGCAGAGCCCTACAGTGATTCCAGCATCTCCTGTTACCCTTTCCAGACGGATTTTTTGACCTTTGTATTATATGGGTATCTCCCTCTGTCTTTTGTCTGAGAAACACCTGAGCAAGTTCTCCCCATGCGAGTACAAGTAATCAGCACAGATTACATTGTGACAGCAGCTTCTGTGCTTTGGTGAACTGAGAGATGAAAAGGAATGGGGCTAATCCCAATACAGGTTTACATTTTACTGCAGCTAACAAGCTTTTTATATATAAATGTGCATACAAGGAAAAAATGTGGGGTTTGGAATGGATGGCCTTTATCCTTTAAAGCAATCAATAATAATAAAAGTGCTTGAGGTTTTTTTTCCATTTTGGTTTGTCGATAAATAGAACAGAGGAGAATTGAATGGTTACTCGTGTTATCTCCAGATAACTTGATTCTTATTGAATATGGATAACACTCAGGATTTCTTCAGGCTCTGTGTATCAAAAGAAAAAAATCCTCTAACCCTCTCTAAAAAGTATAATATGTTTTATTTAGGTTTTTGGCAGTAGAAATGGCAGAGTGCTATTTTAAGGTACACTTTTCTATAAAGTATTTTTGCTCCAAGTTTTAGAGTAGAAGTGGCCTGGACTTCTTTCTCTTAATAGATAAAATTCAATACCTAGGACTGAACTTGTGGTTCCAATACAACTGAGAGTACTAAAGAGAGGGTCAAAGTGACAGATGAATCATGAATCTGATCAAGGTTATTTCAGTCAAAGCCAGTTGGGAGAGGTAAAAAACCCCCGGTGAGTACCTTTGACATGGTTTGAATAGACTGAACGTGCTGGGTTTTTTCTTAGAAGTGATAGCAAGTGGTTCATTATTCAACTGATTTTTGAATTAGGAGTCAAGTTATATTTAATAAAATGTATAAAATAGGCCTTTGAGCTAAGGCTCTCTGGCTCACTTTTGCAAACATCAATGAGGTCAGTATGTTGTGTTTGTGAGTACAATTGCAGTTTTAACGCTGTAGTCCTCTCATCTTGGTGGTTTTTTTTTTTTTGTAGTAGAATAAGGTAAGTGATAATACAGAAGAATTGAAGCAGGAAGAGAAGAGAAAAAGTTCTCGAATTCATATCCTGTGTTGTCTGAGATAATGGTTTAGGATTTGACAAAAGGAGAGCGTTTCATTGACCACCTGTTTTGTTCTCTTGTCATGTAACATCTCTGTATGAGATGCAAAAAATGATCCTAGGAAGAAATTAAGCCTGTAATGCAGTTTTTTACTGCCACCATTCTGGCAAGTCTTCTTATTAGGGATAAAGGTAGTGTAATGCCTTTGAAGTTCCATTTTATTGTAATTCCTAGGATTTCAAATCTTTCCTGAACTCCATGATCACACTTTTTGATGTCTAGTCCTCTTCTCTATGTCTTTGAACACAGCCTGGTTGTTATGTTTTTTTGTACCTTTACTTCATTGGTGACAGTTCCATACCACTGAGTGTGACATCATTCCTTGGAGAGGAGGCCTTTATTATTTTTTTATTGTGTGGAAATAACTTTTAATAAACGTGCCTGGGGTGGCTTCCTGTTGTTGTTAGCAACTTTATCTTCCCCCTATGGAGTAAATTTGAAATAAGTAAATTATCCTGTGATCATCAAGCCACTTATTTCACCAGCAAGTTGATCTGCAGGCTGCAAGTTAGAATGTCTGCTCTGGAGCACTGAAGAAGCCTGTTGTGTTTAATGCTTATTTCTCTGTGCATCTCTAATCAAATGTCTCTTGATTGGAGTGATTCTCATGTGTAGTTAATGGACTCTTCTGTTTCACATATTTGGAATGTAAGTTGTACACAAGCTTGGCTTCTTGGGCTAATAGAGTTCTGACTGTGAATAGATAAATAGATAATAAAATAATACAGAATAAAACCTTTTCCCCCTTTTTCAGTTGAAAAAACAAATGCAGTTTTCTTTGTAAGTATAGTATTACATTTAATACCTTCAGTGCAGGCTTCTAAATTCTTTTATATTGGCTGATACAAGGTTTTATTTAGGGTGGTTTGTATCCTCTATAAGAACTTCCTTTGCACGGGGCTTTCTTGTCTGCTGAGTAGCATAGAGGTTTGATCCAAAGAATTCTGGGGCAGATTTTACACATCAAGGAGCATCTTGCATTACTGTTTACCTCAGACATAATGTTAAGTGCATTTGCTTCTTTACCGATTTGAGTGAGTGAGAAGGCAAACTGGAAATTATGGGAGCTGTAGCACGTGAAATGGTAAAGAGTGATTCCCCTGTGATTAATCTTTTGCTGCTAAATGATCTCATCTGTACAGCATTAGAGTATTTCAAAGCAGGATCTCTTCCAATTCTTATTGTTTAGATGGCCCTGAATTAAAGAACAATTATTCAATATTTTATTACCTCTGGAAGCAGCGCAGTTGTTTGAAATATCACCAGTATTAATTTTTATGTGCAATTAGTCTGTATAAAACTGTTCAAAGAAATGGAATACACTGTTTCTGTTACTAGGAGCTCAGTGGGAAAATATCACCTTGTAGAGTGATGATTCTCTTGTTTGCTAGAGGAAGAATCTGAGATGGAGGGGTTGGAATCAGCTCTTCTGGATTTGGTGCAAGAATACTTAGGACTGATGACAGCAATGACTAGGCTGAGAGAAGGCATTATGAAAAGTAGTTGGAAATATGGGAAAGCAAAGTAACAATTATAAAGATCGTATGGCTTATCACACTCATCCTTCAGTGGTAGTGCTCTTATTGCCACAGGCTCTCAGGTTTGGAAGGGGAGCACTTGTATTTTCCAACAGCCTTGCTCTGAAGGATCAACAAATAGTTGCAGGAATGCAATAATGCTTTATTTCCCTTGGTCCTTATATATAAGTGTTTCTCCCATCACCTTTACATTGAAACTAATTTACCTTTGATTATCTAATTTTTTAATATTGTCTTCAGTTTACCAGATTATTGTTTAAGTAACTTGTGCTGTAAAAAGTGTGGTTTTTTTGCTAGAACTCTCCTAAAACTCTGGAATGGAATCTGAATGGTGTACACCAATAGAATAATTTACCTCACGATAATTAGGTGATGTAAGAACACGAATGAAGTGCAATGTACTGAACCTAGGTAGCCTGGCTTCTGAGAGATTAGCTGCAGCAATGTGTGAGTTACAAGCTTGCTAGTTAATTTTAAGTCTTTCATGTAAGTCAGGACACAAATTATAATCAGTGTTGTGAAATAGAACTGAGAAAATACTGAAATGTTTTCCTTGAGAAACACCTCTAGGAACAGCTGTCTCATTAAATGATTCTCAGGGCAGTTGTTGAGCACCTGTATAGAAAGAAAAGCCAAACTTGTCAATCTTTACAACACCTCAAAGTAAATATAATAAAGGATTATGGAATTTTCTAAGTCAAATGTAAGATGCACCTGAGCATGAATTGAAAAGTAGGAAGATATGACATTATATAACATTTTACAAAGAAAAGAGCCTTGTGTTTTAGTCAATTATTGACAGAAACTGACATTGGCTGAGCAGGATGCATGGAGTGTTTTGGATGACAACAGGAATATTGATTCTATAGTCTCACTTTCATTTATACAGAGTAGAACAAATCCTCTCTGGTCATACAGTGCAAAAACTGGGGATTAAGGGAGGATATGTTGAAAGGGATATTCATTCTGATCACAAAGCTGTACTTAAATTGGAATGGGTTTACATTATATAGCCAACAGATGTGTAAGCATGTGATGTGCAGAAAAAACCCCCCTGGCAGTTACAATTGAATAAATATTTTGTACTTCAAGGTGGCTTTAAATTTCTTACCCACCCCCAGATCTTGTCTTATCCCAAATGTTGGGTGATTGAGAGAAAATCAATAGTAGTGGTGTGCTTGTGGAATTTAGTGGTTTTTTTGGTGTGAATGTAATGCTTGGAGTGCAGAGCATATCCTCTAATTGCTTTATTTGCTCTTACTTTATTAATTTTTTCTCTTGTGTTTGGTTGAAAAATAGTTGCAGAGATTTAATAGTTCCTTTCTTACTTAATGGGTGTAAAAATTGAATATTCTTACAGCATACTTAAAGCAGTGTGAAAAATGAGGAAAAAAACAGTAGATAATTGGAGGAAAATTCAGCGCTGTGGAATGCATTTGGCCCGAAATGACCCCAGTACCTGTTTATTTAATTGAAGTTGGCAACAAAGGGCCCCCTGAAGGCTTCTGGACATTTCGGGAGTTTGAACACCACTAAACATTAGCCCAGCATATGGATACACTACTATTTCAGTAATTAAGATTATGCAATGCACTTGGGAGGAAAAGACTCTACCAACCTGCAGGGAAAAGGGTGAGGGATAAAAAAAAAATCAACTAGTTTAAAATGGAATATTTACTGCGTATCGTTGCTCCCCTCAAGTGTAATTGTGGATTTGTACCTTAGCTGAGAAATTTCTCACAGTGGATTAGTTTCAAAATGATGCCATTGCTTTGATACATGGTTCTTCAAAGAAATATACAACAGGCTTTATGATCATGTGTAAAAAATGTAAGGTAGTAGTACTTAAAATTTTAAATATGAAATGCTTAAGTGCTTAATTAAAAGTCAAGCATTTTAAGTATTTAGTGCACTATCAATTGCTGAATGGTGTTTAGGAAGACATGCAGGTTTAACTGTGCAGTTTGTAGCTGGACTGTCTCTGTAGGGGCTGCTTAGGCTGTGGGAAGATGCAGTCGCAGGGGGCTGTATCCCACTCTTGGTGCTTCGGTTCAGCACTGCCCGGCCCTGGGGGCGGCACAGGGCAGGGAAATCAGTTCTGCATCAGAAATATTTGCTCCTGTATCAGAACTTGGAGCAAAGAGCCAAGGTTGACTTGATTCCTTGTGAAGTGCTGACTGTAAGTCCATGTATACATTGAACGTGTGTGTATATATATACACACACGTTCAATGTATACATGGACTTACAGTCAGCCACTACAGCTGTTGAATTATGAGAGGGAAGTTACTTCTATGTGAAATATGAGGGGGAAATATCTTCTAAAATACCTGATTTAGGCAGTTAATTTTATTTTTCTAGCTTGTGATTTCTAACCCGTAGATTTATTTATGTTCTGTACGTGGCCATCGCTTTTTGCCGTTCCGCTCTGCTCTCCGTGAGGATTTTCTGGCGGCTGGGGATTCAGTGCCACCTTGTGGGAACGCTCCATAGCTGCAGATTTTTTTATGGACATGTCCTGGGTTCCTTTAGGCCGTGAAGAGACTCCTAAGAAACTGACGAGAGTAAATCCAGGTTTAACAAAGGTCACTGCGAAACCAAAGTTCTTCCAACTTGTGAAAGCCTTTATTTGTTAACTGCGGGGATCTTTTTGAGCCCTAATGATTTCTCTTTCCCGCATATCTGCATTTCTTCAGTAAACCAGGATGAAATGTCTTTACAGATGGTCATCTTGCTTTGTGATGCATCATTTGTCACTGCTGGATCTAACTGAACTCTGTTTTGAGTGGAGCCACTGAAAACCCTATACTGATTTTTTTTTTCCCCTCATTTTCCTTTAGCTATATCAGAACACATAGTTCTAAGGCTCCTTTACAAATTGTTTCAATGGGAAATGATTATGTATTATGGTTAATCAACTCACAGTGCTATTCCTAGTAGTGAAAAAGAATTGGAAGCTGAAGAGTGCTCTTTTATGTATTTTTATGATTAAAATAAACCAGGGAGAGGTTGAAATTGTAACTTGTTTTTCTGGCTTACTAAAAGCTGTGCTTGAAATTGCCATGTGGATAACTTATATTCACATGACTTTTTTAGTGGCTGCATTTAAAAAAACATAGCTAGAAATTTACAAAGTGGGCAGGTGGCAAGGGTAAGGAAGGGCGGCACAAATGTTAAGATCTCTCATTCCCACAGCTTTCAGTGATGCTCTGCATTTGTCTCTTCTGACAATGGACATTTCCTTACAGAAGCTTCAAGCCCCCAGTTCACAGGTAGATGAAACATCAAGGCTTGCAATACAGTGCTGAGGTTTTGTCTGTCTTCTAACTTTCCTCTTTTGTGTCCTTCAATATGGTGTAAAATAATCACCAAGATCTCCACTGGAGAGACTGGCAGGCTCTCTCAGTCTGCTGGAGTTCCCTGTATTGCTTCTTAGATATGATATATAAAATGTTAACTTTTATAGTGTGTCAAGTATCAGAGTCCTCTGAGAAACAAGCACATACTGCCTATTATGTAAATAGTTGCTTTCATTTTTTTAACATCATTCATTGTTTTGTGGCTTGCTGTTTACTGACAGTAGCAACTGTTTCTGTTCTGATCTGTTATGACTTTATAACTGGAAACACTATTTGGACACCTCTGTAATTTTCCTTTATCTGCATTTCTCTTTGGTAGCTTCAGCAGAACCTGCGCTTTGTCCACAGAAATCTCCTTCCTCAGATTTTATTTCTTTAATGAAAGAAGTGGAGTGTTTCATTAGAGGCAGACTACAAAATAGGAAAATAGAGCTCAGTTCACTTTTTTTTTTAGTCTGGGAAAAGGATTAATTCTATTTTCATTTTATTTTCAAGGTAATAGTGAATTTTTGGCCAGAAGCAGAAACTCTATAGCAGAAGTTCAAGCAGATAAAGGGGAGGGTCTGAAGATCAAATACCACAAGTTTTTCAGTGTTTGAAATGTGACCTTGTTTGCTCTCAATGCTCTCCTTTTGTAAGCAATTTCTTGACTTGGTGCCTGAAAAAAATTCCTTTAATGTACGCCGACCTCAGTTTTTGAGAAATAAGAATGTGATAGGCCCGTTTAGCAGCCAAGATTTTTGCTATGCTGTTCTTTTGACTGAATCAGCAGCCTGCACAATACATTCTACTGTCCAAAAAGAAACAGGAAAGTACTTGCCAAGTATTTTTTTGCTTATCAGGTTTTTTTTTAAAGCTGGTAATCAGAAACAAAAAATTCTTAATTTTCTGTTCTTTGTTTACTGCAATTTGCATGATGGTGATTTAACTGATGTTACGAAACATAATCCCATGGATATGAAAGTAAGAAGGCAAATATTTTCAAAAAGGTTTTTGAACAGGTGCATTTCAGTCTTACATGACCATGGAAGCAGGAATAGAAATCAGTTCCCTATGACAAATACAGATCTTAAGTCACATGCAATTCTGCTTCTAACTGAAATACTCCCATTATGTACATTTTGTTTTAATTTCTTGGCACGCTGTGATCATCGCTAAACCTAATTTCTCCTCAGGCCCCAAACCAGCAGTGAGGAATGCTGATCCTATGGCATTCTACTACTGTTTAAAAAAACCACAAACGATTATGTAGTCTCTAGAGTTTTCTGAGAGAGGAAACTGCACTCCAATACAACAGGAATCTGTTGTGGAATCTGACAGGGGAGTGTTCAGTCTGTTGCAGGTCCACTGGGATATATGAGATTTCACTTTCAGGGGAGCTTTGTGTTTTTTTTCTTTAAAAACCCCTAAAATATCCCCACAAAACTAAAACATGCTCTTAGCTTCTCCCAACATTTGATTAATCAATTTCCATGTTGATAACAAATACACAACCAATTTTATGGGATGAAAATGAACTAAAAACCTGTAGTTTGGTGAGGCTGAAACAACTAATATTTTAATAGTTTTTCATTCACTTTAGTTACTTGTTTGTGACATTGAATACATTATACCCCACTAATTATAACAAAAGAGGAATATAATGCCATTTGATAAAAAACTTGATGCTGAACATCTCAGCTCTGTGCTGGGAAAAATATCTGCTTTGTGTGTGGAGACTTGAACTGGGAGATCAGGGAGAAACTTTTTTGTTTATTTCCTCATTTTTTAAGTTTCAGTCTCTACTAAATACACAGTGCAATGTTTTGTTAGTGAACCACACTTACTCAGTTTTAAGAATTTTTTTCCAGCGTGTTTTGAGAGCTTAATCTATGTCTGCAAATATCTTGTCTAAACAGAACATATTGAAAAGCCTTGATAATATACTGTTACCTTCTGAAAGCTTGTGATTATTACTATAGGGGTATATTTATTGTGTTAAATCTTTCTTCATAGGAAAGCTTTAACAGCAGAGAAGGCAATCTCAAGAACAAAGGCTTCCAGAAAGTACCAGACAGTGCATCAGCAGAATTGAAAACTTACTGTTCTCTCTAGATAAAAGGCTGAGGAGATAACTGGAAGTTTATTTCTTGAGAAACAGAGAGCTAGGAATGATGTGCTCTTGTGCTTTTTGTTTTCCTTTTCATCTTGTATCTATTTGTTAGCAGTGGGGCTTGTGGGTGAGATGCACGGGGGAGTGGAATTTTTGTTGTTTGGAGCAGGCCTTGAGTGTTTTCTTACTTTCCTAGACTTGTGCTGTGATGATGGGAAACTCAGACCATGTTTCTGTTCAGTGATTGCAGTTAGTCCTGCGATTAGCTGTAGGACAGGGATTCTGCTCATCTTCGGAAAACAATGGGCAGTCAGAATATGAAAGGCCGTGAGGGAAATTTTGTGCGGGGAATGTAAAGGTTTATCATCCCAAATGGTTTAAAATCTTCCTTGGGGATCCTTAAGTGCTTCAGTCTTGAAAAAAGAATTTTTATGCAGGCAATAAAAGATTATCAGAGGAGCTGGAGTTCATGATGGGATGGAGGATTTCTCACAGTATATAGTTACTCTATCTGTTGAGAATAGTTTTAAAACATGAATGCCTGATTTATCTTTGAGTATCCAGGACTTCTAAACCATGCATTTTTCTTAGCTGGGTAGTTAATGTTGTTGGCAGAACTACTGGGAAACAAATAATAATCTGCTTTTTTTAAACGGACATTGGCCTTGTTAAAAAGCATTTTGTGTTTTTCTCCTGTGAGTTGTAAGAAGTAATCTGCCAGCGAATGCTTCCACATGCGTTCATATTGGTGAAAATATTTGTTACTGATTATTTTTCAGTCAACTAATGTACTATTTAGTGACTCTGGCACTATTAGCAGTATTTCTCCAAAGGCAAGAAGTGAAAAAAAGGAGGCTAGTCTTGTCATAGCAGCATAAGTGGACTGCTTAAAAATTGTCATGGTAAGGATCACCTAAATACAAACCTATGTTATTGATGAGAAAGGTTTTAACATGCCTCCTCTTTTTAATAACTAAAGGACTTCATTATTTTTTTCCCAACATGTATTTTTGCAGATTATTCCTCTCAAATCTTTGTTTGACTTCTTACACTTCTAAAAGTCCCTTGCTCTTGACCTTCTGGTTCTTGTGATTACCGGCTACAAGATTTGGCTCATCAATATCTCTCAGCCCACAGCAAACAAGGGAGTTGGGAAAGAAATAAATTTACAGGTTGTTCCTTGAGAAATAGGTGGAAAACTGCTCTGGAATTTGCAGTACTAAAGTTTTTTAGCCTGCATGGGGATGCATTTTCATTCAATGACCTCAGGACTTTAGGAAATACTTGTTTTTTTGCCAAAATACTTGTGTGAAATGATCCAGAGAAGTTGACTGAAGAGTAGTGAAGTCTGATACTTCAGATTAAATGTGTCTGTATTAAGATTTTTTAAGGAGATTTAAATGTCTATGGCCAGATTCCTTATTTAACTTGCAAAGCACAGGATGAGGGTAAGCTTAGGGGAGTGATAGTGCAGCTGGGTGGGCACTTTGTTAGTAATGGACGAGGAAAGGTTTGAACAAGAAACTGATTCTGGGGATGTTCCTTACTGCAGTGTTTGTCTTCTGGAGCAACTGTACTGAAGCCCTCCTGGCCGGGAAGTGGCTGGGTATGGTCTGCTCATGGGACATGGACAGTAAATCTTGTGTTTTCCTTTGCTTCTGTGCGTGGCCTTTGCTTTTGTTTTACTAAACTGCCTTTACCTTGACCCACGAGGTTTATTTCATCTTATTCCCCTCCCACCCCCAGTTCTGCAGAGGAAGGGAGTGATAGCGTGGCTTGGTGGAATCCTGGCCTCCAGCCAAGGTCAGCCCATCACATCTGTGCTAAGAAATGCAGATTTAGGTGTACGTGACAAGATTTCCTTATTACACTTGCAAAGCACGGTTGTAAGGGCAAGCTTTATAGAATTTGACAAGATACCAAGTTTAAAGGTAAAAAGAAAGAAAAAGTGAGGAAAGTCGGCCAGGAATTCTCCTTTTTCAAATATGTAGTTATATCAGCAAGCAGTGTTATGCAAAAGCTCTCTCACATCTCACGCTCAGAATTTTTAATGCTGAAGATTCATCGTGTGTGGTCAGAATCTCTTGTGATTCCTCACAAATTACATCTGTCTTCTCCTTCCAACTCTTTCTGTCAGTCCTGTCTTACTCAGACAAAATTCTAGTCAACTGATTTTCAGTGGTGTTTTTTGGACACATTTATGATAGGCAGACAAGGACATGCATGAAAGAATCCACTTCTTAATTTATGTTAATGAAGAAAATATCTCCAATTCCCTTTCTTTTTTTCTTTACGGAAGAAAATTAGGATTTGCATGTTTTTTCTTTAACAATACTTAGTCACAAATATTTGCAAGTCTAATGCTCATAGTTATTTCAGTAGCACTACTAAATTTAACATACAAATTGATTTAAATGCAGTACATAAGAGTTTTAAGTAGTCTGTTTCCTTTTGATGATAGAGCCTCATACTGTGAAGAATTAAAATGGAGCAGTGATAGATGATAGAATAAGTAAGGAAACTTGATTTTGGAGAATGAGAGTATGGTTGACAGGATAATTTGCTGTTATATTTGTCCAGGTGTATTGTTCAAGTGTAGCTGTAGCTTTCTATAGTGTACAATTACACAGGAGAATTTTTTTGTAGTCTTCTGTATAATTTTGTATTTGCCACTGCCAAGAGTCTAGCCTGTGTCAGCTGATTCAGCCCTGACAATTCTCTAGTTACTAGGGTGGGAAAGAAACAAGAGAATCAGAAGCTAAAATCCAGGGCACTGGGTTCTTGAACACATTCTTTGCTTTTGGTGGCAGGGTGGTGGTGCAAAACATGAGAAGCCATGTGCTTCTGTAAGTGGACCAACAATTTCAGATCAGCGAGTCTCCTTGTGAATTCATTTCCCTCACTGTTCACCACGTCTGTGGCTTTGGAAGTGTTTGTGAGTGAACTCTGAATGTTTCTGTGGCCCAAAGCACACGGTGGCAGGATAGCTCCCAGCAGGCAATTCTTTTGGGTGTAGTTAGTTGGCAGAGACTAGAGGAACTTCCTTGCGTAGAACGTGAATTGAAGTCTGGGAAGAGCCATTTGTTAATCTTCCTTTTATAGCTTTGTTTCAGTTTATGGGACAATTCACAGTTCCCCAGATTGCTTCTTAGAGCTGGGCTGTGGAGAAGGATTGAAAAAGTTCTGAGAGAACTATTTATATATTGTCAAGAAATTGGCATGGAAACATTTCTGGTCAACTGGTCCATTTTTAATAGAAATGCTAAAAAATGTGATGAATCTTACACTTTTTTCTTCTAAATCCTGTAAAGTTCTGTGTCTAATGACAGCTGTGTGACAGATATTCACAGCACTCCTACATTCCTTCCCCTGCAGTTAATTATACAATTTCTTTCCACCCTCACAACATTTGTTCTTTCCTTTCCTCAGCAAGCTGCAGATTACAAAAATCTGTGCCAGAAGAAGTCTAAATCTGGTCCATCGTGTTCTAAGTCTTGAAGATGTACAAAAATGGATTCTTTTATGTCAAAGTAGCAGTAGTCTGCCACAGTTGAGGCTGTTAGTTTTAACATAATTACAGAGGAGCAGCCAGAACTACTGTCATGCTTAGTGACAAACGTGGGTCTGGGTAGAGACTAAGGACAAGCATGCCCAGGCTTCTGGGGACAGAAAAGGAACTTCTCATTTATCTTAACCAGAACTGCTCTTTGAATTCGGATTTCTAATTGTTTTTGTGTTGATCCAAAGAGTTTTGGTTTTTACAGTTCGCATTCAGAAGGTTTGTGTGTTAGCAATGTGTATTCCAAGTTTACTTTTATTTTTGGGTTAAAACATGATATTTTAGAATTAATTCTCTTTTGCTCAGCTAGATTTTTTATAGACATATTGACATTTGATATGTAGAAACTACTTCAGTTTGGAAAAACATTAATTTGTAAGTAGGTTGTGGTGTGAAGTAATAAATGTTGTCTGATTTGATGCTAGGAGGATATATCCTAAATCACTATCCAGATCAGGGAAAATTTTTTTATTATTTCTGGCATACTGGTAGCTACTGAATGTTGCTGTTGCTTAGATGCAAGTGATCAAGTGTGAGGAGTAGGACAATGCAATAATTTTGGAATCCAGAAGATGTAGTTACTCTTGGAGTCACAAACAGTTGGCACATCAGTAGATTCAAAGTGGGGAAGTTTCTACATCTAGAGGAGTTTTAAGTTTACTGGAGTTTTTAAGCTTATAGCTATTTAAAAAGATGAGGAGATGAAAAAAAGGTAAGAACTGCCATTAAATAAAAGCAGGGTTCTGAATGAGTGGCCTACGTGTGTATCCTCTCAACTGAGTGTGTGTGTAATAAGATGCAGATACTAAGAGAATTAAGATCTGGACATACATTAAAGTAGTACTTATTTAATGATAGAACAGTTTCAAAGTGTCTAACTGAATTCTACCACTGGCAGTACTACTCTGTTTGAAACAAGTGATAAAAGACATTATTTCAAAAGGTTGGTTTCTTAAGGTTTAGAATTTTTCATTTAGTTTAAATAATTGCTAAAACCTGGCAGATTTACGTGTACTTGTGTAAAACTTGAAGGTATAATCAAATGAAATGAAGTTTTGTTGTTAGTTTGGTATCTGTGCTGTTGCTGTGTTTTTTTTGGTGTGTTTTCTTTTGTTCTTGTTTTTAGAATGTGGAGTTGCAGAACATCAGTTAAACGTAAAAGGTCTGACATGTATTTGAGTCCCCTAATTCCTTCAGTTAAATGTCCTCTGGTACAGCCTGTGAGCTTATTCAGGAATTCATGTTTCTGAGAGCTCAGTATGCTTTGTAGGCAATGAGTAGAGGGAAAAAATAAGAAAAACACCAAATTGTCAGATAAAGATGTGATCTGAAATGAACAACATAAACCATAGTGATTTAGGCTAATTGTCTGTATTCCAACCCTAACATAGGCAAAATCCATTTAGACTTTGATCTGTGTTGAGTAAGGAGTGCAAGATGTACCTCTGCAGCAGAGACAGATCCCTGTTGTCAGATGTAGCATAAATATTTTAGGACAAGTTACAGTGCTATGAAAAAGCTAAAATCTAAAAGAACAGCAGTGTCCAATAGGGATGTTGTAATTTACCATGGGACTGGTTATTTCAAATATATTTTTCTTTGTCACGTCTATTGAGTAAAGTCTGTCTATAAGTTTGTATATTTGAGTACTGTGAATTTGTTGTTGCCTCACTGTATAACTCAATAAAATTATTTTTTTCTGTTGAAGATACTTTTTGTTGAATTCAGTTCTTTCTGTTGAATCTCCTTTGCTTGCATTTGACCTTTATTTACGTTGATTTTGCTTCATTTTTTCATTTACCATGCTGTTCAGTTTTTGGATGCCAGAAGAACAAAGGTTTGTCCACTGTTTGCAGTAAATTTATTTTTCAAAATTCAGTATTGCTTATTGTTTGCTTTTTAGAGATACAGTAATCCTGTTTACTAAACTTTTTCATAGCTTCAGCTTCCAAAATGAAAAAAATGAAACCAACCAGCCCCAACTCAGCCCCTCCCCAAAGTCCCCTTTAATTACAGTGAGGACTTTGATTGACTTTCTAAACAGCAATACTGTAGAGCACCATCAAGAGCAGATTTATCTCTAATCTATGAAGTAATTTAGAAAACATGGAATACTGAGTCTGAGCTTTGTAGGTACACATTGATTGTTCTAATGGATGTCTCACTGCCCAGTGTGTGCGTTTGTTGCTGTTAATTTTATTGTAGCTGACATTATTCTGTGTCTGTGTATGTTGTCTTCTTTTTTCTTTCTAGAAGCACTTGAAAGATATCATTATGAATTTTGTCACCTGCATTTGATATTTTATAAGGTCATTTGGTATACTTCCATTACTAATTCTAATGACTTTTTGTAACAGCATACAACAAAACTTTAATTGAATACTAATTCTGTATTCAGATCCTAAGCTCATTTTCCCCTCTTTCTTCTTTATTGCAGCATCTGCAAATGACAATCCAGGCACTTCAAGATGAGCTTAGAACCCAGAGAGACCTTAACCATCTTCTGCAGCAAGAAAGTGGGAACAGAGGGGCTGAACATTTTACCATTGAGCTCACAGAGGAGAATTTTCGACGACTTCAGGCAGAACATGATAGACAAGCTAAAGAGCTCTTCCTGTTGAGAAAAACTCTAGAAGAAATGGAGCTTAGGATTGAAACACAAAAGCAAACGCTAAATGCCAGAGATGAATCAATAAAAAAGCTTCTAGAGATGTTGCAAAGTAAAGGTTTGCCTTCTAAAGGAATGGAAGATGACAATGAGAGAACTCGAAGGATGGCAGAGGCTGAATCTCAGGTTAATCATTTAGAAGTGATTTTAGATCAGAAGGAGAAGGAAAACATGCATCTTAGAGAGGTAATGAAAAACTCATTTATTTGTTTAAAATGTATATTTTTGTTAAAAACAATAATGTAACTTGTTGCAGTTTTAGACCTATAATTCAGTTTTGAAGTGTATTTTTGTGCTCAAATTTTTTGATGAACAGAATAGCATGCATTTGTTTTACATCTGTAATAAGTACTCAGCAGGACTGTATGATATTTGAAAGCAAGAATAAGAAAATATGGAAGAGAAGTAGGTATATTTGGGCTTATTGTCTTGGAAATGTTGCTTTATCCTTTCATTTTGACAAAGTGATACCTGGCAAGTGAAGACTAGACCTACTGAAGAGGAAAGTGACACCTGCTGCTGCTCTAACTAAGGAGTCATGAGTACATGCTACCTTTGTGTTGGATTTTTATGCTTCTGGTGTTTGAAAAGTGTTTTAAAATGCTTTCCCTTCCATATAAACAAAGGCTTCTGCCAATGTGTATTTCTAATGTATTTTCATGTGGGGATACGCCAACTTTTTACATAAATATACCAGAATGTCACATTAAAACACCATGCTGTGGGTTTTGCTCTACTTGGAGAAAACCTAAATTTGATCCTAAGCCCACCTGCACCAGCTGCCCACATCACTTGTAAATGCATTTTTGGGACTGGATTCGGGATGATTGGATCAGTACAATTGAAAGAAAATCTGGCCTGGTGTGAAGCCCATCTGCCCCTTTAGATCCCAGCAGTGTCGTCATGTGACTCTGTCAGGCAAACAAGGCAGGGCCAGTGTTCCTCACAAAGACCCTGCTAAGGAGGGTGAAAATTTGCAGGGAGGTTGTGTACAACCTGCACACAGCTGGGGAAGTCAGGAGAAGCACGTCTGGTCTCTCAGAAACTCAGCAGCAGTGCAGTCACTAAAACACCAATTTGCCTGACAGATCAAAGCGCAAATGAAATTCGTGCAAGAGCTTAAGAATTAGTGCTTGACATTAAGAACAGCTATCTACATCTAGAGACTGTTGTCAAAATGTTTTCTTCACTATGGACAAATTATTTTTTATTTAGCTTATGTTCTTCTGTAGCCTAGAACATGTATTGAGGACTCAGTAGTTTCTGCTGCACATTTGGAGCTTAGAAAGTTTTGTGATACGTTTCAGTAAAGTTTTCTTGTGAAGGTGTGGATTCTGAATCTTTGTACAGGCAGAATTTTAATTAAAACTGATGTAATGCATTAATAGATTCTGAAAGGAGTTGCATAAGGAGCTAATGATACTGAATTTTTGATGAGAGAGGGTTGTGGAATAAGTTCTATAAATTAGCAGACAAGTTTCTGGGTTTAAGTCTGCATACACTCTGTTTCCAAAGATGGGTGATTGTGTAATTGTATTTCATCTGTTGTACCAGTGTTAATTAAGTGTGTGAACCCTAATAATTTGGCTATATATGGGACATGAGGAAATTTGAAGAATGTTTCTAATGGGAATGGTTATTAAGGACAGTGAGAAATAGAACTAAATTGAGCTTGGAAAATAGATAAAATGTAAGCTTCCAAGTAAGCTCCTCCAAAGTCCAATTGGCATCCAATTTACTGATTAGTCCAAGGCATGCTGAAAGGAGATATTATTGCTACCTCTAGACTGTGCATATTTCTCCTGAATTTATACTGAATTAATTTGATGTCCCCCCTCAGCTGTTCTCAGGGCAGTGAAAAAAAGTTGTTTCTCCCTCAGTTTATATGAAAATATAGAGTTTTTCTTTTGTCTGGAGTGCTGCAAATATAGAATGGGATTTACTGCTTATGACATGCTGATATACCTTGGTAAGTTGTCAAGGTTTAAAATTTTACTACATTTGTTGTCTGGAATCTGTCCCAGCCAGATTGGCAGGAACTGTTTAATGTTTTGGAGATTTTGGCTCACAATTTCCTTTTTTTTCTAAGAATTCAAGGCTTTGGGTGCAGTCTCTCTCCAGCTATCTTTCTGTTGCACATAGTATTTATAGGTTTTATTTTTATTTATTTTTTTAAGTTTCTGCATATTTGACGTTTGTTGTAGGCAGCTTGGAAGTATGATGTGTAGGCTGTAGGAACTCTTTAGAAACAAAATTTTTTAGTAGGTGCCTGTTTGTTTATCCAGGACTCTGGATTTTTTTGTTCTGGTGGATTCTTGGACAATGTACTGAGATTCAAATTTTCTCTTGCTTTCTTGTTATGGAAAGTTGTTCGCATGCTTTGAAGTAACATCAGGCATTATGTACAGTTTAAAAGTATTAAGTACTTGTTAAAAGTCCTAAAATTACAACCTTTGATCTTTATGTGTAACTTGGTAAATCCTTGTTCTGCAGTGCTCATTTGAATTTCTGTCTCTGCTTTTAGTCTTCATCCTGCATGATGCAGGTTCTCAGTGTGACAAAACAGAGGGGTTATTGAATTTTCTTTATCAGCCTGCCCAATGGGTTGATTTTTTTTTTCCTGTAACTGGTTTTCATCCTAACTGTGTAAATCACCTGGCAGAGTTACTGAACGGTTTTTTCCTCCTGAGAGTGCTTTAAAAGTAAGCTAGAGCTTGAATAAAATTTTAATGAATTTAATTAATGAATTGTTTAGTAGTCACTCAAATTTTGTTAATCTTTCTATACATTAACAAAATATTTGTCATTTTAGAACATCATCTAAAATATTCTGCTTTCTTTATTTTTCAGGTTGGAGTATAGCTCAAGTGTTGAGTGTATTTCTGAGAAATTAGTATTGGGTTGTGTAATGTTCTGTTTGATCAAATCCTGGATTGCTGTTTCTTCTCTTTAATCAGTTTTGCTCTTTTATTTCTGCTGCTGCACTTGAAGCTGTCTGTGCCAGGGGAGGTTCAGGGGGAATTTCTCCATGGAAAAGGTTGTTAAACACTGGAATGGATGACTCGGGGAAGTGATGGGGTCACCATCCCTGTAGGTGTTCAATAGACGACTGGATGTGGCACTCAGTACCATGCTCTGATTGACAAGGTGGAGATTTTCAAAGACTTTGGACTCGATCTTGGACATCTTTTCCAGCCTTAATGATCTGGTGATTCTGTGAAACAAGGATGATAAAATTCTGTGTAGCATCATATGAAGTTGTTCAACAAATAGGGTTTGTGTGTGCCGGTTTACCCTTACAATGACAGATTCTGCTGTAGTTTCCACTTGAAAGAGTCTGTGGAAAAAAGTTAACATGGTGTAATTGAAGTTGATTGTGGAAAAAATTAACTGAAGACTGCTGATTTTATACAGCCTCAACACTACATTAAAAAGTAGTGTAGAGATGGACTTCTCATAAGCCCTTTGCTGTTGGTAATTTTGATCTGAATTTTTCAGTTCATGGAATCTAATTGTATACCAACCTAGCTGGAGAAAGGCCAAGTCTTACATGTATTTTGCTGAGCTTTTCACCGTGTTTTCCCCTAATGAAACCATAATTTTCTCCTACACTGTTCATTTCTTAGTGCTTTAAAACTGTGCAAGGCAGGAATTTCTTCTTTTGCTCATTTCTTTTGTTAATATTTTAGATAACTCAACATGGTGGTGTAGAAAGCTATTAATAATCACTGGTGGGTGATATTTTGAGCAAATCAGAGAATTAAACTACCATGTTGTGAGAGAAACAGAAGCAAGTGGTCTTGAATTGAGAATTAAGGACAGCCTCTTCAACACACTCATATCTCAAATGAACATCAGTACTCTCTCCTTGACCTGCACCCCCTGAGCACTGATCTTACAAGGAATTGAACAGTAAGGGAGGTGTTCTTTGTTATTCCACGGCTGCTTTTGTCTTGCTGGTAACTTTTTCAAAGTTCACGTAACTAGGTAGAGAGAAATGCCTTGTTGTCTGTAAGCCTCTACCACCTTGTCAATTATTAATTTTCTCCCCATTTCACACAAGAATGCACATGAGCAGAAATAAATATCCTACTGTTCTGATTGGCTGGATATCCAAGAATCATGCAAAAATTTCCTGTGTTTAAGCCATTGATTGCTTCTTGCCCCTCCCCCACTCACCCCTATGAGCAGCCTCAGCAGAATTTCATAATTATAGCTGCCTTCAAAGATCTGGAATTTCTCCAAGCTTTAGAAGGTATTTCTTACAGAAAGTACAGGCGAGACTCATGGAATTGGCTGGTGTACTAGAGGCAGAGAAAAACCTCCAGAAAATAAAGCAACCTATTTTTTCTTCATTTGGTTTCGTATTCTTAGAGATTAACTGTGATGTGTTGACTTTGTGGCCCTCAAAGATTGTACCTTTCTGCAGAGTGCAATCCACACATCTTTAAACTTTGTTTCACAGAAGCAAACTTGCGATGACAGTTTTACTCAAGCTTCGTGCTGAGGCCCTCAGAAATGGCAAATGTGAGGCCCATTGTAGAGCAGGGGAAGGAGAATAAAGCTGAAGTTGGAATCCTGCTCTTTTACAGGAATAGCAAAGAATGTCAATGTCGGCAAGGTTCACTAAAATGTTGGGAAATAAGCTGTGCAAAAAACGGAGTTAGATTTCTTTCCCCGTATTAAGGAATTTAAAATCTAGGCAATCAGCTTTCACAAAGACAGCTGAATTCCCAGCTTGGAGAGAGTTATAGAAAAGATTTCTTTAGCTCCTGATTGACAAAGTAAGAGAGAACAAATGTAGCTCTGAGTAACAGTGTGTTCTGCTTCAGTTTAGGAGATGTAGCCTCTTAAGAGAATGTTGAGCTCTTTTTCATGCCTTCTGAGGATTTATGCCCAGATTTCACTTGGTTTTCTCTCACTGTTAGGCTGTATCCTATGCCTTTGACTAACTAAATTCACTCACATATTTTTGTTAGTGTTTTTCAAGGTAGATGAAATTTATTGTTGTTTTCTAAAAAAAATGAATAGCTTTTGCTTTGATAAGGAAATTTTGTATTCTGTGCGGAACAAATTGGTCTTTGCAAGTAGACTTAAGCAAAAGGACATTTTTGGTCTGTTAATGGTTGAAAATCTGTCTTGAAGCCATAACGTCATACTATGGCTCTCTTCATGTTCAGAATTAAATATGATGAAGATAACTAAAAATACATTTCTGTCAGAAGACACAAGATGCCTGCCTTAGAGTTGTTAAATTGGTTATCACGTGTCTCTTCTTGAATTTTAAATAAACATTTGTTTCTCTATAACTTTGGGAGAACTGTAGGTAATATGGGGATTTTATCATGTGGAAATCTAGCACAGATGTTTGGTATTACTTTTTCTTAAACATAGTGACCACACATTATTTACCCTAAGTACCATTAAGTATTTTTTTATTATTGCTATTAAAAACTTGCCTAAGGCAAAGTCCCACTAAGTCTCTAGTGAAGTCAAATGTTAAAATTCCAACAAGTATTTTATTATATATACATACACATATATTACACATGCCCTCTCTGTACAACATACAATTTCACTAAAGCAAATTCTGAGATCATATAGGATTTTATATACACATTTTAACTCTTATCTTCCATGTATTCTTAAAATAATGTTGCTCATGGTTTAAAGTTACAGCTTTTTATATTTAGTAGAAAGAAGAACAACACATCTTTATAATAATTTAAAGTATACTTCTAAACTTTTGAGAGTTTTTTTTAAACTTTGCTCTATCTTTGAACTTGGCTTGGTCAAATAACGAAGGCTGGTGATAGGATTTGAACTGCCATCATGAATTAGTTATTGCATGTTTTTAAAGTTATTAATGGAGCAAAGTTCCTTCTTGCACTGTGAATAGAACAGATGCCTTGCAGACTTTTGGTGTTTACTGTAAATGTCTTACACTGGAGCCAGTAGTAATTTACTAAGGAAATGCTTTATCGACACCAAACATTTCTTCCCTGAAGTTGGTCACATAGATTAACAACCATTCTAGACTGAGCTTTTTTATTAGGTTCATTAGTACCTCTTTCCTTTTATTTCTGCTGCCTCAACTCAAAATATTAATATTATTTGCTGTAAAGACAGTTACTTTTTATCAAAATATCAATAGTAATATGTGTCTTTAAGGTGACCCCTTAAATGTACAGAAGGACTCTGTACAGACTCTCTGCAGTATTGGCAGTTGCTGGAGACATGAGAAAGTAGACAGAACCTGATTATGCTCTAGAGAACAGTTGTTACTTCTAACATAGCCCATTCAGATTTTGCTATGCCCTGTGATATTCTTGCCAGGGTGCTTGGTTGCAATAGTTTTTATAAGTCCATGAAGGATTGGAAAGCTTTGTTCATTTAGAAACCAGTTTCTTTAAAAGCAGGATTGACCTGCACGACACCACCACCAGTAGTTTGGAATCTCATATATGAGAAAGTTGTCAGTGTCAAACTACCATGTCTCATACTAGCAACTAAAAAATTACTTTTGGAAAAGAAAAAAAAACAGATCCATAAATAAGCTGTTTTTTTATGTGCCTTTCTATGTGTGGAGGTGATGAGTATTGATCCTGCCAGCATTCCTGGAAGATGCATCCTTTAGAAGGCAATCTGGGGACTGGCTTGAATTGCTGTTGTTCAGGTATTGTCCCCAGACATAAAATACTGCCTTTGCAAGGCTCTTTTCTCTGTTCACACATTTACTGCTTTCTAGTTGGATGTCAAGATTTCGGAGACAAACCACGATGAAATAGAGAAAAATGATCAATTTTGGTTTCTTTCATATTCCCTGCTCTGTAAATGTGCTGCTACTCAGTTCTGTGCAAATAGCTTCATTATTCTATAATGTAATTAATATTCTCTAGCTCCATCTTCCTGTCCTTTTTCATATGAATGACTGTAGCTTATGGAGGTGGCTCACAGCTCTGACATGTTGATGTATTTTCTTAGGATCAGAACTGAATTTCCAGGGAAGGGAGAGTTGGCCACCCTCGAATTCCAGTGTACACTTCTCTGATTTAAACCCTCAGTGTCAGCTAAGTTGAGATTCCTTTGTCTTAGGAAATATTCAGCTGTTTACCTGGACTGGAAATCCATGTATTGTCACAGGAGCTGCAGTTCCAGAAAGCTGCAGCAGGCCAATCTCTTGCCAGAGTCTATCTCCATGTATACACATATGTATGTATAAACAAACTTTTCTCCTTTGAAAGGATGCAAAGACTGAAAAGAAGAAAATGTTTTTTCCTCTTTAAAAACAACCTCCTCCACCCCCCAGCCTGCTAAAAAAGTCGTTTTACATTTGCTAAGTTTTTTCCTTGTACGAGTCTTAAACTGTGTAAGAAAAGGAGTTTTGCCTTGGTATGAGCTGGCTTTTTTTAGTAATAAAAGTGGAGGTTTTATTGTAGGTAGTAGAACACAGCTAATAATGTAAACTCTTTCTGAAATTTTACCTAAAACTAATCTTGATGGAGGAAAAGTGTAATGTTAGATTAAACTATTTAACAAAACAATATTTCTGATTTAGTGAATAGACAATCATATTCTAATTTTATAGATGTTATTGGCTTATGAGACTATCATCATAATAGGAAACTTTTTGGTTTGAGGCTGGTATTCCAATGTGATAAGGCTCTCAGTATATTTATGCACAAATAGAAAATTTGATAATGGTATAACTGTTTCATTTCCCTGTAAAGATCTGGCTAAAATATTGGTGAATAACCGTGATGTGCTCTGAAAGACATATCCACTAAAAGTGTTGATATGTTTGAAAGCACTGAGGACAGTGCTTGTTTTTTTTCTGTTTATGGTTGGGTGGTTTTTTTTTTTTTTTTTTTTTTTTTTTTTTTTTTGGGGGGGGGTTTTGAGTCAGATGAGGTCAATGGGATTGAGTGATTTAAGGGAAATAGGATTAGATTTGAGAGAATAAATGAATCCAGACTTGGTTACTGCTTGGCTACACTGTTAGAAGGAAATAATTTGCTGTAGCTTTTCTGTAGGTGGAGCCAATATCTTCACCTGCTTGGTTTATTTCCATTTATCAGCACATCACCTTGTCCCAGAAACACAACTCTTTACAAAACAGAACAACCCAAATGTTTTAGAGCCATTTCTGTCTAATGAGTATGCTTAGAATAGTTTCTGGTTCTGTATTCCTCATCACCCTGCTTTTTATACAATTTACTTGAATGCATTATTTCTAAATACACACTTTGCATTCTCTCCTAGATAATGGAAGATTTTTTATATAGTCCAGGTTCCACTGATATTACTAAAAAAAAGGAAAAATAATGTAATAATTGACAGAGAAATGCTTATTCAGCTGATGGCAGTGCTTGGTAACTGCAAACAGGTTCTTAGTGGTGTTTCACTGACTCCTGGCTGCTGCATCCTCCTTTAACCAAGTTCTTATGCTGCCACTGCTCTGCAATGTTGTCTCATTCCTAATTCTGTCCAAACCTGTAGTTTTTTGGGAAAAACTTCCAAATGGGGCTAGTAAAGGGCCATTTATTAGAGAGAATGAGCTTCACAGACCTTTCTCCTTAAAATGTGCATGTGGAGAAGGCATTATTTTCATTTGCTAATAGATAATGAACATCTAGTTATCTATTTTTTGTGGTCACACTGCTTTAATTGGCTTTGTCTCTTACACATTTAATTTCCCAGAATATAAATTTATTTATAAAAGTATATAGGTCTTAGGTATTAGATTTGTAACAATTAATATAAGCTAAAATATGTGAGTTTATTTCCTTTAGCTCATTATTTGACTCAAAGCTAAACACTGGAAAAATATTTCTCTAATACATGATCTTTAAAAGGAGAACTTCAGTAATTTCTCAATTCATGAGATCCTTTCACCAAGTTCTTGCAAGTACTGATTTAATTAAATTTCTACTTTTCATTACCTGCTGAATTTTTGCAAGGTTTATTAACTAAAGCAGTGGCCTTCAGAGGCCAAGCAAGAAACAGTGCATTGATTACCAGGTATTTGAAAATAAGGGGAAAAATATGAGGCCCTAAATAACTCCTAAAAAATCAGCCAGTAGCTGACTTGAAGATATGCATCCTTCACATAGAGCATCAAGGCACTAGATGGCTCTCTTGAACGAGGATTGTATTTCAGTCTTATTTTCACAGACAATCTCATCCTATTTGTTATTTTTCATTGCTCATTTTACAATGGTAGTCAATGCAAAGACAATTCCACACAGATTTTTAGTTTGTGATCTGAATGCAGTTCACAACAGCTAAGCCTAAGAACTAAAGCAAGGTGACTGAAAAGGATAGTGTAGCTTTCTATAGAAAATCAGGAATGCAGTCTGAAGGGATTAGTGGAATTTTGTCCCAATGTGTTGGTCAAGGATTATAATTTGATTTCCAGAAATGGAAGAGCAAACTAAAGGGTCATTTTCCTCTTTGCATGGATTGGAGTTTCACCATATCTGCTCTGATACTGCAACTGCCAAAACACATCTGAAAGTGCACTGGGGAACAGGCAGTGCTCATTTCAGGTGTTAGCAAGTTTTTAGCAGTGCTGAATTAAACCACAGCCCTCTCTCAGCTTGGGGCACCTGTGAGACACTGGGCACTCTCATGGCTCCAGAATTCCTTGTTTCACTATCTGGGGGAAGAAGCTGCCATTCAAATAAACAGTGTTTTCATGGAGAAAGCACATTTGTCTGCTACAGATTAAGAATCATAGGCAATGTCATTGCTGATGAACTTTTCTGTCCCCTAATATGAGTAATTAAGCTTGTTGCTATTTCATAAGTGATTGTGCAGGTGTCAAACAGATGAGAACAACCAAGGTACTATCTGCTCAGTTCTTGTCTTTGCTGTCTTCTATTAAACCTCTCTTTTGATGAAGAGTTAGAGTATCCTTTGGGAATTACCACTCTGATAATTCCTTAAGATGTAGCATTCATTCTCTTTTTTTTTCCTAATTATTATAATTTTTAATTTTTTTTTACCACAAACGAAAGACACCTGTGCCGGTTTCCAAAGCTTGAGCAACATAATAATGAACAAACTTGTGGGGGAGAATTTTTCTGATTTTCTAGTGCCTTTACATGTGCATGCCACAAACAACATTTTCCTCTTGTAAAACTTTCTCACAAAGGAAGTAGAATCTATATTCTATTTGAAAATGTACCATTGTAGCACAGGAGGAAGGATTTTTATTGCAGATGCATTGTTATCCCAACAAAAATGATCTGCTTCAGGGCCTTGGTGGACTGAACACCTGCATGTTTCAGCCAGAACAATCAGTTTGTTCTCATTTGTTCCTGATCTGCCTGGAGAGAGTAATTTTCAGCTCTCAACTTGCAAATGGCATATTTTCACATAGGAGGACATGTGGCAGAGAAAAGATTTTCTGCTGATAACAAGTTTCAAAAACCATTATCAAAAGAATGTTACCTTTCAGCCTCTCAACAACATTGTGAGTGTTTACAGAGGTCTTGGCAGTGCTCACTCCCCATCTGCATCATTAAGGCACAGCATGATTGGCCAGAAAAAGGAATTCTTACCAAGAGATTGGGAACAGACAAGCATAGGCCCCCTGGAAAAAAAGTTCATTTTAACACTGACTCAGATAATAGAATTTATCAAAACAATAGTGGGCTTCAGGATGGTAAGACAGAGCTTCTGGAAGAATTCCAAATTGGGGCTACTTTGATCATTTGTTTCCTCTGTGTCCTTCAGCAGGAGGGGTTTCTTGTCTCTGTCACATGTATCTGGAAGCCAGGTGCCACATGCAAAATCTTTCTTTAATTTATTAACTTTTTTTTTTTCCTGAATGGCTTGCTTTCCAGCAAAGTCTAAAAAAATGATGGTTTAAACATTCAGAAAACCAGAGTGATTTTGTATCTGATAGAAAAAATAGTACGGGAAAGTTTGATAAAAACTTCTTTTATTTCTCTGGAAACAAATTATGAATACATTATTAGCAGGCGGAGTATTCCCAGTATATGAATTTATGGTGGTTGAACTTCACAAGCATCATTCATTCTATTTTATGGAGCTTTAGGTCTAATGTCAAATGTGTTTGAATATTGCCTATGATCCTTTGCTGCTAAAATCATTGGGTAGAATAACAGCGATGAACTCCATAAATAAGGGAAAATGTAGGCTGTGCAATTACAAATGCTGCCAAACAGGGTTTGGAACAGGTATGTGCATCATGATATTGGGATATTTGTGAAATGCTTACTAGTTATTTAGAAAATGCTGACACTTTGAGCAGGAGCTCTCCTGGGAAGAGGAGCAAAAGAGCTGGCTTAGCACATTTAGTTTGCCAGCTTGTAGGAGTTATGCACTTTTCTTTATATTTTTTTTTGATAGATATTTACTATAGGAATTTACAGCATGAAGGAATTTATGAAGAAAGCTTATTTTCTCAGATTGAGAGATGCTTTATACATGATTTGAATAATTGCATTTGCCATTATGACAGCTAAATTTATTTGACTGTGCTCCATCCAGGCCAAAATTATGTATTGTGAACTTGGCAGTCATTATTGTTTCTGCTCTTTCACTGGACTGCTGCAATTTGAGGTTGCAGCTTTGTGAAAGACCTGCAAGAATTCTCTTTCCACGAGAACGTCCTCCCCTTCTTTTTCAGAGCTCAGTTAAATATTCCAGATCTAACGTCTTGAAGTTTTGTCGACCATCCCTTTTCTATTCCACTTTGAGGGAGGAATTCAGCAATAACACTATCAGCCAGTATCAGGCTGAAACAATTGTCACTTTTCTGTGAGACTTTTGGCTCACTTTGGTGTTTGTGTCTCATCATCGGGTGATTATGATGAAGCTGTACTCAAAGTTTTTGACCAAGCCAAGTTTCAGAATTACACATTTAATAAGGTTGTATGCTAACCTGTATTCTTTTCAACACACGTTGAAATAATGAGAAAACTACTTGGCGCTTTTAGGTATCAGAGAAGCCTTTTAGTTTGAAGATTTGGAGTCCTTCTTCCCTGAACTGTTAGTCCTAGGGACAGCTTAAAATTTTTACTGTCTCTCTGAATACCGCCTGAATTACTGTTAGGTATCTGTCTCTGAATATATTCAGAACTTTTCTCTCCTGAAGTGTTCCATAGTGCTTGGTGTGCACTGAGAGGAAAACACCAGGGCAAGCAACTTGGAAAAAGTAGCGTTTACCAGCTTTCCTGTCCTCTGGATTTCTTTGAGATGTTTTGACCTTTTCTGTATTCGGCTTCACACTCCACTCTCATCTGTGCTTGGGGCACAAAGCTCAGCAGCAGTCGTGCCTTGTTCTTCCCTCTTTCCTGCTGGGAGTGTAGCCCTGATGCAGGTGCAGGGTAAGTGGCAGCTGTTTTAACTCTGTTCCAGGTGTGTGAAGCACAGCAGTAACTTTGTGTGCCTGCCTGCACAGCTTGGACTTCAGTTATTTCCCAACCTCCTCAAAAAGTAAATACTCGGGAGTGACAGCTGCATCTAGATAAATACAAACAGCAGACACAAAATCCACGTCAATGTACAGACTGTGAATCTTTCTTTTCCAAGTGAATTTCCTGGCTACAGGAATATAGTGTTCTGTGTAAGTCATATACCATATATAGCATTTTATATAAAGTGATATTTGTGGCATGAATGAATCTGTAAAAAATGTTTTGGGGGATAATTAATATTAGTTCTTTTGCATGGTAGGAGGACTATGTGAAATGTCTCATAAAAAAGGTGGATTCTGAAGACAGCCAAATGTTCCTTTAAAGATATTTTAGACAAGTGTTTTATTTTTTCTCAGTGTAAATTCAAACTTGCATTTACTGCATCCATAAGTGTTTTCTAATAATTCTGAGACAGTGATAATACCAATGCTTCTGTCATGAACGTTTCCAAATGCAATAGTAACTTTAGTGAAACAATAAAATTTATATAAATGTTAGAAAAAAGAAAATGGTGAGGTTTTGAGAGTAAGAATGTATTTCTCTGTAGAACACCTATTTTGCTTTCAGAAATAAAATTGAACTGTCTGTATTTTGCACTAATTCTCTCTTTTGCATGCCTTCAGAGCTCTGGATGTCTAAACTACCTTCTGACATTTAAGATTTGAAGCACTACACATCCTGATTCTTGGTGTAAAAAATAAATTGAAAGATTGACACTTCCTGTCAAGGAGAGGCAGTACACACACAGAGCATGTTTTAACTGTGGAGTCTCTTACAGAATGTCTGGCAGTTTTGGAGATGTACTTCAGAAAATAGTTTTTCCAATGTTTTCTTGAGTGAACAGCCTATCAAAAGCTTGCTAGGAAAAGGACAAGTTTTCAGTGTATTCTCAGCTGTGTTAAACCAGTTTATTAAGAGTGGATTTATGAACTCTGGTACCTGAACAAAGTGGTTTGTATTGGGATTGTTCAATGTGATGACAGAACTGGAAGTCATTATTGCATTACACTTGTATTTCTTGTTGCTGGCAAGTTCCTGAAGGACATGAGATTTTAGATGTTGTCACACTCCGAGACAGAGTCTCACCTAACCTGGAAACCAGCAAGATAAAAAAGCAGGAAATGACCTGTTAAGAACAAAGTTCTTTGGGAGTTTTCAGGGACTGGTTGGGGATTTCTTGAAAAGGAACTGAGTTAATGATTGATCGTGGAGGAAGGAGTGAAAATAATGAGGTGTCGTTAATTTTTCATAATTGTCAACACTACAGGTGATAACTGGAAGCAATATATTGCTTTGTCTTGAAAGCACACGTCAAAAGCAGTTTTAGATGTCATTGTACCATAACAGCTGAGCCAAAATTTATGTGCTTATATATGAATCTGTTAATCTGGTCTTATTTAATGCACTGAGAAATCAAATCTTTAACATCTTTGTTTTCTTGGTTGGGGTTAAATGAGCAAGCAATTCTTTGACTTTTTAGTGAAAGAAAGTATGTCTTGCTTTAAGTGTTAAGATAAAATAGCACTGAATTAAAAGATGGTTTGAAACTAATTTTTTTAGTAGCTCATGGACTGTTAGTGTATGGGCTGTGATTTATTTATTTATTTTTAGTGGGCCATCTGTTCATAGCAAGAAAACAGGCAAGGCAAAAATCTTAGAAAGTAACTAAGAAAAGTCTTATACTGCAGCTTGGTGGGTGGCATGTGAAAGATATAAGTTCTTCACTGACTTTTAGACTGTGTTACTTATCATAGCAGAAGAATAGCTTTGGAGCTAAGGAGTTAGTACTGAGGGTATTTTGGAGGTTTATATAGGGTGGTTTTCTTATCTCTGCCCTTTTTGATATAAGGATCAAAACTAAAAGGCTGTAGTATGTTTAAGACATGTTGTGCTAGAGATAAAGATGGTTTTTACAGAACTATTTCTATAGGCCATTAGGCTGTAGTCTTGCTCTTTCGTAATTCCTATTACTACAATGCATTGTTTAGTTCATGCATACTATGTTTAGGCAATAAACAAAAATTCAGAGCATGTGGAAAAATCATTTTCTAGAGGTTTTGGAAAAATTTAATTATATGAGATAATGTGTTACGGTAATGCAAAAGCTTAAGTATAAAATACATTCACTTGTAACCTGAGCAGTGCCCAGACTGCTTTCTGTTAGATGTTTTCTCTTGGAAATTATTGGCATTAAAATCTCAGCAGTTTTTTTTCTGATGAAGGCAAACCCTTTGAACAATGTATCTTTATGATTTGGCTTTAAGTCTTGACAAAATCTAGTTTCATAACTTAGAATATTGAAGATGTTTTGTTTTCATATTGCCAGAGAAGTGGTCTGAGAAGTAGAAGTGATGTACCTGTTCCAGATTTTGCTTGGCTTTTTTGAATAGGCTCTGCTGGTATTTTAGTGTATTTGGAACTTAATGGGATATGACCTTAACTTCTTTATGATTGAAGGACACTGAGCAAAATTTGAGAAATAAGTTTTAGAAAATAAAGACTGCACAAGATGTGTTCAGGGCCTGCACCTTTTGAAGCCTAGTGAGATTTCTATGTAATCATGTGAAAATACAGCATTTGTGCTTACAAAATGTGCAGAACCCCTACAATCTGCAGAAACTGAGGGGAGAGTTTTCTTTGTGATACTTCAGTATATCATGAGACTCCTAGTCCTCAAACTCTACTAAAATGGTAAATCCTTTTTCCATAGCACCTTGGCATTTTTCAGAGTTACTGGAAAGAAAACTCAGTAACTTTGCAGCAGTTTGACAGAAGCTCTGCACCCATGGCTCTCGTGTGTCCCAAGTGGATATTTGAGGATGTCCAGCCCTAGTGAAGGTAGTCAGTACAAGTGTACTGAGCTGAGCTGCTTCAGAACGGAAGGGCAGAACACACTCTGAACATCCTCATTAAACTGAGTTCCAAGGGGAAAACCAAGCATGTTCTGTAATTCAGATATCATTCAGGTTTGAGCAAACACTTTTGTATCTTAGTTCTGGCTGTATTAGAGACACTTCTGAACACGTGCAGAAAGGAAGTAATGGACACCTGCAGTTTCTCCCACTGCTGCAAGGAAGTTTTCATGTAAATATTTTATTCTGAGTACCTGTATTAAAAACTATAATTAAATCTCTGAGAGACTTTTAGGTTATCTCACCTTCCAGCCGTGAGAATATTCAGATTGTTTGTATTTCAGATTCTGAAGTCACAGGTTTTTGAGTAGCAAGAGAAGCCCATGAGGTTAATTTTGAGTTGTGTTATCTGGAAAAGAATTTGCCCGCTCTCCAGCTGTTGCTGCTGTCTGAGTAGTTCTTGCTGTGTTCTTTAGGCCTTACCCTGAGGCAAAGTCTCTTCTCTCTCAAGTTGAAAGTTCTGGTCTATTGTCACCTCAATCTGTATTTAATGACCTTATAGAGCAAATCTAATAACAGAAGTACAGAGTCTGCTTTTTCTTCTGGTATCTGCCAATACAGTAAACTTTCACAATTCAGATGGGCATAGGTGTAAATAATCATTACCAGCCAAATATGGATATAAACATCTGTATTTAGATGTTGGTAATTAAGCATGACCATGCTTGAACACTGTGCAAGCATTGGTATCCCATACTACTATCAGGAAAAACCTACCTCATGAGTAATTTACCTTGAGTAATCTAAATAAAAAATAATTAATATGAATCTTAGTTATTGAAAAAAACCCCATCCCAAACCAACACAACATTCAACCCCCTGAGAAATGCATAAACAAAACAGCAATGTGTCAAAAAGTCTTTAATTCTAACCTCTAAACAATTGTTTATTGTGAATAAATAGTTGCAGACTAATTGTTCACAGCCAGATAAGCTGTGATAATTGAGTTGAATTTCCAAGAACTATTTTTAAAAGCTATTCAAACAGAAATTTGGTAGCATTAATATGCTCAAGAAAGAAAGAAATATTGAGATTCAATTCCTCTTCCTATAGATAGGAAAGAGAACCAACAAATGAGATTTTGAACCATAATCAGGACTGGTTCCTGAGCAAGAAAACCCTCGTTAACTTGACCTTTTCTATTTTGTGAATCTCTCATTGATTAATTCAAAAGAACTCCATAAAATGGTACTTATTCTGTATATAGGGATTGTTCTGTATGCATACATCTGCAGATGGGGAGAACATCAGGGTGTAGCAGAAGAACTAAAGGGGGGCCCTGAGGGTGGCCCATTCCTCCTGGTGAACCACAGAACTCCTACCAGCCTTTCTGTGGTAAGTTTGCTCCAGTGAATGATTTGTCAGTCCCACTCGTATTTGTTTGTGATCACAGAGCTAACAATTTGTGCATGTGTTCTGGGAATATTTTTGTTTCCTAATTTTTCAATTAAATTTGTCATTATATTTTAAATTTTTTGTTTACTTTTTGTTTTAAGGGGTTGGATAATGATATGACCTACAGAACAATTTAGGGTTCTTTTTCCCTTTTCCTGTCTTGCAGATTCTTAACATCTGGTAGGAAGTGTATTGCATAGGAAGAAAGTCAGAAAAAGAAATCGATGGTCCCAACTCGAAGGACTAAATTGAGGCAGGTAATGATGCAGTTCCTTGGCTTGTAATTCTGCCTGTTTGGTGTGAGGCCTGTATAGGAGCTGCTTCTTAGAATGCTTCATGATAGATCATTAATGGAGTCAAGTACAGAATCACGATCTTTTTACCTATTTGCTCTGTAAAATAAAATTCATTTAACCATCATTGTACCATTCTTTCTCTTAGATCACCCTGTGATGAGCTCACCCTGTGTACCATCGTTTTCCTCACAGAAAGCATAAATAAGAGGATCAGAAGAAGCCTGTGAAAAGATGGATGATGCACTCTCTTTTTTTTCTATTAAAGTGTTCTTGTGTTGTAAACTGTTCTAAAGAAAATACTGTCATCCAAATGCAATAAGACAAAGAACTTACAATAAAAGTGTATAAAACATAGTGATTTTTAAGTATGTTTTTATTACAATTGCAAAGAAACCTTGGCAATAGGTTTTTCATAGATTAATACACTTCCAATACTGTGTTTAGAGATATGGGGTGTGGAGTACTTAAGCAGGGAAAGAGACAAGTGCAAGTAAGAGATCTAATGTAGAATGATGCTTTATTGTTGGTACGTTTGCTACTGAATGAAAATGTTACATCCATTTGCTTTTTATTGCCTCTAAATACAGTAAGATCATCATATTCCTGGTTATACTTAACACACTTGTGCATGATTTAATCTTCAATGACTGCTGTGGTGATGTCACTGACTAGAATTACACTTGTGCTGATGTAAATAAGGAAAGAGTCAAACCATTGGTTCACAGAGACCTGCTGAGAGCCAAGGTTCAGCCCTGAAACCCAGTCTTCTGAAAAAAGGCACAGAGCAATATCCAAATAGAAAATGAATAATGCTTGCAAAGGGAGCCTTTAGCATGCTGAGGCATTGACTGTGGACCTGTTCCTGAAGATAATTGCTGTTAGGTCGGAGTTGATGCCAAGAATTCGTGACATTTGTGGGATAAGTCCATCAATTGGCAGGATATGTGAAGAAGTGATTTTGAAAATGGAGGCTGTGTGGTAAGACATAAGGCCTAGAAAATCTGCCTGACTCTATTGTGAGAGTCCGTAGAGAGCTGTAAATAACCAGATAGTATTTAACCAAGAAGTAATGCAGTAATTAAACTATGAAATAAATTGTTTCTGTAATATGTCAACAGAGTTATGTAGTTGGCAGTTTTCCACCAGCTAACTTTTTATACTCTCTCAGTTTCAGTTCTTATTCCACACAGTTTTTCTCTTCTCTGTACGGTTAACCTACCTCTTATAGTTTTTAACCCTTAAACTATTTGGAACTCTTTGTTTTGAATTCACTTGTGCCAAAATGTCTGTGTTTATAAGCTTTGCTACCTGATGTCAGTAGAGCTTGGGTAATGATTATCATCAGCCTACTGCTACATTTAAATTAAGGAAAATCTGCCAAGTCACAGAATTACTGGGTAACTTAGCAGATTTTTTTTTATCATTTACTGACAATTTGGTATATTCTTTACTTGCTGAGAGCTTCTAAATGTAGCTTAAGCAGAAAATTAAAACTATGGAACACACATAAATGGCATTTATATCTGGAATGAAGATTTGGCATGTTCAGTGCGTCCTGTGTGCTTAAACCAGTGACAGATTCAGTCTCCCTAGTGATTTACAGAAGGCCTAGATCAAATTCCTCTTAGGGATGTTTGGGAAGGCATAGAAAATAAACTGCCACATTTGAAAGAATTGTTAGGACTGACCTTGTCTAAGTCTATAAAAACTTTAAGAAAGAAATATGAAATAAATGTGAAATCAAACATTTCAGGTGGTATTGAGGTTAAGAGTTGTTGTTCTGAAGTGTGAAGGGAGAGTGGAAAGAAAAGAGTAGTCAGAATGAGTTACAGAATCCCTGAAGAGATGTGTCAACATTAACACACGCTTAACTCCTAACAGAAGTATCAGAAGAAAAGTGTAAGAATTGATGGATGGGTGAACCATAAACAAATTGAAGTGGGGGGCGATAGCTCATTGCAGCCTCAGTGCATAGAAATTTTCTGTTTACTTGGTAATCTGTGAGTTAACAGCATTAGTATTTATATTCTTATAACTGGGCTTAAGGCTAAATGATAGAAAATTATTTCATCGCCTAAAATATAGCAGTCTTTAAGGTGGAGACTTGGCAAGGAACTATTGAGTGAAATTTTGTAGTTTTCTCTTATGTAGCACTTTTTGTTCAGCTGTTTCAGGGCTACATTATTTATGTCTGTGAGATGTTTTTTGAAACTTATTTGTAAGTAAAAGTCAGAAAAAGGTTGGTTCTCCTTTGTTATGGATATCACAATCCACGTGTCAGCACATGGACTAAAGTTTTCTGTTTTCTATTCTGAATTTTAGGTCTATTCTGAATTTTATAGAATATTCTAAAAAGAATTCATTTGCTATACACTTACCTGCAACTCTTCATTATGCTGATTTTGTCAACAGTATATAGACTGTGAAGTGTTAATGCATTTATTAAGTGCCAAATAGAGATCAAGATATTTTAAGCTTTGTTTTTCTCATTATGGCTAAGGATTCTTTAGCAACACATTGTGTTTTCCAAAGAGAATTGCTCTTTAGAAGTGAAACTCTACAAATCAAATCTCCATAGTAACACTGGTTTCTTCTGCCAACATGTGCTGTTGAGAATTTCCTTGTCAAACTGAAGGTAGTTTCACAGTTGTATAAATCCAATCTTTTTCATGTAGTTAGAATGGAGAAATAAACCAACACTTTTATTGGTAATTTTGCTTATATTGTATATCCTTTCTCATTTACATTGCTGGTATTTTATGTTTTTGGCATTTTTGGGGGACATTGTTCTGAAGTGAAATTTTAGCTTGTAGCTGTACTACAGAACATGTTTAGTGTGAGACAAACCTTGAAGGAATGGCTTATTGACTGAAATGACTTTAACAAGAGTCTTTTAGCATGTTGAGAATTCTGCATCTGTTCTACATATCTCTGCTCACCAATGAACTAACTTCTGCCTGTTGTGGGGATCACAAGCTAATTGAATCAAAATGGCATCAAAATAATTTTTCTAGTTCAGAAGTATTTCTAAAAATAATGAGTTAAATTTGTTCATCCAACTGGTATAAATGAAAGGAATATATTAATATTGCCATTAATACCCCCCTGGAGAGCAGTGCAGTGTATCCCCGTGCTGCTCAAGGCTGTTCAGATGAAGGGAAGCGCTGTGTGCTTTCCTGATCCTGGAAGCAGGCACCACTGAGGATTCCTAAAACTGTGGATCCTGATTACTTCTGGCACATAAGGTGTCCCATGAGTTGTCTTTCACTGTCCTGATGAAGAAATCAGTTTTTGATGGGACTGCTGTGGCTGTGCTCTCATTAGACTGAGGGGATGAGGTAGCTCTGTGTGAAACCCTGAATGTGTGCTCTGATCTTCCTTCCCACCTTAAAATGAGAAGTAGATTTAATGGATGATCAAAATGCTGTTGGAATGACTTAGTGACAGGATGTATCTGCTTAGGGGAAATGTCTGTATTTTTACACATAAAATGGATGTGCATTTGGTCTTTTGGTTAGTGATGAGTTATAAATTTTTCATGCAAGTGGTAGTGGTTTGCAGCCTGGCATAACTGTCCAGCGAGCAGAAAGGAAGAGGCTGTGGGCTGAATAAATTCTTCTGGTTTCCTATATAGTGGGAAGTTTGCCACCTTGATGATTAAAAATGAGCATTTTTCAGAACAGCAACTGATACTGTGATATCTGTACTTAACATTGGATGCAGTGTATACGGATAGGTAAGGTCCATGTAGATGTCTGTTTAATAATGCTGCTGATCAATATGTGCAAACGCTGCAAGGGGGGAGGTTTTTATATACAGACTTCTTCATTCTGGAAATTCAGAATAGTTAAGTTTTGGCTGCTGTAACCCCTCTGCTTTTTACATATTCTTCAGTGTATGAACCAGAGATTGAAAGGGTTGATGGGTCTTGTCTATGCATCCCATACTTGCCTTAGACTAAGTTAGGCTCTAATTTCAGTGTACAAGAGGAAGGAGAAATGCTAATGAAGGGAAAGCTCCTTAGGTATGAATGGAGGTCCCTGTGGTATCTCTGGGCTGGTCATGAGTATTACACAAAAAGGAGAGACTTTGTACTTCTGAAGAAGGACAGGCTGGCTAAGAGAAGAAAACATTAAATCTTCTTTTTGAAGTTCTCCTGAAACAAAGCATTACTCTGAAAAGCCTTGAGCTGCCTCTGTGTTTCTTTTGAAACAGTATGACAAAAGATGTTTATAATAGCAGTGGTTCCAAGTTTTTGAGTTTGAAAAGATATAGAAATCTGATAATACATAGCATGTAACTTTTTTTTCTCAATATTTTAAGGTAATTTATTTGTTGAAACTGTACCTGCTGTATTCAGGCCTTCTGCAATAGTGACTCCAAAAGTTACCAAACAAACCAAACCTATATGGTAAGCTTAGTGCCTTAAAAAAATGTAAAACATGGAAAGCATAGATAGCAGTGGTTTGTTATTGCTGCCACTTCTGTTTGTAACATGGTGGATTATTTTAAATACATGTAATCATGCCTTCTGTACAGAGTTTAGTATCCTGTGTCAGCATGCAGTTTTTTCTCCATTTACCAGTTTTCCAGTCTTAACTTATGCAAACATCATTACATGGATTTGCAAAGTTTCGAAAATTCTCTTTAGGGTCTGTTTTTAATCATAGCAGATAATAGCAGTAATTTTGGTCAAGATTCTTTTGATTTGCATCTCTGGAGAAAACGATGCATTTGGGTATATTTACAGTATCTTTGCATTCAGCATTTCTTTTGAGTACTTATGCACAGGGAAGTAATTTTTAAACTGCCTCTGGCCTATAGGTATTCATGTCAGCATATAGATAGAGGGGAGATGAGGTCTGAACTGTGTGAGGAAGTGGTGACTTGCTCCTTGTATTGCCCTGAGGTAAGGAAAAGGAATAAAATAAAGAATTTCTTCTCCCATTCTTATTTTCTGCGATATGAATTGTTGTTGTTTCTAAGAGAACATCAGACATTTTTCATTCTGCCATAATTTAGAAACAGATAAGGATCTGTTGAATCTTTTATGCAGTGATAAAATATGTGTGTTTTTTTTTCTTTCTGATCATATTTTCAGTTCAGGGGTGGGTTTTTCTGTTCTGATAAAAATGGAAGACTGAAAGAGGAAATTCGAACAGATGGATTTGAGTTACCAAGCAACACTTAGTTTCCCAGGCAATGGAAAAAGAATTGGAGCAGGTGTCAAGTGGATTTTATTCCTTTTTCTTTTTTTTTCTAATATTGTTGTGAACTGATGTACGAGCTTCACTTTGACAGGCTCTTGACAAACTTCATAGAATGATAAATATTCAATTACCTACGTGTGCAAGTTGTTTCCTGTGTGACTTGAACCGTTCTTTTCTGCAGTTGTGGTGGAACACAGTCTGTGCAGCAAGGCTGTTGTAGAGGACATTAGTGTTGTTTCCTTCACTCCAATATTCTCATATACAATCAATTCAATTTTTCTGATTTTAATATGCTTTTGTAATTTCAGGGTGAAATAAGTGTTCTGCATTCTCAAATGTTGTGACATTGCCCCCAATCTCTTCCTTTTTGAGAAAGATTGACCTGGTTGGCAAATCTCAACTGATAGGCAGAGGTGTATTGGGTTTGTGAGTGCCTTAAATTCAGTCTCTGGCAGATCCAAACATAGGATTTTTTTTTTTAAAGTCAATGCGAACTTGATTTTTTTCTTTTTTTTTTTTTTTTTAAGTGAGATTGTGGTGCAGTGAGTTCTTTTGACAAGCATAAAATTTTAGCTTTAGGTTAAAAAGCATGCTAGTTACAGGTTTTTTTAAAAAAACAAACCAAAATGCCCACCCGCCAAAGCACACCCATCACTCAAATTGTGTGAAAAATTGTCCTTGTTTTATCTCTAGGTTGCTGCTTTCATGTCCCTCTCTGCCCTACTTTTGCATAACCTAACAGCTATATAGAATATAATGTATTTTTAAAAAAGCTGCTATACCACAGACCTAATGAACTTACACATTTGAAGTCTTATTAACTCTGATGTTTGCTGGCTTTGCTGATTAAGTTTAAATACTAAATAGCCTAAGCCAGCAGTAATTTTAAGTGCATGTAAGTAAAACCCACCCATATTTAGAAAAGCACTTCCTGGAGAATTAGGGAACTTAAAATCAAGCCCATAAGTTATTTTAGCTAGTGATGTCACCAAGTCCACTTGAAGGGAAAAGAGACGTGAAAAGGTAGTAATGAAACCGTATATCCATTAATAAGTGTGGACATTAGTAGATGCAAATGCTTTTCAAAATTAAAAAGTCCCATGCTAATCCATTTGAAGCATTACTGCAGAGGGAGGGGGTGGGCCAGCACTCCCCTGGGTTGGCTCAGGCTGTTTACAGTGATTAATGTTTTCTCTGTGTTAAGTTTATAAAAGGATTTCTACCAGAAAAGTGAACAGCATGTTTGAAGTTCTGTGCATGTTAACACCAGCTAACACATTCTTCAGTAACCTAAAGAGCTCTGTGCAGCAAGTGTGTGAAATATGCAGTACTTCTGGCTTCAAGTTGCTGAGAGTGACTCTGGTTTTGGCAGGGCTATTTCGCTGCCATTTGAGAACTATGTTCTTAATTTAATAATTTAAATTGGTTTTGCATCTGCAGTAAGGCTGAAGAGGAGCACTGGTGCAGAGCAGAGTATTGCTGGGAGTGTGCAGGTTGGAAGGAGGGGAAAGCACTAAACAGGATATCACCCTTTGTCTTATTTTTCTAGGACAGAACGCTTAGGTTTCAGCCTGTTTAAGGAAGCTGTCAGGAGGGTTAACTTGTGTATGAGAAGAGCTATTGGAAAACTGCTTTCCTGTATTTAGATGAACTGGCCTGCAGGAATACCACAAAAACCATGTGTTGGTGCTGCTGTTGCATCCTGTCTCCCAGTGCTGTCCACCTTTGTACGGTTTTTGTTTTTATTATTTATGAAGAGTGGAGCTGGCACATGGCAGCATCTCTGTGTTCTGAATCTTGGGACTGTATTTGGTAATCTTTGCTGTGACTTTACCCTTTTAAGCGTTGCCTGTATGCTTTTGATGGCAGGAGCAAGGGAAGTCTATTCTTAGTTACACCCTAAGGTGGAATTCCATTATTGCTCCACGGTTAGTGTTATACTTATTCTAAAACTGATGGTATTGCTTTCTTATTCAGCCTTATTAAAAAGTTCTTTGTGCGCTCAGGCTTCTAAATGGGAGGGAAGTAGTGGAAATAAGTCTTTAAAATTATGGGTTTGTTGGATAAGGATTATTTAAACACTATGGATTACACAAAGGATTTGTTACAATAAGGAATTTGCATTTGAAGAATTTGAAGACGTGATTTTAATAAAAGATAGTCTTTTAAACAAAAGATCCCCACACCCAAAACAAAATAGGCAAAAATCCTGGTTTATAACTCCCAACGTTTCATTTATGTGTCCTACTGCAAATTAAGTGATTCTTTTTAGTGCACTGGAGTTACTAATAATGACTATTTAAACATTTAGCTTTAAAAAAAGGCATATTTTCCCATGCTGTTTTAAAGCTTTATATGCATTGAAAAGAGAAAGTTTTTTTAGCTAAGATATTTCTAAAGTACATTTGCTTTGCAGAAGTGTAAGCAGCAGTTGGAATGTCTGTTTTCTGATTCTAATTGACTACTCCTGAAAACAAATATATGGCCTTCCTTTGCTGCAGACACCCAAATGTTTTGGTTTATGTTCTTAAAGAAAATGGTGAAAAGGGAGAAAACTGTTTATCATCAAAATTTCTTTTTCTGAAAATGTATGTGAAGCAATAACTCTTTTCCTGAATTTGGGAAGTAATTTTGGTAAGAGGAAAAGAGATTAATGTTGCTATGCAAAACAGACATGATCTCCTAGAAATTTCATTCTTTCTACAAAGAAAAGAAATAAATTTTCAAGAATTGTGCTAAAAGTGGAGTTTCAGTAGCTCCTTTCAGGAAACAGTCTGTGTGCTTTCAATTATAAACTAAATTGTCCCACATGCATTTCAAGCTCCATACACAAGTTGTGTTTTCACTTGAAACTTTTTGTATGTGGTCTCTTGCCAGAGGACAAACTTCCAGTATGACAACGCACATGGTTGCTTAAGGTGTTTTTGACATACAGGTCAAAGAAAAGCTGAGTTTCTTAAAGTTCAGGTTATTTTTCCTCATGGTCTGTCTTTAGGTATGTTATTAAACTTCATAAGCCCCTCTTATATGCATGAGTTCAGGAATAAATGGAAGCCTGATCACTGTGAGGATGTACTTTGGCTCGTGATTTGATATGGTGGTTTTCAGCTGGTGTAAAAACTCCTCCGTACTCTTCTTTATGTCTCCGAGTTTTTTTAATGTAGGCCAGGGATGGTGTCACTCACTGTTCAGGTGTAGTACTGAGGCCATTGAGATTATTGCTGGACTGTGTTGTGATGGACTATTGACTTTTGTTTAATAGTTTGGTGACGGTCCCTGAAATGCAATTTCTTTCATATTCATCAAAATTTCTATCTGTTTATTTAAAATGACAAATGGAGAGAGAACTAGGCATGCATCTGAGTATTTTGTTAAACTCTGTGAACTTAACAAATTTAAATATGCCTAATTTACAACTAAAATCTCTGCGGAACTTTTGTAGCTATCAGCTCTTCATATGTCCTCTAATTTTTCATGTCCTTATATACACATTTTCTTTTCTTCAAGCTATAAAAATCGTTGGAATTTGAAGAAAATTCTTTAACAGGTTCTCCTGGAGTTCAGGCACCTATAATGGTGAATTTTTAAAAGCAAGTTCATGGTAACGTGATTTTTAGAATCCTTTCCAATAACAGGGCTCCTTATTCCCTGGAGACAGACATGGGAATTCTGTGTTGTCAGGTTTTGGTTTCCAGATAAGACAAAGAGTTTGATCAGGATTTCTTAGATATACTTTCATTTAAGTTACTGTGAGACTGTCTTGGCTGGGGGTAGATGTGAAGATTTAGAAAACAGCAGATAAGTCGGTATGTTAAGAACAAATTAAGTCCTGTATGTTACCTTTTTCTAGTATTCTGGTTCAACTGAATTTGATCAGTGTTTCTAATGGTATTTTTGGCTGAAGAAACACAACTGTTTAGACAATTTAGGTAAATACTGTGCTTTTACCTCAATGATTGATTCATTGAAATATTAAAATACTGCTGATCTAAATTTTAAAGTTCAGACAAGCTGAAATCCTGTGGAAGTACCAAGGCTTTCTTTTCCAGGAGAATGGAACCAGTGTGCTTTGAGGTGTTGGAGAGGACTAGCAGCTCCTCTGCCATTGCCTGCTGTGATTTGCAGATTTGTACATTTTGTCTCTGAAGGCAAAAAGCTGCGTTTACTGACACAGTGGTTTCTCATACCGGTTTTTATACTGCCTTCTTTAATGCTTTTTCTTTCTTCTTACAATGCAGACAGAGTTTCACACCGTCTCTAAATTGCCTATTTTTTTGAATATTTCCTTTCTGGCACATTGTGTCATTATTTTAGGCAGCTTTGTATCAATAAAGGTAAAACCTTGAACTACACTGACAGTGTTGGTATCATCGAATGAGAACAACACAGTCACTGATGTCTTGGGAACCTTAATAAAACACTTCAGAAACAGAGTAAAGAAGGATCAGTTTGCAGCATCCAGACTTTCCTGCAGCCTAGGGATGAAGTGTCTTGCATTGAAAAGAGAAAGTAACCACAGGTTTTTTTGGGTAATTAGGTTCAGATTGTGCTATGTAGTGGGGGTTTTCAGCACCGATGAATAATGACAAAATCTTGCAATATCTTCTTATCAATTTCTGAACAAAAGGGTAGAATTCGTCTTCCACCAGTATTTTAAGATTATAAATATAATCTGTCTCCTCTTTGGATTTCTTTTGGTGTTTAAGTTAGTGGTAAGATTGTGTGCTGAAGTTACTTCTGAGGCCAATACAAGATGCTAACCTAATATTGTGGAAGGACAAAGCAATGGCCAAGTTTGGATTGAGGCTCATTTTAGTCTAAAAGCAAAGACTATTAAAGTAAGTTTAATGTGAAGAAGATCTGATTAGCTGCCAGTTTTGTGGGTGCGTTAATCACCTCCACAACTAAGCATCATCAGGAAATATGAGGTGTGGGCATTTGGTTACACAGCATTATAATTTGCATGTGCAAAGTGGTTACTCAGAATTACTACTATTTGCAGTTGTCATGTAGAGTGATATAAAAAAAATCGAATTTTATAAATGATTGCATTTCTGAGACATTTTTAGTAGAGACTTTGATTGTTGCAGAGGAGACGACACAATTATTTTTTTTTTGTGGATATAAGAATTGAGAGCATCCCTTCAATACAGTTTAGTTTAAAAGAAACTATCCCTGGTAAGTTTTTGATTTTTCTCCCCCCACTTTCTTATTTGTCTCCCTGGGCTTTTTATTAAAAGAAATTGAAAACAAGGAATACACATCATTCCAGAAATGATGTAATGGATAAAAATCTGGTTTCCTTAGGCTATTAGGACTTTCTGAAATCTCTAGAATATGTCTTGCTTAGCGGTTCAGGCAAATTTGAAAGCCTCCAGATGAGCTCAGACAGTAAAACAATCAGGGAAAGGTATCATACACATTAACTGTATCCTTAAATTAGTACCCCAAAAGTATATCCCTGAATCAGGTACCCCAAATGAAAAAGCACATGCATAGAACAACATAAATTCAAGAACTGAGCCTTGTGGGAGTCTCCAAACATTTGAATCTGATTGGAAGAAAATAATAAAGTGGGAGTCATTTTCTGATCTTCTCCAGAATCCTAAAGTCTGCTTCATTTTACCATCAGGGATAGAGAAGAAAAGCTTTTAAGTCAGCCAGCATCAGATTGATTCATAAAGCAAACAGGAAAAGCATTATGAGGCAAGGCTTCATGCTATGATAGACATCTCGGAATACGCATCTTTGGCAGTCTATACATCTCTGGCTAAGGGGGTGGAAACTCTGGTTTGTCTCCCTGGGCAATGTGTGGAATCCTGTTTATATTCCAGCTCATTTTATATGGCCTTGGGGAGCAAAGTCTGGTCTTAGAATTAGCTGTAATTTTTGCTGATCTGATAGTGGTATGACTGGCCAACTATTCTTTTGTGTAACTGTATGACAAATTCATTACATACTCTTATTTTTTAAAACATTTGTGCAGCAAAGGTACTTATTTCATCTAAGACAAACAGCTGGTGGTGATTGAGAGATTCCTTGCATAGGTGATTGGCAAAGATTTCTTTCTTTTTGTTACATGGAGAGTTGCATTTAAATTTAAAAGAAAAACAAGGAAAAAGTTCTAACCAGAATTACTGTTTCATAAATAGTATAAAGAATTTCATAAATGCCAAATCATTTGAGAAATGCTTAAAAACAAAATTATAAATTCACTGTTATCTGTTAGCGGTAGATTAAACAGATGTATTTGTACCTGCAGTATATTTAATAAAAAAAGCTTTCAGACTTACTAGAGTTAGGTTCACTGGTATGTCTCTTTCAGTTATTTTAATCCATTAAGTCACACATTTTTTAAATCTATTTTATAAAGAGGTTTATTAGCAGTAGACTTTAGTTTAATAACATTAAATCACTCCTACTACTTAGTCTTTGAGAACACTTGTTACTCGCAGCCATGGACAAGCAATATGTTTGTTGCTATGCAGAAGAAAAAACCTGATTGATTGTAATACAAAAAATGATGACTTTTAAACTTATAGGCAAGACCTGGGTGAATGATCTTGGCTCCTTGGCCTCAAGCGTAAATGGCTTTTTTCATGGCTGCACGGTTAGTTCAGGAGTCTGTGTGGAGCACTGCACTAGAAAGAACTGGGACATAAAGACATCAAGGATGGCACTCCTGTCCTTTAGAGCAGAAGGACTCCAAAGGCGTAGAAATGGGAGTATATCTGTCCTGTTTCAGGTTTTTTATTAATAAACTTCTCAGATGGTTTATGGGAAGGGAATAAGCATCATCAGATTGTCAAATGAAAGTGTTTTGTCACACCTTTACTACATTTTTTCCGGGTAGTCATGTGAGTTTTTTATTGGGATATATCATACCAAGATACAATTCTGGTTTCATGAGACTGAGTGCTGCTGTCATTATACTCTTGTGGGGTTTTTTTAATTATTGCTTTTATAAAGACCAGTATATGTTTGTAGTGTTAACTTTGTCTTAACTAATGCAATCCGTTTTTCTTTTGCCTGTGGATTAAGATGCATAAAAAACAGTATGAAAATGTGAAAAGTGGAATGTAAATGCTACTGTAGCGTGTGCTGCGTCAGCCCACCACATAATTATTATCCTTAAAATGTCAAATTTGAATATAATGTGTTTAAATTGCTTATTCCAAGCATTAGAGAAAAAAATTAAGAAGAAATTGCAGTGAAAGATTTAACACTTACCAGTGTTTGAGTTAGTTACTCAATTGAATAAAGTTTTGGTGTTTAAGCAGCAACAGTAGCATTGGACTAAGAGATTCCTCACTGGGTTGTCACGCTTGACGTTAATTATTGATAAGGGTTTCAGAAATAGCGCATGTGCTGTCAGAGTTGACTGTAACATAAGATGGGGAGAACAGTGATGGCAGAGGGGTTACAGCCAGGGAAGCACCTGTAGCACTTGGAGTTACCTGCTTCTTGTCATCAGACTTGCATTTTGTTGCAATGATTTCGTGTGAGTGATTATAATAATGGCAAGATGAGTCGTCAAGCTTATTTCTATCGTGTCCCTCCACAGGAATTGCATAGAAGAACCCAACTTCAGCCTGAGCCAGCAAAGACGAAGGCTCTGCAGACAGTCATTGAAATGAAGGTATGGTCTTTGCATGTTTCCCTGTGTGTTATTTTTTGCAGCATGAAGTTGTGTGCTGAGTATGGCTGGGATGGAGTTAATTTTCCCCGAGGCAGCCTGTTGGGTGCTGTGCTTTGGGTTTCTGACTGAAAACAGTGTTGATAACAAGCTGATGTTTTAGCTGCTGTCCAACAGAGCCAAAGCTTTCCCAGTTTCTCGCTGTGCTCTCACCCTGCAAGCAGCGTAGTGGGGGTGGACAGGAGGCTGGGAGGGACACAGCAGGGACAGCTGACCCAAAGTCACCAGAGGGATAATCCATACAGTCACGTCAAACTCAGCCTCTGCAAGCTGGAGGGAGGGCGTTCAGAGTCACGGCATTTGTCTTCCCAAATAACTCCTGTGCCTGACGAAGCCCTGCTCTCCTGAAAACAGCCAGCCATTTACCTGCCCATGGGAAGCAGTACATGAATTCCATATGTTGCTTGGCTTTACATATTACACTGGCTTTATCTCACACTGTGGATTTTCCCACTTTTGCCCTCTGGTTCTCTCGCCTGTCCCACCGAGGGGGAGTGAACAAGCAGCTGTGACACTCAGCTGCCTACCAGGCACTGATTTATGACTTGTACTCTTTAGATATTGAATGCTTCCTTTACATGTCAATTTATTTTTGTTATGTAGCTAGGAAGAATTAGTAGTTATTTCTCCTGATCTGTTTTCTAAGTGAAATTGATTAAAAAAATCAAGTGTAGCATTGCTGAATAATGAGAGCAGAATATTGCCTTTTAAAAAGACTAGAGTGTGTGTATGTGCGTGTTTAGGACATCCAAAGTACAGGGAATAAACTGGCTAATGTAAAATGTTTTCCTTCTCAAACTTTAAAGTCAGTTCTTCTGTTGGTTGTTATTAGGCCATAATTTTACAGCCAAATTAAGGAAAATATTAGTTGCATCAGCAGATATGACAAAATGTGATGTAACAGCTCTCTTGGTCCTTACTATAGTTTACTCTTTTTTGATATATAGTATTACTAGACTGTTGTGGCTTTTTCCTCCACAATAACAAAGAATAAAAGTAGTGGTTTAAAAAGTGAAAACTGATATTTTTGGAATAATTCTATGAGTCTGGACTGTTCATCCTCAAGAGAAATACCATGGGACTTCAGATAATTTTTGAATTGGCAATGCTGCCTGAAATTCATTAATGATGGTCTTTCATTGCAATCTTAAAAGGAAGTGCAAATTGAAGGCCTCATTTTGCCAGTGACTTCTGTTATGAGCAAATGAGTTCAGAATGTCTCAACATTGTGGTAAACACACATTTAAAACAACAGCAGGACTTTATAAATTCAGTATCTGTCCTGTAATAGGTAATCATTAGTTTGGATGAGTAACAAAGAAGGTACATTGATTACAGAATTCCATTTTTGGATGTGTGCTTTGGACATTAGTTCAGAAGTCTTAGTATGAAATCTATGTTTTTGCAGTAACTCATTACACTTAGTGAATGGGAAAGAAAGATACTGGCTGAGAAACTAAGTTTTTCTATTAATTATAAATTTAAAAGTTCTGGGAAACAAAAACAATGTGTTAGAATTATGAATAATCTTTTGTGTGGGTTATAGAAGAATGTAAAGGACATGTTGAAATTAGTTTTCAGTTCCTCTTCCTGTACCAAAAGTGTTTGAGAAGAACAGATGGGGGGTACAGGACACATGAATGACACATATGATGACTGTAGTTGCTCCTGGCAGTGACTGTCCCTGAAGACACTGAAGTGTTTTCTGTTTGATTCCCAGTAGAGGTGGGAAAGGTGCAATGTTCCACTTATTAAAATCAGATCTTTATGGTGAGGGCTTTCATTTGTAGTGAGTGAGGCTGCAATCCTGTTGCTGGAGTAGCGATGCAAAGCTGCTTTTTGACTCTTTGCCAGTTCTTTCTGTCCCTATCACCACACGCCCCTTTGGGGTTGCCCCTGTCTAAAGTAGGCCTAATATTGAAAAGAAAAGGGAGAAATGTAAGATGTTGAAATCCACATGATTAAACAGCAGTTTTCATTACAAGTTCCAGATTTGGAATGTTTTCAAGTAAATTTAAATTGTCTTTATCCAGACAGTATTTGTTTTGAAAAAAATGCAGAACATTTGTTTTGAATGATGGAGCATTGAAGGAATTGTTTCCCTACAATGTTGAGGGTAGAAGGAGGGAGAGGATTAGCTGTAATATGGCAGTCTCAGGCCATCCACTCCCCCATGCAGACTCCAAGCAGTTTACATTTCTCTTCACCACACCCAGCCCCTTCCAGCCCCTCACCACTCCAGCTTTTGTCTGAGTGCCTTCCACGGCTCCCCCAGGCTCTGCCAGGATGCAGCTTCCCCCCCTTCATAAATCCTTCTATTCTCTCTGTGGTTTTCTTCTGTCCCTTGCCACTGCTGAATTCTTTCTGTCCCTTTTCCTAGTCTGTATTCCTTTTGATCCAGTCAAGTTTACCCATTTCCCCTACCTATCCTCTCTTGTGTTTATTTGTCCTAGACGTGTTCTGCACTGTGTCATCTTCTTCGTTTCTCTCTAAAGCTTTGCAAGCAGTTGCTTATTCTTACAGCAATTGCATTTTCTGCATAACTGCTGTCTTGTTGACCAGTGTTTATCTCCGGTATATTAATGTAAAATAAAAAAAGGGGGAAACAAAAAAAGATGGAAAATTCACATCCTATGCCTTGACTCCTGTTTTTCTTGCTTTATTTATTCCTTTCCAGACACTTATTATCTTTTCAGATGTGTTGCACAGGCCATTCTTTCCCAAATTTCTGGTTTTGCTTCATGGACACATTTGCTTCCAGATGTCCCATGTCTTTTTCTCTATTGTTTCTCACTGCACTCTTTAGTCAGTTCTCTTTTCTGTGACTGACCTTATTCTCCAGAAGCCCTTTTTTCTTCTGGAAAGTGGAGTCACAAAACTAAGGCAGGGCAGGATGCTTCCCTCTCCCAAATGCTCCTATTATTCCCTCAAACTAGTCTAGTTTTGATGCAGTGGTTGCTTTTGACTTTTTGAGTGTGGATATTTGTGATTGAACTGCATTTTTTACCCCATGCCTGAATCTTAGTCTGTTAAAGTATAAAATAAAGCTGTACGTGGAAATAGTTTCCTTTAGTTGCAATTGCACCTACGCACGCTTCCTTGCATATTGCATCTGGCAAATGCCAGATGACTGATATCTTCAAATATATTCTGAATATCAGTGATATTCAATGTTGATTAACAGCTATTAATATAACAAAAAACATTAAAAGGAAACAATTTTTACTTGATTGTATGATAAGTACTCCTGAGCATGTGAATTGGGTCAAAACTTGCTCATCTCTTGTGAAGCCGCCCCTGGAGTGCTGCCTTCTGCTCTGGGCAGACAAAAAATACATGGACATGTTGGAGCAAGTCCCAAGGAGAGCCCAGCAATGATCAGAGGGCTGGAGCAGCTCTCCTGGACAGACAGGCTGGCAGGGTTGGGGCTCTTCAGCCTCGAGAAGAGAGGGCTTCTCAGTGGCCTTTTAGCTTTTCAGTACTGAAAGGAGGTATCTAAGAGAGATGGGGACAGACCTTTCAATGGGGCCCGTTGTGACAGGACAATGAACAACAGTTTTAAACATGGAATAGGGTAAATTTAGATTGGACATATGAAGAAAAAGAATTTTATGGTGAGTGAGGTGAGGCCCTGGCACCGGTTGCCCAGAGAAGCTGTGGATGTCCCTTGGGTGCTCCTGAGCAGGTTGGATGGGGCTTGGAGCAAGCTGGGAGAGTGGAAAGTGACCCTGCCCGTGGCAGGGGGTTGGATTAGATAATCCTTGAATGCTACTTCCCACCAGCCATTACATGTTGCTGTGGTATAATTCTATCATCACTAAAACAGTGATAATACTTGAGAGAGAAGTAGCCTACAAACGTGGCCTAGAACTCATCTTAAGATATTGAAAAAATATGTGGAGTCTAGCAACTAAAAAGTCTTTATAAATGTAAGGTGTGAAGTAAATGAAAATGTTTGTGGTTTACCTTACTTGCAGAAAGAGCCATCTTTATGTATTGATCCAGCTGTGATATTTCAGGTATGGGTTTGGTTCTAGAGAAGTGTGTATGTGTGTTTGCTGTGAAACATACTCTATTCTTAAGATTGCATGAACCTTCATTTCCTTTATCTTCAAAGATAAACCTGAGTATTCTCTGCATTAAATTGACAAGGTAAAAATTCATACAGTAGGGATAGTAGTGTATGGTCTGTTGACAGCCTGCATACCTAAGTGTGTTTGAATTGAAGCTTTATTAAATGTGAAGTTTCAAATATTTTGTTCTGATTGCTTGTTAAATGCCTTACAAGCAAAATTTTACAGTCATAATTTGAATTTATCATGTATCTCAAATGAAGAACAGTGGCATTTCCTTATTTTTCCTTTCAGAGTAAGACAGCCTGGAATGCTGTATTATATGGGGTTAGAATTGATAATCCTTGTGGGTCCCTTCCAACTCAGAATATTCTGATTCTGGGGTTATTTACAAATGTTTTGTCCTTTTCCTGCCCCTCAGTTTTCAGGAAATGTACTATAGGACTTTTCTAAAGACTTATATGGTTCATGAAACATGATTGTGGAAACCCACTTGTTAGTCTTTTTTTCCATTGTGAAATATTGTTTTCTTCAGCATCAGGACACATACTGATTTTTTTCACATTCCTAAAGAGGTGGGTTTCTGCTGGGTCCAGCCAGCAGAAACCTAAATAGCCCTAACCTCTCACAGAATATCTGCAGCACTATTCTAATAAAAGAGATAAGGAAGAAGTATTGGTTACTGCAGCAAGAAGGCGATAGGTTAGGGTGAGTGCCCTGATCTCTATCACAAATCCTGCTACATAATCTTGTGTCTTTTAACAGATTTAGAGGGCCTAACTGAAAAAATCTGAACAAATGCTGTATTGTTTTAGAACTCAGAAGATGTTTATTAGTACCATTTAATACTAAGCTGCTTCTGTAATATTATTGCAAAGGCATCTTTGTTGTGATTCAACACAGACCCATGTAGTTTTTTAGAATGTTGTTAATGGGGATAAATCTTAGAGGTTTGAAGGAAATATTGCATCTGTTCCCATTTCAGTTTCTGAAAGCTTGCCAGACACTGTGCCCCAACAAGACTGGCTGATAATTTTCCAATTGAAATTTTCTGTGGGAAAATGCTGATTCAGCTGAATCAGAAGATTTTTATGGGAATGTCAACGCTTTTGGCAAATACAAAGCTGCCTCACTTTCTATGCATCCTGTAAGTCAGCCCAGGTCCCTGGTGGCAGTACCACGGGGAGCTCTGGGCTCTCTGTATTATCTCAGACCTACAGGATTCCTCACTTTCCAGCAGCTGTCCAGGCAGAAAACCTGTCATGCGTGTAAGCCAGCATGCAATAGAGAACAGTACCTTTGACTTTCACAAAATCTGTGACATTTCTAGCTTCTGTTTCAAGAAAAAGTTAATGTAAAACTTAGCGGCAGTTTTTCAAGGTGTCAGAAAATAGCTTTTACACATCTCTAATCACAGTATGCAGAGATTGATTAAAAAGAAACTTTTCCTCAGAGATTCCAATTTTATGGTGAAGCAGAAGTAGATAAAATGCTACCACAGGTTATTTTAGATATTTCTCATAAAGCTTAAATATTATTCTGTGATGTATAAATCTTCTAAAGAGTGTAGCAGGCTGTGCTAAAAATTGTTTCTGCCATATTATATTTGCAAACACATAAAATACAAAGGCGGTACAAAAAGGCAGACTCTTATAGACTTAGCTGGGGAGATTTGATGAAGACTATTCCCAGATGTCATGTCATAACTGGTCATGTAAGTATTAATATATTTCATTGCAAAATCATTCAAAGGGGAGTGAAGCTTAAGTTTTGCTTTTATCTTCAAAAATACAAGGAAAATATTTCTGAAATGCAGTCTAATGGAGCAAGCTGAATTGAATATAGTATCTATGAAATCTACTGTTATGTTGTGTTTAAGTCTTGAGAGCTTGTAAATATTTGCAGTATTTTGCCTTTTGTGCAACTTCTTTAAATGATAAAATTCAATGAAAATTCTTCCCTTTTTTCATTTCGTCTTGATATTTTACTTCCCTGTTTTATAATTGAAATAAATTTTAAAATTAATTTTTGTTGGAATAAGAAGATAGTAAAAGAAAACTTCTCTCAGTTTCAGATTTATTGTTGACTATAAAGATAAAAGCAAAAATGTTAGAGGAATGGCAGTGGGTCCTCTACATGATGTTGCTTAGTCCTTAGCTTTCATTCTCTATGGATTTATAACATTGGTCTTCAAAAATAATCTGAGTATCAAAAAATTCAGATGCTTTTTGCAACTTCATCCAGACTCTCCTGCGTCTTAAATTGCTCCTAGCTTTGTTATGAAAGAAGTTATTACAGGAATTGGGATTTTTGATTGTTTTTAGGCAATCTAAAGAAAGCAACAGAAACAAAGTTGCAGTGATTCAAGTTTAGCTTGTTCCCATTAAAGGATCAATTCTATTTGTATTTTTTCCCAAATTAGCTTTTTAACTTAATAACCTGGTCTTAGTGAACTGGTTGTTTTAATTATTTTTATTTATTTTTCCTTTTAAAATTTTATTTTACTTTTATTTAATATTGATCTCAATGGAACAAGAACTTCATCCACTCTCAAAATTATTATACAGGCAGTTGATCCTTTACGATGTTGAACAGATTTCCTAATGAGTAGTTCTGCAATGTTCTTTCAAACAGAAAATTGTGTCAAGTTTGTGTAATCACTTTTGTAATCTTTCTCACTCTCACAAATGGGACTCAGCCAATTTTCAAATAAATGGAAATAAAAAAACTTCACTGTTTTCCAGTGTGGTGCTGGCACACATGGCAACCGTTGGCTGGGATGTAGAAATTTTTAGTGGTTGTGGTTTTGTTTATCTTGGGACTCGCAATAAAAAGTGTTAAATCCCCTCTTAGTGATGTGGTTCGATTAGTCAAGGAAAAATCTGAGGACACGAGCTTTCCTCCTCTGGAGAGCAGGCAGAACTCCAGAGACACAGGGACCCTGAGCCTCAGGCTGACCATACGATGGGGTGGCTCTGCCCTGCAGACACATGGGCTGCTCTCTCCAGCCTGAGCTTGGTGTTTAGAGCTTGGCAGAACAGCCAGGCCTGGATGGTTTCTGATGATAGCAAGGTTTGTTATCTTACTTGTGTGGAAAAATAGGGTGTCTGCTATTCTCCCTTCATCCCTGTACAGGAATTAAATGGAATTTTGACCAGAATGTATTCTCTACAGGCTGTGCAGCGATGGTGAAAGAGTATGGTGTAAATTCTGCATTTCTTTAAGCTAAAACTGATAGAATTATTCCTGGTTTATATGCATTCTCTATTTGTACTGTCTATTTTTTCCTGTCTCATTATTTAATATTCACTTAAGTACAGATATACTTCTGTTACTCTTTAATATATGTCTCGTATAATTTTCAATACTCTCTTTTTTGGAACTTAGGATACAAAAATAGCTTCACTTGAGCGCAATATAAGAGATCTTGAAGATGAAATACAGATGTTAAAGACAAATGGAGTTCTGAATACAGAGGACAGAGAAGAAGAAATCAAACAAATAGAAGTTTACAAGAGTCACTCAAAGTTCATGAAAAATAAGGTAAGATTTATTTATAAAAGAGATTAAGACTGTATAAATAATGGAAAGGAAAGTTTTAACTTGACCATTTCCAATGCAAGAAGCTGCATGTCTCCTTTTGGTAAATCTCCACCATATAATAATCAGTAGACATGAAGGAATTAAGCATCTTGGATAAATGAAAGTTATTTGATTTTAGTTTTTGATACAGTTTTGCAGTATGGACTTTTGTTTAATAGATGATACGAAATGTTTCTCTGCTCATATTTTCAAGACTAGCTGTTTAATGACTTTGTTCCTTTAATTTCAAATTACTGTACATAAACTGTTAGGACTTGACCACAGGCAGGTAGTAAATATGTAGTGATGTGACACATTTCCTGTTTTCAAACTCACGAGACATGATTGTTTGTTCATTGTTGGTTTTTGCTACAGAAGAAATGAAAGTGTTAGTGCCCATGTGGAATTAATCCAGATTTACTAAGGAAAAATAATAATCTAAGAAAATAATTATTCTGTTGGAAAAAAGTAGCTCTTAACCTACTGAAAAATAACTAAAGTTCCTAAATAACACTATCATCAGGAAAATTACTTTGCTAACCTAAACGTCATTAATTTCAAAGCAATTCAATTTTAGTGACTTACAGCAAAACTCCCAATGCATGTCAGCAAACCTGTTGATATGAAAATAAGGTAGAAAGCCTAGAACTTTACCAACCTCCTGATGTTTTTGTGAGGAAAAGCTTCAGGATATTTCTGTAGCATGGAAAGCAGATGTATGAGAAGAGAATTAAATATGCCTTGTTTTTTCACAGCCTTCTGATCTTTGATAAATGACACATTCTGATGAAGCTTTGGCAGTTTTCTTTCACTAGTCTTTTTCTTCCACTTAAAATTAAGATTTGCAGCAGAAGATATTACTTTTGTCACTCATCTGAGAACCTTTCAAGGTGGAAAAGTATTTGTGGAGCAGTCAGCAAACAGATCTTGCTGTACTTGATCTGTTGAACCTGAGATTGTTGATAAATTCTGCTAAACAGGATTGATGGCAAAAACAGTACAAAATTCTTCTGTGGTGCTTGAAGCTCTTAATACTTTTCAGTTTTTCTTGAAGTATAACTTGTTTTCAGTCTGTTCTTGATTCAAATAAATGGGAAGGTGTTAAATGAAGGCAAACACAGATCATTTATTCACATGAGTGGCAGAGAATGCTTGGAAGTGTTTCTTTTCTTAACTATTTCTTAGTAATATTAATTCCTTCCAAATATATAGGCCTTAATTGTGACTTGCAGTTAAATAAAAGTTGTAAAAATGAGAAAGAAAACTTGTTCAGATTTCTTTATCTTGCCCACTTGATAAGGCCTCTCCTTGCTCCATTTTTGAAGGGAGAAAACCTCTCATTTCTCACATAATGCAGAAATTGTCAAAACAGGTCTTAAAGTTTATGTGATCAAGAGAGCTGCACCTTCATATATCTTAATTGAGAATAGGAAAAAACCATATAGGATGATATGCACTTTTAATAATAATTTCTGCTTTGGAAGACTTCCTTGCCTTATTAGGGTTCATCCTTTGGCTGTCAGCCACATATTTAAATGAATGCAGATGGTTTTATTTCAGGTGAGAGTTTGCACTTGGGATTTAAGTAGTCCTTTGAGTATTAGAACTCTCATGCTATGCACTGGAAAGGGTATAAAATCTAGTGGTAGATTAGTACAATTTCAGCAAATTACCAGTAAGATGAGTTCTAAGTACTGATAAAGCAGTAATAAGGTGCTCTGTGATTCATGTCTGCATGTAAGAACTTTCCATACTGGATGAAGGAAGCATGCAAGTTCTAGGAGAGCCTGAAGGAAAAAGAAACCCAACAAAAAAAACCCCCAAAAAACCCAAAACTAACAAACAAACAAACAAACAAACAAAAAAAAAAAAACAACCAAAAAGACCCAAAACAAAACAAGGAAAGAACTGCAGCATTTTTATTTTTGTGTGGGTAGTCCTGGAAATTTAACAACCAGTTGAATACCAGACCTTTACCAACATAACCTGTAGAATCTGCTGATAGACTTGTAGGGTCTGCTGTATGCAGGCACATAATTTACATTGCTATTGCTTTTCCTTTTCTTAAATCCTTCACTTTAAAAAGCAGTTGTCATTTGTTGCATCAGACCAAATCCTATGATGCATTAATCAGCATAGTTTCATTTAATGGAATTATTTATGTAAAGATTTAGCCCATAAATTTTAATATGCAATATTCAGAGGAAAAACCTCTGATTTTTTTTTCCCCTTTGTTTTCTGGTTGCTCTGCATAATGTCTCATAAGAATTTGGTGTGTAAAAATAACAGAAAAACACGCATAATGGTTTTCTGGAAATGGAAAATTAATGGGTTCTAAAGAACTGAAATTATGGGAGGTCACAGAACCATAAATTGAGAAGGAAGAAGAAAGAATCAGGGTTTCAGGAAAGAAGGTGAAGCAAGATCATATTGGGCAATGCTGAAAAAGTGGCGACAGGCAAATTGCAGACGTGAAATATGTGAGACAGTGGGAGGGTCGTGGTCAGAGGACAAACTTGGAGTTTTTTAGTGCTAGAGCGCTCATATCCAGACTTGTGGGTTATCTTGTTTTTAGTCTTTGTAAAGTATAAAAATGTTTTTGTTGCATTATATGAGATCATGAGGTTTCATTGAATCATGGCAGTTGGTCTTCCACATCACTTTAGATGCAGCAAAGATGTTTGCATATCTGCTAGAGGCAAAAATCTATTTCATGTCCTGTTTAATTAGGGTTTTTACACACTGAGATATGTCAGAACTTTAAAAATTGAATATACCCATGCCTAAAATTTCTTTATATAAGTTTTATAGTTTTTATTATACCTCTTTATAATTTTTAAAATGGAAATTTTAGTACTTTTTTCAGCGTGATACTTTATTTTAAAAAGACATCAGCATATTTATTCAACAATCTTTGTGTGTTTGGTTTGTGTTTTAACTCTTAAATTTTTTTTTATTTGAGAGCTGTAACACATTTTTAAACTCCTGACAATTTGTAGATCTTGTAGCCAGAACTTTACACTAAACAGATTCTGTTTCTAAAACACAAAGAACACACCTGCAATGAAAGCAAAGCCTTCTAAAAATCTTTTTTATTATTTCTCAGGGTGTGGGTTGTGTCATGGAGAGAAAGGGGAAGAGTTTTTAGAAGAGATTAAGCATCTGTGATGTTCACATGCGTGTCATATAAAGCCTGTGATGTAACTCATAACGGCTGCAGATCTACATTTTGCCTTTGGATCTTATAGACAGATTTTCCCATTGTTCATTTTCTGTCCATTTTCTCTCGGTTGCCATACTTGCTTACATGCTCTGGCAAGGGATGGAGGAAGGTGGTTTGCTTTCCAGAGAAAGCTTTCTCTAGCAGCTTTTAATTGCATTCTTTCCTCATGTCTGGTTTTTGTATTCTTCTTTTCTTATTTTGATATTTTCAGACTTTAAAGGTGATATTTTTTTATATGCCAGGGTAGAGTCTTGATTTTATACAGTATATGGCTGACTATCTGAGCACCTTAAGCAATGATGCAAACATGTTGGGATTTATGAAAAGAAATAAGGAATAATTGTATTAAGACATCCATACAGACTAGTTGGAAGAATCTGTGGTTTTAAATTTAATTTTTAAGTATGCGCTTGCAATGTAAAACAAAATTGAAGAATTTTGATCAGTAGCAAATATTTCCAGTACCACACAACACTGAATTTGTGATGTTTTAGTATGTGGATTTTTGGAATGTGTAGAATCAACCCATGGACATTCTTTTTTTTTCCCCTGGGGATTTTTGAATCCTCTTCCATCTACCACTTCCAGATTTCTTGCGTCCCAAATGTCTGTTGGGACATGGAAAAGAGCTCTTCATATAAAGGAAGTGATTTCTCTGAGTTATGCAGATGCAGTGAGACATTTTAGTTTGAATAATCCTCATGAGGTGATGTATCTGGATTCATCTGGTGACCAGTGTTATACCATAAGAATTTAGGAGTAGTTATATGTCACCTAATTCACCATCCTTTCACCTATACACATCATTCTGTATGTAGTCCAGTGCTTCGCTCTGGTTTCTATATTCTAAATCCACCACAATTTTGTGTTCTGTGGCTATTCTTCCCATTTATATTGTGGAAAAAGGAGAGTAATCACAATTCCATGACATTTACTGATGAACCTTAAATTCGCTTAAAATCACAAGCTCTGTCTTAGTATTGTTTCTGCTGTTTTGTCTGGTATAAGCTTTTATAATCTCTCAGCCTTTTCATTGTGTGGAATTTTTTATAATGTTTTCCCCAGACTTCTCTTAAGTTAGTCGTCTTGGCTTGGCTTTGCTACCACCTGAAAATTCCATGTGAACTGCCAGGGAGAAAAATAGGAGGTAGGGATGGTGGGCAGCAACAAATTTACAAGAAGAGGAGTAAGGTTAAAAGTCCACTTTTCTGTTTTCCTCTCCTAAGATTCCTGGTTTTTCTTTATCAGACTCCTAAAAAATTCCTGATTCACTCTGGCCTATGATAAGTCATGGGAATCATGCTGTTGGAAGGATTGAATTTATACTTTTATGAACACTTTTTTTCCTGTGCATTTTTGCTGTCCTGCCAGACTTGCCTCACATGGGATACATGCCTTTGAACTTAAGTGAGGTCCTTGGTGAATTTATAGGCCAAATCATCACGTAGAATCTTTAGGAGTTTCCTTTTAACTTCTGCAACAACGGGGCATTCATTCTTAAGACAGAGTGCATTAAATTGCAAGAAACACAATTGAAGGTGTGAGTGTAAAAAGTCTGAACCTTAATTCTCTTCCAGAATTCACAGGTGTCTGATTTGCGGTATCATGGTCATTCACACCTTTCAGGTTTCCAGTGGAGCTCTGAATTGGAGACAAAATTAATGACCTAACTTTTTCCCCCCACTGCAGATTGATCAACTGAAACAAGAACTTTCAAAGAAAGAATCAGAACTTCTTGCCTTACAAACTAAGCTTGAAACCCTTAGCAATCAGAATTCAGATTGCAAGCAACACATTGAAGTGCTTAAAGAGTCCCTTACTGCCAAAGAACAGAGAGCTGCCATACTTCAGACAGAGGTATTGTATTTCCTAATTATGAAATGCAATAGAAATATTGAGTTCATGGTCAGTATCAAGGTTTTTTGATGTGATTGGTTCAAATCTGTGTGGCAGGAAAGTTGTTAAAGAATACTGAATAATTTAAAACAATTTAAATGCCAATGTATTTGGTGTATATATAATTTTGGTAGTACACCAGCTCTCACTCTAGAACTTTTTTAGAAGCACTTACGATTGCCTTTTAAGAAAATGTTTGTGTCTAATTCTCATTGGCTTCAATGGGGGCAGGTGGACCTTAATGACTTGATTGTTGTGATATTATGACTTGTTTCCTCATCTATTGGGTCACTGAGTTTCTATTTTGGTTGAGGTTTCTTTTCTTCTGTTCATTTCTGTTCTGAGGAGTGAAACAAAGGATGTATTTTTAAGGGATCTGTTTGGAAGGTGCTTATTGTTAATCTCTGGTTATTTTTTTTCAAGTGCAGTCAACGTTTATTTTAAAGTATGAATAATTTCATTCTTTAAAACAGAACAGTGTATTAATTATTTATGTATTTATAAAATAAGACCATAAAAATATGAGTAATGGAATACCCATTTGAGATGGTTGTCACATTTGAGTGAATATGTAAATCCAGTGTTTAAAATGTCCATTAACTATTTTTCTGGTGTTTTAAAAAACTTCATAGACTTGGAGCACACAATGCTGATTAGATTGATTGCTATTAAAACTTCTTGATTTTTATTTTTAATGTGTTTTCTTCTTTCAGGAAGCAACCATCTATGGAATTTAGTCTTACAGTGCAAATAGTTTCTATTCAGAGAAGTATATTATTGAAGTCATACTTAAATTATATATATGTATTAAGGAATCTTATAGAATGCTTCAAATGTCTGGCTGGCAAAACTCCAGGGAAAAAATGGCTTAAATTTATCCTTCTTGTCAAAGCAGCAAGTAAATATTTCTAAGATTCTGATTACACCTTTTTGCTGTATGCCTTGTGCTCTGCATGCTCGGAAGATAGAAATTAAATTTGGCACTTCTTGGTTGTGTTTAATGGGCCAACCATAATATGCATATAATAAAAAATAATCATAACAGAACAAGGATAAAAACTCCAGCAATTTTGGTGATCTCAGTCTAGCATTTGAGTGGGAAAGATTGTGTATTTTAAATCCTGGACTGTGCAAATCTGTTTTGCAAGGCTTGTATGACCTGTTGTACTGCTGAGGATGGTGATGAATTCTGTTGGTTCTCCACTGATTTGACTTCCAGTCCCTTATCAGACTGCCTTGTATTCAATGTGTTACAATCTGGATGGCTGATGGGCAGTGGTACAAAGAACTGAATTACAGTGTTCTTGATGAAGGGCTGCTGGGATTCTGCAATCCTGGTGGAGAAACAATTGGCCTCTGACAGCTGTCTAATTCCTCGGTTTCTGCACAAGGCTGCTGTGCTCGAACCTTTTAGATGATGAACCTCAGGCCTAGACTGTGCTGTGGTAGCAATCCAGCAGTGCTTCTAGACACAGCAGGTCTGGTGCTCTGGGAATTGGGAAAAGATTTTGGTTGCTTGGAGCAAGTGCATCATCTATCTCCAGGCCTCAGGCTTTATCTAAAGGGAGGGCAGTGGCTTCCAGCAGCAGATGGGAAAGCAGCTGCAGGGAGATGCAGGGCAAATGGCAGCCCTCCAGCAGGTGGAAGTCATTAGGGAAGGAATTCTGGACCGTACAAGCTATTGTTGTTGGTCATTCCCAGATGAGGAGAGCTAATAATGCTTTGGCCTGCATTAAGCCACACTCCTTTCTTCCTGCGTGTCTGCATTGTCTATTTGTAGAATAGTTTTTGTACAGTTTTGTGTCCTAAATCATGTCATAACTTGCCTTGAGGTACTTTCTGGAGTTGAAAGTAACCATCTAAAGACAGTTCTAAGCCTGTGCTGAGTAAGGTATTCAGAGTTGCAGTGTCAACTTCCTGCCTAAATAGGATTACTTTGTAATCAGGTTGTTGTAATTAAATTAGCATAGTAAATCCTGTAATAAAAGAAACTCTCCACAGGCTCTCAGTTATCTCATAAGAGGCCTTTTATTATTGTTTAGCTTAATAGTACTCTGCAGTTTATCTTCAGGTTTTGCGGCAGCAGTCGTGTGTGATGCAAGGGGATGTGATTCACAGAATCATGTCGTGGTTGAGGTTGGAAGGGAGTTCTGGAGCTCATCCGGTCCAACCCCCCTGCTCGAGCAGGGCCACCTGGAGCCAGATATCCAGGACCATATCCAGATGTCTCTTGAATATCTCAAGGCATGAGACTCTACAACCTCTTTGGGCCACATGGGTCAGTGTGGATGTTTCCAGTGTTCAGAGGGAACCCCGTGTTTCAGTTTGTGCCCATTGTATCTTGTCCCCTCACTGAAGAGTCTGGCTCCATCTTTACAGCCTTCCTTTCAGATATTTATACACAGTGATAAGATGCCCCATTCACTTTTCTAGGCTAAACAGTTTAGCTCTCTCAGGCTTTTGTCATATGGAAGATGCTCCAATGCTTTAATAAAGCACTAAATTAATCCCTTAGTTTCTTTATGGCCTTTTGCTGAGCTCTCTCCAGTATGCCCAGAACTGGACATGATATCTCAGGTGGCCTGAGCAGTGACTGATAGAGGAGAAGAATCGCATCTCTAAACCTTTTGGCAGCAGCTTTCCCAGTGAGCCCAGGATGTTGTTAGTGTGTCCCTGCAGGGCTGCATTGCTGGTGTTCACCATTGTGACCACCAGGACCCTAAGGTCCTTTTCTGCAAAGCTGCTTTCCAGCTGAGTGAACTCCAACATGTGCAGGTGCTTGGTGTTGTTTCTCTCCTGGTTCAGGACTTCCCATTTCCTTTCCCTGAACTCCGTGAGGTCCATGTCAGAACATTTCTTTAGCTTGTTCAGGATTCTTTTGAACACCAGCATGACCCTCTGGTCTGTCAGCTGCCCTTTCCACTTCTTTTTCTCCAGCATGCTTGTTAAGGCTGCACCCCACCCCCATCCAGATCATTAATGAAAACGTGGAACAGGACTGGATGCAGCATTAACCCTGGAATGCAACACTGGCTCTGCTGGAGTGTCCTGATTACACTTGATAGCCAGCACTCCACCTACCTGCGTGGTTCTCACAAGCCAGGCCTGACAGGGCATGAGGCTTAGAAGTAGAATGTTTGTATTAATAACAGTTTCTTGTAGTTCATGTATCCCTGGAAGTTCATTGGTTTCACTCTATTTGTTGGCAAATTCTACCAGAGTTTGTTATTTGGTAGAATGGGATTTTTTTTGGGTGCAATTTCATGTTTGGAATTTTCATGAAGTCTTAGCAAAATTAGCCCAGAAAATATTATTGCTTTAAAAGTGTAGTTTAAGTTTGAGCTCTACATTACTGGTTGGTTTCAACACTAAGAAATGAAGTGTAAGCAGAGTTATGATGATCTTCATCCTGAAGAATACTGACTACTATTGAGGCATGAATAGCAGATTTACTTGGTTTACATGTGTTATACCAGATCATCAGAAATAAGAGGACACTTGAATTTTTTTTGATGAGTTCAGATCAGGTTTCAGATGCAATGGTACTTTGTGACATAATGTGAGAAAAGTTAAAACCATTGGTAAACAAGCCCAGAATCTAAACACAATGTTCTTTTTGCGTGGTGTTTCTGTTGTCCCAGTGATGTCAGTGTTTTGTTTTGACTTAAATATGTTTAGTTGATTTAAAAAGCTATCACTTGAAGTTTTTATTGACAGCTGAAACAAAAAGAAATAAACCCTGTACAGCAATAACTATCACGGTGGCCAGAGTTGGGAGGTCTGAAAATGGTTTACTGCCAGTGGGAAAAATGCTTGGAACCAGTCCTTAGAAGGTTCACCACCTCTGCTACGTGCATTTCATTTTGTTCCATTTTTAAGGTCATATATGATAATAGTGCCAAACTATGCAAACTTTTCCTACTCTAATGTATGTACCCTTTGTTTTGAGTATCTCTTTATTAATGATGTGAAAACCCTGAGGTCAGATAAAAATGAGCCAATGTAAGGCTAGTCCAGCTACAGAAAACTGAAAATGTCACTGTGCTCCATAGAGACTTTGTTAAAAGGGAGAGTAGGACACTTGATGAGGTTTTCCCTGCTGTGTGAAAAAACTGTTAGGAGATGTTAATTTTTAAATAAACCCTTGTAGTGTTACTACAGATGGAAATAAGTTAAAGAGTGAATGATCCTTTTCAGTATTTAAAAAGATTAAACACTGCCATTTGAGCACTTTAAAAGGTGGTAGACAGTACAGTTTGATTCTTTTTTTGTGCATATTTGCGGTGACTGGCGCTTAACTACTGCACTTACCATTAGGAAAAAAAAGTCATTATAAATTGATGCAAATAAATTCAACTCAGCTGGGTAGCTCAGTGGAGAAAAACATTCGTTTCATAAGCATTTCTGACACAAACATGCTTTAGCACTTAGTGTATCATTGCTTTAGATAACACACCTGCAAACTGGCAGGTGTGCTGTTTGAAGGTTAATGAACTGTGAAATAAGTAAATGTCTACAAAGAAGTTTTGTGAATTGTGAGTGTAGTCCTGTCAATGGAGAAAATGGATTAGAAAAATAGGTAAAGTCTGTACTGTAACTGAATACTGATGTGTTCAGCATACACATATTAATATAGAAAACCTAATAAAAATGAAGAGGAAGGGTGATAATAGTAGTTATTTATTGCAATCTGCTTTTTTGTTTAAACAAATCTGTTTATAGAGGAGGGTTGTGAAATGATTGACTTCTTGGCAGTTCGTAGTTTGCATAAAGAGCAAATAAAAACAGACAGCACAAAATACTTGGAGCAGGACTAAAAAGGCTTTATTTTTCTTTCTATTACAATGTTGATATTTGATATTTCTTGAAATGTAAATCTGCTTTTAATTTTACAACAATAATTGTATAACTACGGTTATTTCACTCTCACATTTTTATTTTTTTTAAGTAAGAGTTTTACTTTGAAATTGTGTTTTTTCTATTGTTTTGTGATTTTTCTTGTTTCAAATCAGGCTGGGCCAGATCTTTCAGTGTGGTCTCTGCTGTGCTGCCAGAGCATTGTTCTGGTTGATGTGCTGTGCGTGCGAAGGGAGGATCCCCCGTGGCACAAAGCACCCTTCTGGACACCCGGCTGCCATTTGCTCGCCGTCCCTCTGCAGCTGTCCACTGCTTTCCTGGCAAAGGGTTCCATATTTCCAGTGCAGCTTTGTCTCAGGTGGAATGTGCCAGACATTTCGGTTTCTGTTTAGCATTCATCTTTTGTAGGCCCTATGACTGCTCAGAACAGGAGCGAGGAGCGTAGTGGCAGAGCAGTGAATTCAGCTGAGCTGAAAGAGCACACAGATTAGCAAAATGCTGTATCTAAACAGGAGTAAACTGTGAAGCAAAGGTGGGAGGGTTTTCATTTGTTGTTTTTTCTTTTGGTGTCTATTGCCTATTGGATTCTGATTTCAAGACTGTTCAGAGGCACATGAAGTGCCTGGTCTGATTTCAGGTGTCTCTGGAATGAGCAGGAGGTGGCACTTGCGACCTCCTTAGACCCGTTCGTTCTAGTGGCTTTATGGTATTACGAATGAAGCTCTCTCAAACACCTGATAGGTATTACACACACACAACCCCATTGACTGAATCAATTCTTAATTATTGCTTTGAATATTCTGTCTTTCTTATGGGGACACCATTATTTTAATTTCAAAGAAATTGAAACAGAATTTCCTGTGAGCAACGTGACTGAAAGAGCAGTGAGTTCCATTTGCAGGGCCTGTAGAAAGTAGTGCCCAGACGCAGGAAAACAAAGTAAAAAAACCGTTGGAAAGTAGAAAGAATGAAAGAATGAGCTTTATATTAGGTGGAAAAGATTTTATGCAAGTTATTTGGGACAAATAGTTTGATGAGTGTTAGATTTATCTTGCTGTCAAAACACTTCTCATTTTCATCTGTTTTATTGAATTAAAGTGAAAATTAAAGTGTAGTTCCCTCCTCCCCACCACTCCATTTCTTAGTTTTATAAAAAATTACCTTGTTGCCATTGAAAACAATATTCAGTTAGACAGCTTTAATGGGCTTTTATAGCCGAGCAAAATTTACTTTGATAAGATAAGTCACTAGTGGATGGGAATGATTAGAAAAATACTACTACTGTTAGCTACTAATTTGAATGCTTTGCTCTAACTGCAGATGTTTAGAGAGGAACTTGGACAGGATTGCTTCAGAAATGGTTCTTTGTATACCCTAACTACTGCTTAAATTGTGATTGATCTAAAGGGGCCTAGTTATGATTCTGGTGTTTTGGCACCATATACAAGAAATGCAAAGAAAAATACTCTTCAAAACAGCACTGAAATTTCAGGAGGTAGGTGCAAACCCAAGGGGAACACAAAAATTCTGTCATTAGCAGAATAACCAGTAGATGTAACAATAACCAGTCTGAAACAGTTAATGATGTTTTGCACATATTGCTGTAGTGATGAAGTGAGTGGAGAAATTACTGAAGTAGTTTTGTGTGTTTTTGGGTTTTCTACTTAAGAGACAACTGAGAGAAAAGGCTAGAGCCACTTGGACATTTTAAATTTGTGATTTCCTTTTTCAGGATGTTCTCTTCCTAACCCAGGTGACAGTCCTTAACTCACAATTGCTCTTAACTAAAATTCTCAAACTGTGGGAAGTGTAAAGATAGGTTCTCAGCCTTCTTCTGTCTCTGCTGAGGAAAAAAAAAAAAATACAACAGAAGCAGAGTTTAAAATAGGAGTGTGGTCCAATCCATTTGGAATGAAAGAGCTGCTGCAGCTGTGGTCATCCAGAAATCTTTAGAGCTGCTTATACAGAAACATATACAGTAGACTTCATATGGCTTTTTGATTATTTTCATGATAGGGTTCTGAATAATATTTTCCTTTATGGCTATGTGATATGGGTTGTTTGTTTTCTTCCTTTTCCTCTTGTTTAACATCTAGAAGGAAAGAATTTTCTAGTCCTTGGTATCACAGTGGACAATGAAAGTATAAGGATCTGAGCTTCTGAAAGATTAGTGGTTTCAGAGGGAACCTGATCGTATTTTAAGAAGTGTTCAAATAAGATCAGCTTGGGCAAACAGAACATATACACTTCATGTCCCAAGTCATAACATGATATAATTTCATAATATTTTACATTTATTTAGTCCTTTACAATCTTAAAATCAAATAATGCAGTCTATGAAAATTTTTGGACGATTTGTTGTTGTTATAAGTAAAAAGTATTTGCAAATTATTCCCTGTGAAAGAAACAGCAGCTGCATTTTCTCCCGAATAGTTTAATTCTGGCATTACTTGATATGTTTTCAAGTAGTTGATGTGATATACTTAATGGAATACCAGTTTTGTGGCTTCCATTTTTGTTTTCTGGTAAAGTCTAAGCTGCTTTTTCATTTCACAAATTGGATGAAATAGAAACCCGGGCAGAAATGCACTAGTTCATTTAGACAAACAAAGGATGACAGAAGTGTGGCAAAAGCTGTCTTTCTGAAATAGATTTGGTACTTCTCAACTCCACCATGGTAAGTCATGGCAGTTAAGCTGTGTAGCCTTAAGGCTTTAGTAGATAAAAGTGTCCTTGAGGACTGTTGGCTGGCACAGACATGTGGGAACAATCATCTTGGGTTCAGTTGTTGCAGGGAGGAATTGCAGTTGTGCACACAGAACCATGGAAACAGTGGCCTGACACTTAAAAAGGAGCTGGGCTAAACAACTACTGTGTGTGATAGCACCTAGTTAAAAAGGATATTAATGTCCTTGGAGCAAAAAAAAATTTAAATTTATGTTGTTATTGAGATGGCTCTCAACTGGATTCAATTAAAACACAAAATGCTCTCAAATGCAGGGTGCTAATTAACAGAGGCTGGACTTGACTAAGAAAAAGGTGTTTGTGACAAAGATATGAAATCATCTTCCTCCTTTGAAAAAGAGTTCTTTTTGTATCTTAAATCATGGAAGTGGTTAATGGTGTTAGTAAACTTTTCAGTTAGAAGACTGTGCCACAGTTCCCCATTTGTTTGATTCTTTGATTCTTTCCTGTGATTTTTTAAAATATGACATTATAACTTAGCTCTTCAAACAAATCCTTCACTTCTGCCTTTCCTACAGGAACACACACTTTTTCCTTGCTAACGTTAAATTATTTCTATGCAATAAAATTTGTAACACAGTAACATTTTGAAAAGAAATAGTAGCATTAAGGGACATTAAATAACTTAAATCTGTTTAATTGCCTTTAGCTATTATCTGTTCTGTGAAATATAAAGAAGAAAAGCTTTGAGTGGCTTCCTGCCACTGTGCTTCTGCCTTGAATGTGCTGTCTTTGTCTGACAGAAGACTAAGTTACTCCTGTGATTTTCACTATTAATTTCTGTATTTTTGAGAAGGAATCGTGAGATGTAAAAACTGATGACAGCACCAAAGTTTGCTGATGTCATTACAGACACCATATGTGAGGGTTTTCTTGCTCTTTTATGATCATACTTTTCCTACCTGTGCTCATCCTACCAGCTGCAGTTGGTTAAAGGCTGCAAATGCATCCTGATGAATTTCCCCTGTCAAGTATTTGCCACAGATCCGTCTCTGTTTTTGAAGCTCTTGGTCCCAATAACTAGAATGTTTCTAGTTTTACAGAAGAAACTGTGTAAGCTAGGAAAAATGAAAGTTTACAGAAGTGGAAAAAATGGGTTTAAAAATGCAAACACATATTTCTGATACATTTGAAGAAATATGTTACAAAAGAGGGAAATGAGGATATTTTTGTCAGGCATTAAGAATAAATCTAAGGAAGAAAATCAGGCATTCTACAAAATCATCAGGAAATGAGTGAAAAAAGAGCATGAAATTGTGGAGGGGGTTGTAGAAGATGTTGTTACCTAAGAGCACTGGGACAGAAACATCTGTGCTCATGTACAGAGCTGCTAAACATTGAATCAGTGGCTGTCTGCTACAATTTGTGTTAGAAATTTATCTAACTGTTCTAAAACTAAGACCTAACAAGATGAAACCAGGGATTTACAAGTCAAGTATTTAGAGGTTTGAAAATACTAGTACTTGGGTCGAGTTGGATTGAGAAGCAGATCAGAAGATGGAATAAAATGGATAAGGATGCTTTGGTTTCTGTTACTGTAGTGTTCATCTGGCTGTCTGTTGTAATGTGAGAGGTCAGACTGTGTTTGTAGAGGCAAATCTTAATCTGACATTTTGTAATGTGTGGTGTTGGTTCCTCCTCCCCCACATTGTGTAATAATTTTCCTTTAGAAAATGTTGATTTTGTAGATATTTATAAAGGGCTTTTGAACTACTGCCTTTGCTTGATACTCCTCTGTCTTTCAGTGGAAGTAACTTTGATACAAGCAAGGTGCCTGTAGATCCTGTTACCAGGGCTGGCTGGAAATAGGCTGGAACAATTCTGCAAGTACTGCTTTTATGAGGGCTCATTTCATTCTCGTGTCCTTTTGCTTTTGTTTTTCAAATTCTTCCTCAGGTCCAACAAGCATAACAGCTGTTTCTTATCTCTAAAGACTTTTCTGCCAGCTGCCCTGTGCTGTGAGATCAGGCACAAGATCAGTACAGGGTGGCAGAGACTGAGGAGCGTGTAAATAAAAACAGTTTGTGCTCACATTCACTGCATCCTTATTTTCCCCTTTTAACTGTTTAAACTGTTGAAGTTCCAAGAAAATACTCAAAACACTTTCCCTTAGTTAATTACTTTTACATTGTATCACTTACTCGTTGTTCTGGATATTGTTGGAGCAACACTAATTCGGATTCTGAAAAAGAATATTGTATTTATAAATACTGTAGAGTCTTCCTATAATCCCTAATTGAAACTAAAATTAGTACCTATTATATCTGCTTTTTCCTATATATTCCTAATCTTTTGCATAAATAATATTATACTGTTTTCCAAATATAGGTGTACTGCTTGTGGTTGAAATGAAAACATTTTCTTAGCAAGACCAGAAAAGTGACTTTCTATTCCAAAATATTTAGTGTTTTTCAGTGGTAAATTTGGAGGACACAAATGTTGCCTTAAAACTTAGGAGTGATAATCAAGTAAGAAAATTGCCAGTAGCAATTACTACCAATAGCAATAGGAATTGCTAAGATTCTTTGCTTTCTACAAGAAGTGTTTGTGATGCCTGTGTGCCATACCCAGTGTAACAGAAGTGATTCTTTGGTCAGGACTTGTACGGAAGGTGGATTGCTGCTGGAAAGATTCATGCTGGAGGCTCATCTTTCACCTTTAAATGTACATAAATAGCAAATTCATGTAAAAATAAGCAGAGTCCTTAGTGAGCAGGGCAGGAAACTGTAGAGGAAAGTGTGCTCAGGTATATTTGAACTCCAAATTGCACTTCACTGATCTTTTACATGTTCTGGAACTCTGAAACAAAACACAGTGCACAGTTGTTACTGGACTCTCTGCTACACTGAATTTCGAATAGAACGTGTATTTCTGTGTCATGGTTCCACATTCTTTTCTGTCTTTGAATACCTATTGCTGAATTTCTCTGCTTTGTCATAAACCTTTTATAAGGTTCCTGAGATGAGAATGTGTGGGAATAAGAGATGGAAATCTTAATTCTCCTCAATACCTAGTCAGCTCCACATTATTTGAGTTACAATAAAGTAATATTTTCTTATACTTTTAATTAAATTTTTTAGTCAAGTGTAAATTTCATTTCACTCTTTCAGCCAAAAAATTCTGTTTTCTTCATTAATAGATGCAGGTAATTACTAAGATATTTCATTGTGGAGCTGTTTAAGCTTTCACATATGTGATATAAGAGAAAATGGGTTTTCTTCTACTAAATAATATATTTATTTTGTTTTAGGCCAGTTTTATCTTTCCTTGACTCAGGTGCTGGTAGAGCATTCAATAGAAGCATTCCTTTGGTTCCTTGTTTTTTTTTGAAATGTTGCCAGCAGTTGAGGGGAAGGGGAGGAGGGAAGAGAAGTTGCCTTTATTTTATCCCATTTTAGGTTTTTATTCATGATTTCATAGCAATGTGGTAAATACAATAGTACATATTTAATATGGCTTATAGGTTTATGTTTGCAACAGACTGGAAAAAATTGACAGTACTTTTCTTAAGCTTAACCAAAAACATAATGAAGTTTATCCTGCCAAGTGTCAGTCCACAAACAAAGACAGGCACATGTGTGGTCAGCCTGCCCTCCATTTCTAGGAAAAGTGCCATTGGACCAAATAAACTCATTTTAAATCGGGCAGGAAATCTTTGCCAGACCTGACCCAGACTCGAGTGCATTGATGACTCCTGGCTCTGCCCAGCCCTGCAGCTGAGCTGGATTCTGAGCCAGGCAAAAGTCCAGGCCTCTGCTGAGGTGCCAGTGGCCTCTGTCACCTTTTTCCCTTCTAGGGTGATTCTGTGTTCCAGCAGTCTGGCAGCAGGCTCCACTTTACTTCGTGTCATATTCTGTCATAAATTTTGAAGCATGCTGTCCCATACATAGTGAGAGGATAAACTTAGAGGATAAGCTTATGTTTTTCCTGGACAAAGAATGCCTTCAGGAATTGTTCAAAATAGAGGAGAATGTTTTGCTGCTATGCATTTTTATAAATGATCAGTTTTGTATGATCACAATCAGCTTTTTTACTTCTTTAATTATGAAGCTAAATGAAAATGCATGACACAGTGGGGCGGGAGCAGGCACGAGTGTCTTGGAGGAATAGGGAGACCCTCCCTGAGAATCAGGTTTAGGGTTAAGAAAGCCAAAGCCCATCTGGACTTGAATATAACAAGAGTCAGAAAGGACAAGAAGGGTTTCTACACTCACAGCAATAGCAGAAGCCCAAGGAAAATAAGGGGTCCCTCATGAATGGCAGGGGAGATCTGATCCTAAAGCAGATGGAGACAGTCCAGGTATTGGCTGCCTTGTTCACCTTGATCATTACTGGAAAGACCAACCTTCAGCAATCCCAGCTCTCTGAAACAACTACAGAAGTCCAGTGCCAGGTAAACTTATCCTTGATGGAGGAGGATCAGCTCAGGGGATATTTAAAGAAACCAGACACAAACAAGTCCCTTGGCCTTGCTAGAATACATCTGCAAGGGCTGGTGGCATTGTGACAGTCACCCTGGGAAAGTGATGGGAATTGGGAGAGGTTTCTGAGAACTGGGGGAGAGCCAATGCCTTACAAAAGGCGAGGAGGAGGATTCAGGGAGCTGCACTGGTTGAACAGATCCCTGGAAAGGTCATAATAAAGCAGGAATTATCCTGGAAACCATTTCCAGATATGACAGAGAAGAAGGTGATTTGTAGTAACTAGCTTGGACTTATGAATTTCTGGGTAAATTCTCCCCAAGTAAAGCTGTATTTTTGATGCATTGTTGATAGTTTGGTTTGAAATCTGTTTCCCTGTGTTTATGTTCATTGGATAGTTCTTAAGCATTTTTTATAGTATTTACTATATATTATTACTAATGCTATATATTATAATATTTGTCTAGCAAACTTTCTGTAGCAGTTCTAATGGTTACTAGCAAACTTTCTGTAGTAGTTCTAATGTTTTTTTTTTTAGGCAAGTAGAAGCCTTCAGAGATCATCTTAGTTCAACTTCCTTGTGTAAAGGATGGTAAAAGCTCAGATACACAACAAATTCTCACCACTTACCTTTTGAACAGAATTACAGGGTAGCTGGATTTCTGGGACCTTCTAACTCTCTCTTCTGTGAGCATTTCATATTTAATCCATCCAGCTGCTGTGCGCCCATGGGGAAATCCTCAGGGAGGATTGGGCTGTGGGTGCTTCACAGGATGGTGTCAGGCCTGCTTAGAGGTTGTCTAGCCCAAGATTCTGATTTAAGTAGATTTTCGTTACTGCAGGTTGCTCAGAGTAGCATTCAGCTAAGTTTTGGATACCTCAGGGATGGATTTTCTATAACCTATTTAGACACCTGTTTATGTAGTTGACCAAGGTTGTGGTAAAAAAAAAAGCCAATGATAAAAACCAAACCAAAAATATGTTTTCCCTATTGCGAGGTGGAGTTTCCATGTTCCACTTGTCTCATCCCTGCCTAGTGCTCCCTTGAGAAGAGTCTGGCCCTGCCTTCTCATGCCCTTCCACTCAGTAATAATTGAAGGCAGCACTGAGATCTCGCTGTGGTTTTTTTGTCAGGGTGCACAGACGTGGTGCTCAGCCTCTGCAGGTCCATTCTGTGTGTCAGTGTCTGACCGTCCAGCTGGGACCTTCAACTGGACTCTTACCAAGTCTAAGCTGAGCTCTGAGTGTGTTCCAGAAACTGGCTCCACATCCCCAAGGCATGTGCTGCCTGCTCCAGTTAGCTGGCTTTGTTTCCTGCTGGCTTAGCTATTGTTGTGGAGAATTTTGTGTTCTGATGCATAACCAAAAGACCAAGGTTGTGGTCATGAGTTTGGAGTGGCAATGTGTTATTTATTCCAGCAGTTATTATTAGTCATACATAAGTCCAAGAACTATTATCCACTTACTGTTCTAAGATAAACAGTTTGATGAAAAGCTTATCTTAATATTTGATGTGGTATTTAACAATTCAGTGTATTAAAAAAAAACCCCCAATATAGCAGTCTGTCAGTAAAAAAGAACCTTTCCTATCCAACAAAAATCCTTGTGACAGCTATAGGNAAAAAAAAACAAAACCAAACAACACAGCAGTCTTTCAATAAAAAAGAACCGTTCCTATCCAAAAAAATATCTTTGTGACAGCTATAGGACAAATATATTTGAGAAATTATCTTTCTCCACAAAAATAGGTGTAGTTCTCATGATTTGAAGATTAGGGTATTTTTTTCAAACTATGTCTTGGTCAGTTACAGGATTACTGGTGGATGGATTTTCTTGATATTGTTGTATTTTCCTTGTTTGCTTCTGTTGGAACAGTGAGCAAATGGTTTTGATGAGCAGCTTCTCAAGAAGAACCTGCAAAGCAGCTGTGGCAGCAGTTTGTCAGTCTGAGAGCATCTGCTATCACCTGGTTTTGCTCTACACGGAGGAGAGAGATCCAGGGCAGGGTGATGTGACTCTCTGCCTCTGTCTCCAGTTACTGCACTGAACCCCATGATAGTCTCAGAGGGAACAGGAATAAGGACATGGCATACTTTGAAGTTCAGGACCTCTCTTTATTTACTTTGTTATTTTTGAGCTGGCTGAGAAGTGTCTGCAGTCACATGCACGTGGGGGTTTGACCAAATGGGTAAGAATCAAACACAGATTTCAGATCTGTATCGTTGGATTTTGCCCATCTAGGAAAGAGTTCTTGCATGATTGTTATAGTTTCATAGGTTTAAAATGTAGTGGCAATAGTGCAAAATTTAAAAATATAAACTATCATCATTTCAAATGTCAAATGCAGCAGCTGAGAGAGAACTCAGGATGGCAGCTGTGATGTGCCATATTGATAAATCAAAAAAATAAATTCAAAACATATGATCTCAGAAATGTAATCCAGATCATGTATTAGAGGGTAGCAGTTGTGCATTTCCAGTGCTGGAAGTTTCCTTTGCCTGTGACCCGGTGCCTTGATGTGCAGTAAAGGTACAGTGTTGCTGCAGTGGGATGAGTCTCATTTGTGCTCAAGTGGTGCTAACAATCTAGATTTCTATTCAAAGAAACATAGAATTCCGATTTGTAGTGTAAAACTATAAATATGCTTATTTAATGAGAATAATATTTTCTTTTCTTTGTTGCATAAGATACAGAGGAGACTTTAAGGTTTGGAAATTTGAGCGTGGGGGAGGTGTTTGCTGCGGTAAATTCTTAGAGTGAGTGTGTGAGCATTTTTACACAAGTGATGAGAACCTCCTGGACATGATTGACTTAAATTAGCTTGATTGGTTTTTATCAATTGCAGCTGCACTATTTAGCATAAAAATGCAAAACATCCAAAAATCATTTGCCTTGCAGTGTAGTAGAAAGATGGTTTTAGTTAGTCTTTAAGATGTTTCAAATGTTTATTCTACACAGATTCTCTGAGAATGGATCCAGAACGTATCCAATTACAGAGAATTAGTGAAGATATTGTAAACATAGAGAAAATTAATTAAGGAAAATACGCTGCTTTATGAATTGCGAATTTAGGATTTTGTGGTTTTTTTCTTTTCCTTTAATTGTGTTAGTAAGTTAAACAGTTCAAAGATATTTGTTGTAGTATCATAATCAGGCACCTGCCATTAAAACCTAGGAGAGAAAGACTGGAACTTTGTGTGATGTACAATTGTCTGACTTGCTCTCTCAACCATTGTCATGCTTGAGAGAAATCCTGGATAAATTTCTTTCGAAATGAGACAAGAAAGTTTTAGATCAGTGTTGAGGGTTGCAACCCAGTGTTGAAAACTTGACCAGGGAAAGGCTTCTGCTGTTATTTAAAGATTATTCTGTAGATTGAGTTTTGATATATGATGTATGTTTTTGTAGAACTGTAGTTGCAAACTCATGATCCTGCCTTCGTTTCAAAGTTTCCTCTTTTTCAGTGGCTTAATGATTTTTATAGCATGTGACCTTAAGGATAATTAAGTGCATCTTTTTGTTCCTTGGATGCTTAATGTTGTCTAACTCACAGGAAAAATATGAATATATGAAACTTGGATAATTTAGTATTATTAATTGTAAGCAGCAGTTGTGCTGAGAAAGAGCCCTTATTCATATGTGAAAGAACAGATGATGTTAAAGAGCGAGATGACCTGAAGTCAATCTTTTGTACACTTTTAAATGTTTTTGATACAGGAGGCCTGTTAAGGTCAAAACATTTTATTACTCCTAGATTCATTTAGTCTTAGATGTTCCTAGGATAATGATGCCAATTTAGATCTTTAGGCAGGTACTTGGAATTAAGATGTAGAAAAAGGAAGACCATGCAGTTAAGAGCATACTTAATGGTATAATTTCAGTGGCTGAAGAAATTAAATATTTATACATATGTGTATATAAAATTTATAAATTTGTACATATATGTAAAGTAATCACAAGAAAGCGTGGAAAATGTTTTATTTTATCCCTGTGCTATCAATTTTATACTTGGTTGACTTTGGAAATCACATCTATATATATAATTCACTAAATAATTTTTTTAATCCTCTGTTAGGTCTTGCAGTCCAACACAGAGATGAATGAGGCTAGAAGGTTATATTTCTTCTTGCATAAATAATACAAAGGTTTAGAAAGTTTCAGTTACAGAGGCATTTAATTGCATCTGCACACGTTTACAGACGGCCTGGTGAGGTATTACTGGGGGTATAACATATGCAGGAGGAACAAAGGCTGACTTTGCTATCCTGAATTTAATTTTCAGGAATGTTAGGCATAAACTCTATTTTTATAGAAATAGAAATCAAAGAGGCTAATAGTCCTATGTATTCAAAGATGTGCTTTTGTAATGCAGTGTTAAGGTACATGTCAATTTAATAAATTCATTAAATTTTTGCGTAGTTGCTGTTATTTGCCAGCTACCTACTCTTCACATCTTAGAAAACATCCTCACTAAAGAGTTACTTGTAAAATAAATTCTTTAAGACAGCTTGGCAGCTGCAGAAAGAAGTATTAGGATTTTTCACATGTCTTTTATAACTTACTGGTTTGAAAGGTGAGGGTTTTCTGGGTACTTGGTTTTGGTTTTTTTTTTCTTTGCTTCCACTTGAGAGATGGTATTGTGATACTCCCACAAGTTGATAAATACAATTAACTTTGCAGAGTGAAGTGCAGGATCCTATGTAGTTAATCTATGCTAAATTTTACATCAAAATTCCTTTTATGCGCTGGCATTGTCCCATTTCTTGAAATGTATCTTTATTTTCTCAATCTTTTGAGGAGATTGAAAAAAAGGAGCAGAATTTCACTCATGTGCAGAATTACCCGTGTCTGGGAAAAAGATTATTTTCAGAATGCTTTCCAGGAAAAGAAAAACAGATGAGGAAAAGTACTTTATTTATTTATTTACTTCTAGAATTTTCTTAAAGGGCAGATTTATAAGGCTCCCTGTTAATGTCAGCTGTCAGAGATTGAGGAATGAATTTTCATACTCAGATTTCATTCCTATGACTAGTAAATCTGATTTCATGTAACCTCTCCTGTGTTAAATTATTTATACCCTGATTTTTTTTAGCATTAGTATTTGTTTATACGTGAACATGCGTATATATACACATATATGTACTATTAATGTATAGACTAAAAAGAATAAACTCAGTATGTATATACCACATTCACAAAAAAGAATGTTAAGAATGATTAAATAGTAAATTTTTAAAAAAATGAATTTTTCTTCCACATTTCCTATAGCATGTTAGGAAAATAATTTCCATCATTGTTTGTATCTTTATACTTAAGGATAACATTTGTTGAAAGGGTTGAAATCCTAGAAGATTCAATCCTAGAAATGTTTCAAAGACACACTCTCAAGTCCAGAAACTTTCAACAGAAGTCTTTTGAATGTAGTCAATTGCAAAACCAGGAATTCTGGTGGTATTTTTGGAACAAAATCCAAAGTTTGCAACTTCATTGGTAACATAGGATTTAGAATTTAATTTTGCCACTCCCATTCCCAGACAGCATAGCAATCTTGAACAAATAGTAAAAATCCATTTATTTCTAAAGTAAAACCACATCTCATTCTGATTATCTCTCTTTGGATTTGCTATAAAAGATTATTTCTCTGGTGTAGAAAAAAACCTTTTCAGTTTTAGAGAACCACTGTGCATCCATTTTGGTGATGAATTTGGCTAAATTAGACCAAAACAGTATCTTTGTTGGTAAGACTGCTAATCTTTAAATAACAAATATACATAATGTCTAATTTAGCTGAATCTTAGGAGGGCTTTCCATGCTGTTCCATATTCAGGTGTTTAAAGTGGGACATGCTTCAGTCCAAGAGCGGTAGAAGTGGTGAGATATCCTAAAAGAGGAGCATTGGGGATAGCAGGAAGAGGAAAGACCAGGTTGGGGAAAAAATATTGGTGAAACATCTCAAGACCTGATACTGCAATGAGGATTATTTCATATTTACACTGCTCAGCTTGCCTGGATTTGGAGGCACACACCTGGAGACACAGAGTTTGGAATCACTGCGATGGTGCTGAATTATGAAGTGACACAAATGGATGAGATAGGATAGTTCAAAATGCAGGATTATGCCCCTCGGGACAAAACAAAAACTTTGTAGAAAATCTGCTCCTAGAGTGTATCAGGAGAGAGATTTCTGCTACAGAAATTGGGGAATATTTTTCTGTACTCTGTGAGATCTTGTCTGAAAAGCAGTCATCCTGGTTCAAGAAAGATGAATTCCAGACAGACAGCAGGGATGAGGAGGGAGGTTAGAGGGTTGATCAGGAAAATAAAATAACCTCCTTATGATGCAAAAAGGGCTCAAATCTATGATTGCATTGTGGTTTCATTTGCAGGAATCATTGCAGCCAATTCTTTTTGCTTATCACAGCTGTGAACTGGTGAGATTCTTCTTTCTTGCAGCTATGTTATATTCACTAAGGAATAGCAATTTCTAATTCAAGGAGGAACAAATTTTTAAACAACTTTGGTTGTTTACATGAGGTAATGTGACTGGACTCTAAAATACTTTTTAAAAAAATTGTGTTTTTTTCTAAAGTGAATTGTCAGTCTGTGCTCAGCATCTTGTAGCTTAATTGTCATTTGACAATTTAGTATTATTTAGATGTCATACTCCAGTGTTTCAACAACTTGAGTTTGTTTCGTGCACAAAAATATGTAGAGATTTTTCTCCTGTCCCCTTAAAAATAGAATCCATTTATGTGAGAATTTTGTTTATGCTTTTCTCACATTTGTTTTTTGAGGAAACGAAATGAAGGAAAGGTTTTATTCTGAAAGAAATTATTTGAAATGCCCATTTTAATTTTTTTATATTTTTTGCTCAGCTGAACTTTTGCTTCAAGCTTTTGAATACAGGAAATGTTTCACAGGCTACCTCAGGAGAATTACACTGCGATTTCTAAGGGCATTGATGAGATCTTTTGCATAATCTTTATATTAATACTAACAGAAGTTGGTCTGGAGGGTATCTGCTCTGTAGATGCTGCACAGCATATTGCAGGTTTCCTTCCTTACTATTATAAATTATAATGACAGTTCTTTACTGTTATCAGAAATCTTGAAAATACTTCACAAGTTTCACTGGGACAACCATCGTTATGGGACTATGGATGTTTCCTTGGGAATTTTTGGAAGTGATCTCGCTCCTAAAGGTCTTTCCAGAAATTGCTCAAGATTCCTGGTGTCCTGATTCTACACTCTATTAAGCTATTTATTTTTTTGTGCCTTTGCTGCTCCTCTGGCTTCTTGTAAGAAACACTTTTGAATGTTTTAACAAAATTTTGTTTTCTTATGGCTAAATAGTTCCCTCACATCCCCACTGATAGTTTCTGGTTCTTCATTATGATATATAATAATTCTATTTCTCCAGCATATTTTTCCTTTTAGCAGGTACTATATTGCATCAAGTATATAAAAAAATAGCCTCTGCAGGACTTAGAGGGTCTCAGAAGTTAGTTAAGAGGTCTGTGGGCTCAATATTTTGCTGTGAAGGGCTGGAGTTGGCCTGTGTTCAGCTCAGCTGAGGACACTCTATTCATTTAGTCCACATGCCTTGGCTGTCACTCTTGGTTCTTGGAGATTGTATGGCTCTCTCTCTCTGAAAGTGGTTTTTGAGAGTTATTTCACTGCTAATTCTTTTCCTGAAAGCATCCCTTGCATATTTGACAGTGTGAGACCATTTCTGTGATAGGGATTGTTTTCATATCTGACTTTGCATGGCTTGTTTAGTGTCAGGACTGTGAGGAAAGCAGCACTTATCAGTTTTGCTTTATCTTGCTCATGCCGATGCCATTCTGTCCTGAGGAGCTTTGTCCCAGATGGGATATAATTGTGGTAAACCAGTAAACCTATAGCTTCCAGATGAATAATAAATAAATGCAAGATCAGATCTTGACCTGTCTCTGACTTGCTGCTAGGTGATCTTGTAGACTGGATTCAGTAAAAATATTTGGCAAGGTAATCTCTGTAAGAAAGACAGTTTGCAACTGAAACTTGTCTGATTTCATTCCTGCATAACTTTTTGTTTTAAATTTACTATTTAACCTCTATTAATATCACTGTATTTATGAAAAGAATGAAATTGTTATTTTTGTTTCCTTAGTTCCAGTCTCGTGCTTTGTTTTGCAGCACTGTTTGGGTCTCATTACTCGCCTTAAACTTCTCAAACTTAAAATACGAGGTGAAGGTCTATCATTCCTGTGATTATTCAAGTTCTTTAGAGTAAAATGCCTTCTCCAGTTCTATGTAAAATACCTAAAAAATGTTACTCCAAAGGTGACATAAGTAAGGAGTTACCAGATTGGAATCTGAAACAGTGCTTTCAGTCTTTTGACAGGAGCCTCTCCTGATCTAAGTAGCCTTTCCTTGTTTGGAATTCTTATCACAAGCCAGCACAATCTCTGGAAACTGTTTGGAATTCTGTTTCCAACATAAAGAAGGAAATATTTTAGCAGTGTCTAAGATAGCCAGGACAGTGACACTTTTGTTTCAGTAGGAGCACAGTTTTTGGTTGAGGTGCTTTGTATTAAAAAAAAAAATCAAGCCTTGCCATTTTAAGAAATACATTAAAATATGTATATTAATATGTGACAGTATTTCACAGAGCAATTTTTTAATAATCATTATATTGCTAAATAACATTGACTCTGGAATTTTGTAGTAATTAAAAAGTATTATGATAGCTATAGTTTTATAGTGAGCATAAAAAACAGCAAGGTAAATTCAGCGAGGTAAAGTTAGTGTTGGAAGTTTTATTAAAAAAAACTCTAAGTATTAGCATGTGAGTTACAGTTCCCATGGGTTTTCCAAAATTTGCTGGAACTGAAGTGAGTATTAAATTCTGAACTTTGGACTAGTTGCTTTAAACCACTTAATTTTAGTGGTAAGAATAGGTGAAGATATAAATGAGAATAAAGCAGCTGGTAAGCAGTTGGCTACATTGATAAGGTAGACTGATCAGAATTCCTTGTGGCATGTGATATTCCACAAAGGCAATCTTCCTACTGCCTGAGGGAACCATTCATATCTTGTTTATAATCTCTGATTCAGCTGAAACCCTTTCTGCTGTCATTTGACCCATCAGTTTACCAATTTTCTCTTTGAAAAAGCCACATAATCTGGACTGGTGGATAAAAAGAACGGAAGAAAAATAAAGACGGAAGTTAAAAAAGTTGTTGAGGGTAGATGCTGGGAAGTTTATGGAAATTGTAGGTGCCATCTTCAAGGATTGAGTAAAGTGATTTTGAGGTGTTACAGCACTGGGTGCTTCCCCTGCCCTTGTACTGAGGAATTGAAGGAGCTTGTGACAGGGATTCTGTCAGGGAAATGGCAGGAGTTTGTTCTCCTGATGTGAGCAGCCAACACTGGCCCATGTTGGCAAAACATCTCCTGTTGCTCACTGTTTCCCTGGACCACAAAGTACTCATCTGCTTTAAACACCTCCTTTTGTGTCAGTTCTTAAATAATGAAGTCATGGAAATAAAACAGTAAACTAGATTATGCTTTAAAGAATATAAAGCCTATAAGCTATCAGTTGAATTAAAATGTGAACTAGAGAAACCAAAATACTTAGAGCAGTAGAGGGGTGAGAATGTTGTTTGAGATAATGCCTGAAAGTGGAATTTTCTTCTGTGAAGTGAAAAACTAGCTAGCTCACGAGAGTTTCAATTTGGAACAGAGTGTGAAGGATATTAACTGTGTAAAATTCAGGTGTCTGCAACTTCAAAATGTTCTGCCTTGAATTTTACGTACATCAGATGTTTTTGATAGAAATGAATGTAGGGCTTGCCAGGTCAGGTTCAGCTGTTGCTTTGAAAAAGATAATCTTTATCATATCAGGCTAAAAAACGAGGGACAAATATGATGAGGAGATAGTTTTCGTTATATTTTCTTCTTTCATAATAGGGATTTTTTGGGCCTTTTTTGTTTTTTAGTGGCTCTGGAGAGTGCAGTTGGGACACATGATATCCTTTCTATACTTGTAGTTCAGTTCTCATATTTGCAAAAGGACCCATGTGAGAATATGCTGTCTGTACTAATAATCCAGTACTTCTGTATGGAAAATTGGAGCGACAGCTCTTTTATTCTTGGTTTAAATTGGTTTTCATAGTAACAGCTTAGAATTTCCCCAGATGTATGTGGATGCATAAACACAGACAATAAGATCTTTAATAGAAATTTGGGGTTGTTTTTAACTGAAGTTTTCCATCCAACGGTGGTTGAAAAATATCCTAAGAGAGCAAATAATAGCCCAGAAAATGTCTACAGGCATGTGGAGCCTGTAGTGATCATGAGGAAGGGAGAGAATGATGGTGCAGAAGGGGAGGAGCAGGACTGGTTACACACCAGGGTGTGCTGGCACAGGGGTGGCTCAGGAGGGGCATTAACAGTGGGTTACAGTTTGTTTTATAATCCAGCTGTGGTACTGCAGCACACTTGGACTTCAGTAGGACCTTCAGGCTCACTGTAAAAAAATACAGTCAAACATTTGCTTTAAATGTATCTATTTATGATGGTAAAGTAAATAATTCCTAACAGTGAAACACGGTAGTGCTGCTTCGTGTTTTACCTCCCCATGGAGCTCCTTAGCACTAAACCACTTTCCTAAATGATATATGTAATATGGCATCTCAGTTAAACACTTAACAGTGAGGAACTTCAAGGACTAGACATCACCACTGAAGTTGGTCATGAGTGGCGGGTGATGACATGAAGATTAACAAAGTTTGACTTCGGCAATTTTTGCCACTTACATGAACTCTTTTTTTCCAAACGTATAACCCAATTCTAAAGTTTTTACAGTGTGTTGTATATTTCCAGAGCAAGTGACAGGGTTTATTGTACTAAAGAGGAGAAATAAGTAGCTGCTGAGGGGAAAGAAGTTAGACAAAATTAAAAAGCAATTTACTTGGAGAGACATCTTTGAAATACTTTGTTAGCTATCAGATCTGGTTTTGCTTTATTTTTCTTGAAAATTATGGTGTTCTTCAGACTGCCAAGTTTTGCTAGTAAATATACTGCCAGAGCTTGGGAAAAATAAGTGAAGCGCTCTTAAAATTAGATAATGTTGAGTGAGAAGCAAAAGAGAGTGGTTTTCTGTATGAGAAATCCTTATCCTTTCAAATGTATATATATATATATGTTGCTGTAAAATGACCTGAATTTAATTACCTTTCAATTTGTATTTAAAATGCCTTAGATGGAAAAGGAGTAGTAACAAAATGGCAGACATTCCTCATAGTGTGCTGGCGTGCTCCATCTAGAATGCTTCATTGTTGGGTTATTTTTGGGAGGTGTGATTTCACAGTACCATTTTCAGGGAAGAGGCAATTTCTTCTATTGGCAAATTCACCCTGGCCAAGAATTAAGTTGTATATTTTTCTTCTGGTTGTCCACAAGATGAGGAACTGATTTAACAGCATTTTGGTTTTCTACCATCTGGAGGTTCTCATTTGCCTTATGCAGTGATGTCATACACGCTTCGTGCTGAACAGATAGTGAAAGGTCACCTGCAGTTCAGGCTGAGAGAGTTTTGTTTCCTATTATGAGAAATGTAAAAGTCTTGTTTCGTGATTACTAGAGGCAGAAAGACGACTTTAGGGAAGGAGAAAATGACTGACATAAATGATGTTCTCCTAAACCTCCACCATGTGTTCCTGTGAATAGAAAATCAGTCTGCACACCCAAGACCACACGCAGTATGAGTTGTCTGTTCCCTCTTTGGGCTGGCACTGGCTCAGAGTTCTGCCTCCACTTTCAGAATGGCTCCTTGCTGTGAATGTTAGTTAGGGGATGATAAACTTATTCCATCGAAATACTGCACTGTATAGGTGGATTTTGGAATTAAAGTGCTCTGCTGTGTCAGTCTCAAGAGGAGGAGATGTAAGAAACTAGATTTTTATTTGGCAGATCTTTTTCTGCCACCTAAGGCTGTGCTCTGGACATGCTGTGCTCTTTCCTTCCCAGCTCTTGCACTGTCCTTGTATGAATTGGAGTTGATAGGATTGAGATTCTTTGGCTCTTGCTCAGTGCAATTGAAGCTGCACTTTGGCTATGCTTTAAAGAGTTTATTTGAAGCTAAAGCAGGATTTGAGTCTGAGAAGCTGAAGTGGACAGGAGCTCTCTTGCTGTTTCCCATGCAGGTTGTCGCTCTGGGCATCCAGAGCCGTTTCTCATCCTCTCCACCCACCTTGTGCTCCCAAGTTTTATTGCGTAAAATCTCCCCCATTCCCGAGTTGAATCTAAAGAGCCGTGCTGACAGGGTTTGTGGAAGAAATTTGTGAAGAAGTGTGAGAATTGCCTGCTTAGCCCTTGGGTCAGGGACTGGATGGGCAAAAGAGATCATTGACTCAGACACTGCCAGGTTCAGCCGAGCAGGACAGAGCTGCACCCCACCTGTGCCAGCTGCTGTGTAATCCCAGCCACGGGGGAATGGTGTCAGTGCTTTGTTTATCACTGAAATCTCAACACCTCCAGCTCCCTTGGCTTGGAGCTTTCGGCTGGTGGCAGCTGGGAGATGAGGCTGGCAATGCCTGAGGGCGGAGCTGCCTTTGGAGAGCCTGCTCCGAGCTCCTGACGAGCTCCTCAGCTGCAGCTGGAAGGCTCTGCTTGACTTCAGGATTGCTTTCAGACCTGAAGCAAATAAGTCATTAAGTAGAAAGAAAATATGGTAATGAGATTCAGATGAGGTCTTTTGTTTTTATTGAAACAGGTCTGAAAGTTTGCTGCTACTATTATTTCTTGTTTTCTAATTGAAAAAGTCATCTATGAATCCCTTACTGTGCACTGCTTACAAACTGAGAGATCCTATTACTGTAACATTGTAAAAAAAGTCTTAAAAATAAAAAAAATCCAGTGGAATATAAATCTTTTTTCCAGTGTATAGAAAGGCAATGAGCCATTTTAAAAGCAGGAAGAACATGCATTTTGAGATCCAATAGATCATCTAAATTGGTCCCAAACCAAGTTTTAAGTGGCATTGAAAATACTTTTGCCTTGAATAAATTTAGTGTTATAAAATTCAGAATATACATAAATATAGATTTGCTGATTGTTTTACACTTTGATAGTATTCTGATTAAGTAAGGAAAAAAATGCTTAATAGAGAAGAACTTTTCTGACTGTTGCACCTGCAGAACTTAAAAGTGCTAAGCCTCCATTTATGCCTTTTCAGTTTCTTCTATGTAGCTTTTTATTATGAGTTAACCTTGTGCATTTTGAGGAAACATAAACTTCAGACTCTTGTTCTTTATTTTCTAAAATTTGTGTGTTTAAAATTTGGATTAGTGAATCTAGTATTTCTCACTTGCCAGACTGCCTGCAGTTCTCTTGTAGATGGAGAGTTATTCTAAATTGCCACATGATACATTTTCAATCCAAACCTTGACTTCTCACTGGTGACCTTTGCAGCCAAAGAAATCCTGTGAGTCCACTTAACGTGAAGACCTCACGGTTCCGAGGTGCAGAAAAAGCCTCTGTTCAAGGAAACCTCTCTGTAACAAGAAATGATTGCACTGCCTTTGTCTTAGTTCTCTACTCTCCATGTTCATTAGCACTGACAGAGTTTTGTGGGCACATGTTTTCTTGTATTATTATATTTACAAATACACTTTCAATAATATGAAGCTCATAGTGAAAAAAAGGTCTTGGTTTTCAAAAACTTCATATATGATTCAATCTGTTCTTTGCTCCCAAATGTTCTCTAATTCCCAGTATTATATGCTGAGAGCTGCTCAGCAATTCATTTGTAGCTGCTTTTCTGAACCAGGATGTGTAAACAGGGAAAGTGTTCCTGAAGGCACAATACATATCTGGTGTGATTGCTGTAGTAATGGTGGTTAAAGATGGTTCTCTTTCTTTAATGAATTGAGACCTCTGCTATTTTATTACTGTTTGAATTGCATTAAGAGAAAAATGGATTTGCATACTTGAATATTTACACAGCAAGAAATGAGAAAATCAAGCATACTTACACATTCTGGGCTGTTGGAATTTTTTTTTTTTTTTTCTTCTTCTATTTAGTATTTTTTAAATAAAAACCCCACCAGTTATATATGCGTTTTGCGTTTTGCTTAGGAAGATCCTTGAATATCTCTTATTTTGTTTGATGAGGATTTGTGCTTACTAAAGAGATGGAGTCAGATCTATTCGGTAGAGACTTGTGAAATAAACACTGGAGATAAGTGTGAGAAGTAAAACAGTGACTTAGAATTCAGTTTAGAAAATTACATAGAAGAGAAATAAAACGTTTCTTAAGTGTGAATAAAAGCGTATTAGGAGAAAATATGCTAATGATCTCTACTGACCCCTAATATATTTGATTTACTTACTGTAGGTTGATGCCTTGCGGTTACGACTGGAAGAAAAAGAAACCTTTCTGAATAAAAAAACAAAACAACTTCAAGACCTCACAGAAGAGAAAGGAACCCTTGCTGGAGAAATTCGAGATATGAAAGACATGTTGGAAGTAAAAGAAAGAAAAATTAATGTCCTTCAGAAAAAGGTAAGATCGCTGATGAAAGGATATGTTGAACAACTTTTGAGGCACATTTAAAGAAAATATTTCTGTTTCTTAAAGTGTATTACTTTTAATATATTTAAAATGATGCAGAGAGTGTATAATAGTAAAATTTTCTAATGTAAAATGTCTTGCTTTTATCCGTAGGTACACTTTTTATAGTATTATATCAGAAAAATATTAGATGCTGCAGTTGTAACAAAATTATTGGAGTTAAAGGAAAGTACTAAAAATCTTGATAAAACTTCTTATCCTTCAACATAAGGGATTCCAGTATCCTTATGAACACTGATTGCTGCTCTTTCCAAATAATGTAAATAAAATGTGTGGGCCTGCTAAAGGAGCGGGATACTGCATTTTTAGCCTGAAGGACTTTTTTTTCTGGGGGGAGAGGAGGGGAGTGGAGAAGGAGCCTAAATTAAGTCACTTATCTGCTTTCCCTGTGGTCTAAAGACATTAAGAAGGGAGGCTCCCTCCAAACAGCCAAATAATCTTATTTCTGATTTTCCACAAATTTAACTAACAGCATTTGCTCTCTTTGGAAGTTGGATTCAATAATTACAGTTTCCACCTGGAGGAATGGGGAGGGAATTTCCTGTGGAGGCAGCTCTGCAAGGGTTCTGCAGACAGTAGAAGAGTGTCCATTTCCATATCCTTTCTCTCATACTCACAAAAATATTTATGCTACCAGACATGTACTGTTTGTCTCCTGTGTGTCACTGTTTACCATACAGAGATGCACTTGTGAGCATACAGGGAAATGGAGAAGTTCCTGGCATCACCTATATTTTACTATTCTCCCCTTTTACAGCCACTCAAAGAATGTCTACTCCTCCTTACTCTATTATTATGTAGGTAGTTCATGTTACTGTGGTTTTCCTCCATGATTCATGCAGGGTTCACATGGTTTACTTGTGCTTCTGTCTGCAGTTGTTTAAGCACTGAATTAGAAAAGCCAAATTCTTATTTTCCAGAAACTGAGAGGGCTGCTTTTTCAGGCCTGGGAAAAAAGGCCTATCAAAGCTGGAACATAAGTACTCATCCACTTTAATCCTATTTCTGAATATTTGCCTTGTTAGCAACGTTGATCATGTAAAAGAAAGCAAATCTCAAGGCTTTTACCCTGAATGCTAACTAGTTTTAGACATTTCTTGAGCATTCTGAAGGATAGAATGCCACTTTTCTTATTGTTTTCATTCTAAAAAACCCAAACAAAAACAACCAAACAACTAAACCCCTGAACGAATCAACAATTTAGATTTTTTCTTGTACTTATATCTTGAGGAAATGGGTCAGTAAGAGGAACATATATTCAGTGATTAAAATTTTGTGATGAGTTACTATCACAGAGCTATCAGCAGTATCTGTCATGGCTTTGTCCTCAGAAATATGCAGCATAACACTTTTTTAATACATCATGGCCATTTTATTAGCGTGTGCAGATGGTCTTGCCTCTTTTGCACTTGCTTCTTAATGGACATAATCCTTCTCAAACTGCACTCTCCACTAGTCATGGAGTAAAGTATGTCACAGTCCCATGAGCTCTACTGTACAAAGAGATAAATCCTGCTAACAGCTGGGTGGAAAATTGGAGCTAGTACTGAACTGATTTTTTTAAAACTGGAAGTAGCACTTCCAGTAGCATTTTATATTTTGGAGGTTTTTATTTCCTTTCATTAGGTGGCTTGTGAAGTTCAGTTTTTTTGGTATGATTTTACTTAAAGAAGAATGAATTTTGATGATTACTTAAAAAAGGCAAAAAATATTACATTTGCAGCATATAAGTTATGTGTAGTTTGCTTTTCTGAAGCATTTTTAATAACTGCATTCTTTTAATGTGTAGATGTTAGCATGCCCAAAAATAGTAATGCAAATTGTCATAATACCATTATTTTGGTTATAGGAGAAGAAGATTGTATTTGGAAAGTAGATTTTTAAAGTTACCCTTAGGTCACATTTTCAGATTTGGATCTTTATTTCACTTGAATTTCTCTTCCAATATTCACTCACAGATCATTTGACTAAAGAGAAATTTGACTGAAATATTTTCCTGCTCTGCTCACCCCTCATTTAAGTAAATCTAGAGTACGATGTTGTAAATGATGCTTTCAGTGCTTACTTTTCACATGCCTGGTGTACAGTTCTGAAGTAGAAAATGCTGTATGTCACCAATGCAAATCCAGGCTTCTACATTTATCTGAGAAAAAAAATCCACTCTACTTCTCTGGTTAACCTGGTTCAGCTTCACTTTGACAGTGCTTATTAGATCATGACTTATCATGTTTAGTGTCACTGAGCATTCCAGTGTCCTTGGCAGCAGATGAAATCTCATCTCTGGGTCACAATATGTGCATGTAGAATGGAAGGTGTTCTGTGTCTGATTTTTTTTTTTCAGGAAGATTTCCTGGCATTAGTGTCTTTCAGTTCTAGATAACTTTACCCTCAGCAGAGGAAGTTGCGTCCTGGGGCATCGATAGCTTGTACAATGCACGTGTTCTGCCAAAGGGAGAGGGAGCACAGCTCCTTTTGGAGCACAGATTGTTCCTTTGGTCGTGTTTTTTCAGAAGCATGTTGGACTACGTATAGAACTAATTCCTAGTGCTGTAGTATTGTTATTGCAGTATTTTTGAACAGGCCCTTTTCAGGGGTTTTCAGAGAGTGTATGAGTAGATGCTGTTCTTTAAGGAAAAGATTGTCCAATATTCCTGTTTGTTTCCAGTTTTGACAATGTGCCTTTCCAATTGCAAGCATAACTAAGAATAAATTTTGATATGAAAGTATTTAATATATCCTAATTACAGTAACTTTATCCTTTATCTTAATTTAATTATAATTTTACTTCTTTCTGGGTGGAACATGACTTTTGCTTTGCTCCAATTTTTGCTCATCATCTGAACTTGTGGTCACATCTTCCAGTATCGATTTCACTTTGGGACAGCAGCCAGACGTGTGTTGAGCATTTAGAAACTTGTTCTCACTGTGCACGTATATGTGGAGAATTCAGGGAGCGGAAAGCAGGGTGGATCATTTCCTGTGACACTCAGGAGGTGGAACAATGGCTGAGCCTCACAGTGGATTCCTCTGTGTTTACATACCCTCCCTTGTCCAGGACTGCGCTGATTCTGCTTGCTCTCCTGGAAACCCTTCTGAAAATGAAGGAAGTGCTTCTAGTTCTTCTTTGCAGGTCCTATCTGGACATCAGATTCTTCTGACTGTACTATTATAATGCCTGCCTCCGTTTTCTTCTTTCTACTCAGGACCAAATTTTATACCCCTGTATTTTGTTTACCTTTGATATGAGACTTGTGAATAACCAGTTGTGTTCCTGCCTTCAGCTGTTGATGCAAGATAGATGGCTACATCTCTCTCCACTCAGCCTGAAGTACTTCACTCAGCCTAAAATAACATTTGTTTAATGGTTGTATTCAAGTAACTGAAGAAGGAAGAATTTGTGTATAGTGCCTAAAAATATTTCTGTCAGTAATAACCTGAAAGTGAGTAGGAAGGAATATGTAACTTGGAAACATGCAATTTCTAATCTGTATTCCTTCCCTTATATACATTATCTGCTGTATGAGAAAAAAAAAATACAATACAAAGATTAAAAAACCAAACCCTGAAAAACTCCCTTTGGAAACTGGAGCAATTCCTTCTCTTTTCTGGGTGGCTCTCACGCTGGGAGGGCAGGACAGGTTCTGTTGAGTGCCCATAGAAAAGGTGTGGAAGGATCAAACCCAAAACATCTGTGGTGAGGCCCATGGGACTCATAGGAATGAACACAGGGTAGCAAGATGTAGAAAAATATATGGGCTAGATAAGGATCTGATGGCACATTGTCCTTCCATGCAGAGAGCTGGGTGTAATTTTTGACCAAATTGAAAAACTGCTGTACTATTCAGTATAATTTGCAGGCTTAAGGGAGGCCCAGCAGTGGAGCAGCATGTGTTTAGAGGATTTGGATCAAGGTAGATTGGCATGGAGTAATAATAAACTCATGTCAATGTCAGAGGTGCAATATTACTTAATATTTCTTTCTTTTAGAACCTTTGGCACCACTGTTCCATTTTAGTGCCAGTAAAGTTGGGTATGCTGTTTTAATAGCCTTGTTTAACCTGGCAAAGCTAGTCTTACACCTCATATCTGTCAGCTTAGCATGCAGAGGGGCAGACCTCAGAAATCTTTATGTATTTCTTACCAGAACGTTCCAGTTCTATGAATGTGGCCGAGATGCAGGCTGGAGGGCAAAAGTGCTGAGCTGGATGATGTCCCTTTTTGCTCCCAAATTTCACCTTTTGTACAGTAGGTTAAAGTAGGTGTGTTGTCCTCTAGGAATCTACAGATACTTAAAAACTCCAATTATGCAATCTGAAAAAGGAGTGTCAGTGATGGAAACAGTAGCTGTTGGGACAAGAGCTGTGTACAGGATGCAGACCTGGATCATATTAGGACAAGAGCTTGTGGAAATTCTTTTGTGGGGACTACCATAAAAGAACACCAACTAAAGGGGGCTAATATAATATTCTACCTTGACTTGCTACATAACTTTTCATGTAAAATGTTACAGTTTCCATCTTTAATAGTTTAAGCTTTGTGATTGATGAAGTGCTACATGACTAAGGGCCTTAACCTACCAGCTAATTAGCATTTGTAGGAAATGTCATAAAGTCTTACTTCTCATGTAATAATTGGAACCTGTACCTGGAGTGGCTGGATTATGCACTTTAAGTGATATTGTCCAGTTTGTGTTAAATTGTGCTGCACAATTAATTGGGTGCATTGCTGTTGGCTGTCTTCTAGAAAAGAGGAAGTGGACATGTGGTCAGGTTAGGAGTGGTTGGTGTAAACAAAGAAGTCCAACTCTTGGGCTGAGAAACTTGCACCAGTATTATTGCTTGATGCAGGCTACAAGTAGAACTTACAAGCATGTTGCTGACAGAAGATGCTTTTGTTTTGGTTTTATTTTTTTATTTTTTAATTTTTCCCATGGTTTAATCAGCTGGGAGTATCCTGGGAAGGGATCAGGGCATGACAAAGGACATTTTTTTATTAACTGTGTCCAATTCTATCAGAAGACTGACAAAATAAGCTGTTATGTGAGTTGGCGTTTTGCAGTCACAAATCAAAGATCTATTGCATTTCTGGAGTCAGATGACAAATTCTGAACCAGTTGTTCTGCAAAACAGATCAACTGTCGATTTCAGGTGTTAGAAAAATATTATGAAGTCTTTCTGGTGTAGCATGAGAGTTTTGATGTTACAAAGCTGCTATGGTGACTATAAACGTTTGTATTATTTAAGAGTTGACTCTTTAATAGTATATGTCCATTGTAAGAGTACAGTGTTCAGTGTACTGAGTATTAGAATAAAAATTTTACTTTGTTGGCTACTTAGGCTTATAGCTTTGCCAAATCATGGTATGCTTTTCAGAACAGTCCGAAGGTGAAATGGTGGTGTTACTGAACCCAATACATTATCAGAAACATGTTTCCTCAAGGATTCTGCACAATGAAATGCAACTTTGGGACTGTTTGGTAAACACAAATCCCCCTTAAGCCTAACCAGAACAGCTGTTGGGATGCTCTCAACCTGTACACAGAGACACTGAGAACATTGTCATTAAGATCAGATGCAGGGATAATTTTCATTTTTCTTTAGCTTAGTTTCCCATTCTTTGTGATGCATTATGCTACTAAGATTTTACAGTTGATTAAAGATCACTAGAAATATGTGACCTAAGATACATTCACTTAGTGAAGCCAACCTAAATGTCCATCCAGCCCAGAACCATAGTTATGAGTCTAGGTGAATCCTTGCACACTGAAATTCAGGGTCATGATAAACTTTCCCAGCCTTTGCTTGAATGGATTGTCCAATGAATTTGGGACCCACTGAGGGTTAGAAGTCCAGAATTTTGTTGTTCTCCCCTCCTCTGTTCTCCATGACCTGCTTGCTAATGCTGTTCTTTTTCAAGTCTACCCTTCAAAAGGAGAACAGATGGATTATACAGTTCTGTTTACTGACCTTTGTGGAAATAAGCACTTTGTAGTAGAAAATCACCAAATTCCTCAAATAGAGTTTAATGAGATTGCAAAATTTAAAAACCTTTATGCTATGCCAGTTCTGTAAACATGGTAATTTTTGAATATCAGGTGTATTGTAAATGATAGACTCTCAAGTAAGAAGAAATATTGACTGCAATTGTTTACACTACTGTAATAAGTTATTGTAGCTCAAGTTATGCTAGCTGGTTTGGAGAGGATTCCTCACACGATGAAGAGAATGGGGTTGTTGAACCCTCAGGTTGTTCACAGCAAACACAAGTGCTCCTAGATACAGAGTGTCACTGTGTCACCTGCCAAGTGGGACTGAGCTTAATGAGGCACTTACATAAGGGTCTCACACTGCTGGTGTGACACCAGTGCTGCTGGGGAGGAGGGAAACTGCCCTTCAGCTCTGAAATGTCAATACTAATTAACAAAGTTGTCATTAAATAAGATACTAAGTTTTATTCATGCTGAGAAGACAGCCAACTCACATGCTGGGAATTTTAAGTTGTGTGAAGAGTAATATTTTCTTTTTAATAGAGTTGGGGGAAATTTCTTTTGAGGTGTGAAAGAGCTCAGTTATTTGTAGTGTGACTGGGCAAAAGGGAAGCAGAAGTTGTATTTTGGAGGTTCAGTAGACCATAAAAGAGTTATTTAGGGAAATAGATGGCTACCTATATATCTGAAAAAGAAACAGAGAAAATCAGAATTGTTTAGGAGAAAAATATTTTTCTTGGAAGAAATGAAATTTCTTTCCAAAAAATGTAATAGAAGTCTACTGATTTGAATTAAAAATTATAAGGGAGAGTTTTATAAGTGTAATAGAATAATTTTACATGGAGAGATATCCTGCTGTCATGACTCACTTAAAAGTTTTAGCTGCTGACTGAGGGTGTATTCATGTGATTCCCTGCTCTTGGAACTGCATCTTTGAGTGGCAGCCTGGCTATTTCCCCACTGTCTCAACATGACAGATTCAGCAGGTTTTGTATCTGCCAGCAGTTTAGCACTGAATCCTTGACAACTCATTGAAATGACACAAAATCAGATCCCCCAAGAAGCAGTGCATGGAACAAAGTATTGCACAAGCCCAAAAGGCTTGTATGTCTTATTACATGCTGATGTTTTTCTTGGAAACTATTTCAGAGTCCATGCTCCAGGTGAGTGATTTATGGCAGGGAGAAAGGAGGTTGGGTGGCTTCCCACCTTCAGTGACTGACACAGACATTGATGAGGGAGATTCGCGGGGATAGGCAGATCTCAAATCATAATTTTATGAAATGTTCCTTAGGAAAATAAATGAATCAGCTTGTTAATCATATGCAGTAACCCCCATGAGAAGACAATTTTAAATCTTAAGTGATTCAGAAATGATACATTTTATGTATGATTTCATCTGAGAGATTAATTTTTTATAGTCTGTGTGAAATATTGCAACTGAATAACTTATTAATCAGGATAAACCATCCTTGCCTAATCCTGAAATAAATAGATCCCACTGCCCTTGTTCACCCACTTGCTAGGATGGGCAGTTACACTTGATCTGCATATTTTCCTAATGTGTATCCAGGTTTTTTTATATCTGAAAATGAAAAAGAGACATTTCATCCTAAATATAAAAAGTAGGGTTATGCATTAGCTGTTGGGTTTTAGCAATTTTTTAGCGAATTGTAGTATATTCTAACTCTACTCTTCTGTTGGCATTGAATCAACCACTCTAATTTATCCATTGCTGGAGCTCCTTGGTGTTGGCAGTTGTGCTTTCCTGGTGGTATTCCACTGCTGTCCCTCTGACTGGGCACTCTGGGACTAGAGAATCTAATAGCTCATTAAATCGGGTGTTTAATCACATTTGGAAAAGCATCACCCTTTACTTTTGAGTGGAGCTGTTATTGGCTTTATGAAATCATGAAGTTCAAAGACTCAGGAGTATGCACGCAGATAAGTTTAATGGTAACAATAAATGAGAATTGTTATCTTCATACTTCTCCCTTCATATTATTGTTACCAGATGTGGCTGGAGCTAGTGGTGCCAATTTGGTCAGATTGCTTTGATAATTTTCTTGTTGCCAAGTAGTATGTATTTCTTGGTGGGAGAATCAGCAGTGAATATGAGTAGAATAAATCCAACTTTAGAATGGAATCTGAATCTAATTCACTTCCTTCTAACACACCTGACTTTAATTTTTAACGCCCAGCCAGGCATAGTGCTGAGATCAAAGTGAAACAAAGAGAGGGGAGTAAAGCAATTCTTGGAAAATAAAAAAGAAAAATGGCATAACATTGTGTAATCTTTCATATATGAAAGAAATATTTGGCTTGTTTACCATTCACTTAAGAATAAATCTGCAGTAAATTTGCTAAAGGTAATTATGCCAGCAACCCCCCTTACTTATCAGGGGGAAAAATCAGGCCCACTGTATTTATTGCCTAAGAGATGCCTTAATTTGTCAGCAGAAATCTGGATTAATGTCCCCAGAAAGCACAGAGTCCTTTATTGCTCTGTGCTTCACCCCATGCCAGAGTGATTGTGCACCATGGGAATCTCTGCTCGCTGCTCTTTGTAGAGTCTTTGCTGATCTTGAGGGAGAAACTGCTAAAGGTCCCCAGGAATCTGTCAAGTCTTCATCTTAAACCTTGTTGACAGACAGGGTTGGGAAGGTGTTAAAGCACAATTTAAATTTTAGTGAAGTACCTGCTGCGTCCTATCCCAAAATCTTCATTCATCGTTAAGTCTGAGATTTTGTCGTGACTGTCATGGGAACCATGAATAGTTTGATGTTAATGTTTATTTAATAAAAATACATGGGTTTTGAGATTGTTTGAATGTTGGGAGGATAGTGAACAGCTGATCAAATGCAAGAGCTTCAAAGTATCAAATTAGAATACAGAAATAGAAAACAGGAGTTTGCTAATTTAGTTACAAAAGAGGTCACCCCTGTAAACTGTCCTTGGGAGCTTGTCTTGTTGTTATAGGATGACAATAATTAGAATTTTAGTGATTTTTTGCATGACATTTTGTGTTCATCAGTTCTCACTCTTTGCACAATTTAACTGTTACTGATTTTGAGGTACTGTCAGTTTATGAAATGTAATATAATTCATCCTCTATCTTGAAATTTTTGGATTGCAACATATTCCATGAATCCTTATAAATCTCCTCCTTCGAAGACGGGAAAGAAGATACATCCATGGACAGGCAGCTCTTTTCTGACTGTTCTGTAGCATTGAACTTATCATCATTCAATCCAAGCTGTCAGTACTATCTACCATCTGAATGGGAGACAGTGTAAATGGAATTGTTGTCAGACTACTGTAGCTTCATTGTTAAGTGGTGCTCAAGTTTTTTTGAGAATTTTACAGTTGAAATTAAGTGCATGTTCTTGACGAGAAAGCCTGACAAAAATTATTATTGATAATAATAATAGATAATAATTCTAATGCTTGCAGAAGTACAGAGAGGTCAATCTGTGTGATATATTGATACAGCCTGTAATCCATTGATACAGACATCATCTCTAAAGGACTTCTTAACTTCAGGCTCCTAACTCAGCACTCCTGTGAGGGTTTTATCCAGTGTCTGTCAAACCCTGCCATGCAGAGGGGCATATGGCTCAGGCAGTGAACATGAAGCTCAGTGGGAGATAACTGCATCTGACAGTTGCTGAAACTTCTCATTGTCCAGCAAAGAAACATAAATCAGAGAAAAAAGAACGACATATTTTGGAATAGTATGTCAGTGTCACTGACATTGCAGCAGCAGGTTACCTCCAAATGCATCTTCAGGATTTTCCTGGGATTGCCAAAGGGACAATGAGTGTTATTCACAGATCCTTTCATCAAAGCTTTTACAGTGAATAAAAAAACCTGAAGGAAGCCAAATGGATAAGGATGGCTAAATTGGTTAACAAATTGTAGGCATCAAAGTCCTAATGAAAAATTGATTCAGAGAGAAAAGTATTTCTGTCATAGGTGTACTTTATAAAAATTTACCTTTATTTTTGTGTAGTTGATGGTATTAGAGTGAAGCTAAGTTTCACATACCAACCTGCTGGTTTTGAGGAGATACAAGATAAAGGAAATTCAGTCTTTTTTTTTTAAAAGGACATTTTTCATACCAAAAGCAAACTATCTTAAGCACAAAACCATATCAGATTACAGATTACTTCCTATTCAGACATTTCCATAAAAGCATTGCTGTCTTACCTTTGCTGCTCTAGAGAAACTAAATTGGTCAGCAGATGTTGATTAAAGACATCCAAGTTGCTGCGTTTAACATTTCAGTTTAAGTTTAGTGAGGCTTTGATAGTTTATATGTAGAAAGACTGTGTCTGGCCTGCTGTAACTAATAGTGAAACTCAATATGTGCATTGTCTTTGGTGCAGCTAAAGTAAAATATTAAATTACATCTCATAGTAACAAGAATCTGAGTTCTCTGATGAACGTTTTGAACACTTCAACTCTTAATGGGTCTAAACCTATGTACATTGACCATATGTTAATTTAGAATGATTTAGAAAAGACATCTGTAAATACGGGGCCAGGGATCTGTTATCCCTCTGCAAAAGTTTTTCTTTCATGTAAATGTGTTCCACTGTCCCTTATATATGAATATAGATGGTTTCTGTAAACAAGGAGCTAAAAGGAAACTTTCCAATTGGAAGAATATTATTATTTCTGATTAATTGCAGCCTAACTATTTCAGCTTTGCTGCTCTGGGGTTTTTTCCTACTTTTTACCACTGGTACTTCAGGAAACTCATATAAAATGATACCATGTGAAACTGGATTCTCCATTATATTTTAAATGCAATTTCTAGGGCCAGGGCAATCTTATATTAGAAATCAACATAGCTGTATGGAATTCCTATATCCATTATTTATAGTGGTGAGGTGACAGGGCTGTTATTTTTACGGTCAATTTCATTTTTCTTTTTGCTATTACAAATTTTTAATTTTTTAAAAAATTTAAAATGAATTTCAATTTTTAGGACATTCATCCTCCCTTTTCAACCTTTCTGTACCTTTATGCCTTACTTTGAGAATAAAGTAGTGTAAAGTTTAATATTTGTCCTCCTTTGACAATGTATTATATTATTAAGTAGAAAATATTTTATAAGAAAACTGGAAAATAAGAGGATATGGAAAATCTTAAGAAAATTTGTAAGGTGTGGAAGGAGGTATGTAATTAAGGAATATATAGGATTGAGCAGTTTTAAAGCACCATACTTGCAATGTTTTCCCCTTCAGGTGTGAAATGTCTGATTTTCAGGTTCTATGCAATTACTTTATTGTTTCAAATTGGGAGCAGTACATTTATCTGAAAGTCTCAATTAACAAATCTCAATTGAGATTTTTCTGTGTTCTGAAGCAATCAAATAAAACTGAAATTATCTGTTGAGTGAATTATCTGTCTGTACTTTTGAAGTCTTTGTACCAAATATGTTTAATATTGTCCCACAATTCTGTGTTAAAGGGATGTTGTGAAATTTTTCATATAGGGAGATGTAAGATAATGGTTATAATTTATGGCCAATTTCTGACAAAATTTGTTATAGCATGCTGCAATTAGACATTTGCTATTTTTGGAATTGTGAATGACCTGAGTTACACTGTCCTTTGGAACAGCGTGATGATGTTTGAATGTGCATTTATTTTGCTTTTGTCTAGACTCTTGTATCTTTTATAGCTTTGCATTGGAATCAAAACTATAGGAGTTGTTTAAATGGGAAATGTATTGAGTTTCAAATTCAAACCTTACAAAGCATGTTAAATATCTCTTTAAACTTTCCAGGAAAGGAAATAAAGGTATTCTTTTCTTTCACTCAGGCTGGTGATTTAAAGAGTAACCTTAAGCCATCAATAGAAATATACAGTGGTGTTAGTAAAAATGAAACAGATATTTTGAAAGTATTACAGTGCACATGTGCATAAACTAAAATATGAAAAATAGGCAAGAAAAAATGGCATACTGAAAATTATGACAGAGTTTAAATTTGGTGTCAATTCCTTAACTGGATTGCCCAATTTCTGACAAAATTATTTCAGTGGAGCAGTAACTTTCTAGATTTGAAATATTTTATTATATATCATAATTCTGGATTGAATATGAAAAAACGAATCCAAGAGAGCAAGAATACAAGTGAAAGAAATATTTAAGATAATAAAAAATGTTACTGAAGTTGATTGAAGAGCTAACAAAAAAAAATAAAAACAACTGCAGTTAACATGAGTTAACTTATTGAGGGTGAGAAGGCAGACTTTTATCTCAGATAAAACTTTATTCAGCATTTTTATTTAGAAAATATCCTTCAGTGTTTCAATTAGGGAGAAAAAAAACCCCAACCACTTTTGAATGCAGATGAAGAAAAGGAGATGGTGACTAGCCCAAAAAGAAACTTTGAGTGTTAATGCCAGGAGGCTGAAGGCGATGATTAATATAGTTTTGAAAAGTATTTCAAATGGGCTGTGCTGGTGAAAATTGCCAATATTCTGTCTTCAGAAATAATGGGTAGTGGAGCAAAAGATGATAACTGCTCTCTAAATGGCTTTTGTGTCATCTCACCTGAAAAACCATGTGTGATTTCAGACATCTCGTGGTCAGAAGAATGATGGAAATGTGGAAGTGTCAGACAAGAAGAATGGTTGGAAACCTGTCGGGTTTGGGCATCTGTCTAAAGTCAGTCGGGCTTAGTTTTTTATTTTAACATTCTGAAGGTATAAATATCGCAAATGAGGATAAATTATTTTGGACAGTGTAAATCTTAGAAAATGAGTAGCATGAAATCAGATTGACAAGGTCATCTATTAAGTGATTGGGTAGCCTTCAAATGGGAAAGGAAATTCAATTATCATAGGTTTTTCATTGCTGGGTAACAGGCAGTCCTGGAAAAGATCTTAGGGTATTATAGTATGTTCCACTGCCCACAAGCAGGATTTGAAGGAGATTCTTACAGTGAATAAAAACATTGCTTTTTCTCTAGGGATTAAGTCAGGCTTCGAGCCTTTCCACATCACAACCTGCTCAACCTTTTCACTTTGAAATGAAACAGTTTGTAAGGTTTCTGCCTGTTGTTCAGAACTCAAGGTTATGGCTCTTTTCTGTAATGGAAATCTCTTTTTCTGGATGTCTCTCTGTTTTCCCATCTTAATAATTTTCCTAAGGATATAAAATGACTCTATTGGTCTTTAATAACTATATTTATTTTAATAATATGTTATAAAGTGAAATAATTTAAATTAAAAGTAATGTAATAAAAATTTTGTGTTTCTTGGATATCCAAACTAAATCTGCTTTTAGAACAGACCGGTCATCTATTTCACAGCTTCTGTTGTTTTTCCTTTTCTATACATCTATTTCCCTTATATATGTCTGTATTTTAAAGCACAGCACAGACCATACACCTTTTGTTATTCCCTGTTCTTGTCCAGCCTTTTGATTTCTTTGTGTTCATTGCTCTGGAAAACTTCCCAAGCTACTGTTGAACTGGCTCCTACTCTCTTTCTGCAGCCTCTTCATGTGCCTATTCTTACTCTATTTCTTTTGTAGCTTCCCTTTTCAGTGTTCCCTGTTGCCCAACACTTGTCTGTACAACTTGTCAGCCGTCTCTCTCTTCTCACCATCTGTTAACTTTTTTATGAGAAATGCTGTTACTTTTCAGTCTGGATCGAGGCCTCCAAGTCTTCCCAATTGATACAGACATAGTAGGAATTGCAAGATGCACACTAAAAATCACATTCAACTTCAAAGATTTGTATTAAAAGTATAAGAATGCCAAAGCAGTTATTTTTTTCCTCCATGTGAATTTACATTGCAGTACATTAAAGTAGGTGTACGTCTCTCACTGGCGTATGACAGTGTAATAGTTTTTCATGCAAAGCCTTCTTTAAACATTTTTGTGTAAGCCGATGTAGCCTATTTTATAGGCATATACACCAAATAGTACAAAATTTGCCATGAGTAAAATATCACCAGATGTTTTGAAGCACCAGAAAGGTAGTATTGAGCAGAAAGGTATGAATTTTCATGGTTAACTTTGACAAGTAGTTCAGATGCTCTCAATGTGCAAATTGGGCTAGACTTCAAAAAAATTTCAGTAATCAGTCTGTAACTCATAAAATATTGTGAGATGTAGGTACCCAACCAACCCAGCTTGAAAATCTGGCCCTCGTATATACAGATGTTATGAGAAGCATTAGCTTAAGCATTAATGTCTGCCTCCTCTTGTCATGTGTATGGAATTATGTGTTAGTCTACTCTGTATTTACTATCTGGAAAATACCTATTGCATTCTGAATTACATCACAGTAAATACATATAATGAGAGTAAAATCTTTTCAATGGATGTCTCACAAGACTGTGAGTCCTGCTTAGAAGAGTCCAAGAGTCAAGCTGTTTTGTTCGCAGAATTTATTGGCCCCTGAGGAGAAGGAGACAGAGACTGAGTATTTCCAGATACACAAGTGGATATTATCAGCCCAGGCTTCTTTTGGCTAGCTTCCTGGTGAAGGTTAATTTTAGCATTAAGTTCCAGCTCTTTCTCAGCTGGAGTCTGGCAACAGAAGCCAAGCTTTCAGTCCAGGAGCTCCTTTCTGTGTGACAGCTTTCTCCTCTCTTGGCTCGGTTGCCCACTGACCTGCTTTTATAGTCCTGTAAAAGTATCAGCTGACTCGAGGGCAGAGCTCTTCCCTAAGCAGCCCTGGGGGAGTTTTCTTCTTGTCTCTGTATGAAAACTCAGTGCACACCTCTTCTTAATGCTTGTTGATTCCTCTGGATCCTTCCTGTACCTGTCCCTTTGAATCCTGTATTACGAAAGGATCTGGAATCTTACAGTAAGTAAGAATGGATGAAATATTTCCTTCAGTGACTTCACAATAAAGCAAACATACATGCTTGTTTTGGAAGAAGAAGAAGAAAAGATCCTTACCACTTTTGATCTCCAATTTTAGTTGCATTTGCTTCTATTTATTGATGCAATAGGATGCTCTTATTTTCTATGTGTACATGAGAACAGTAGACTGATGTTTCCAATCATGGAATAAAGACAATTTTTTAAAAGTCACATATAACAGGTACTGACCAGAGAGAATTACTGCATATCCCAGTAAATTACATACCTTTTCCCTACTGATCAGCAGTTCATAGGTCCTTTTCTTTCTTTTTTTATATATTTTTTTCCTCTCTCCAAAATTATTTGATATATGTATTTTATATTTAGATAAACTTCAAATCCTATTGTTTTTTTAATATACTGTGATAATACTTTTTGATTCTGTACTGTACTGTTTTCCCTGAGATTTCTCTAATCCTCAGTTGATGCATTTTACAAACTGAATCATACAGGACAAATAATGATATGGGAAATACTTGCACATTACGTGAGTAGATCTTTGGATTCTACCACAGACTTACTTGATTTCCTTAGCATCCCCTGGGGTAGTTTAATTACTGTGTAACAGCTGTTCAGAAGCTTGATATCAATGTAAATTTCATGTCTTCATTAATACAATTTTTTTTGTATTTGCAGCTTTATGACTGTTCTGTGGTGGATGTGTTGAGTAGACTATCAAATGGATGGATAGTCAGAGTGAACGTATGGCACTAAACTGTTTATGGCAAGAGTGTTTTCTAGATCCTAAAATATTCTGCTATTTCTAAATTGCTTACTCCTCAGGACAGAGATTTGTTGTAAGAAAATGTGCCATTTTTAGTAAGATATGTATAAATACAACTCCCAGTGCTGTTCAGGTGGCAGAATTCCACAGCTGTGATTCTGCTGTCAATGTTAATTACTTCATCATACATCATAATTTTATACCTTTTCCTTCTTTTTGCCTGTTCTATTTTCTTCAATTAATTCCATGAAAATTCCCATCTCCACATATCAGCATCTGTGTAAACTTACTTTTGTTTGCCTCATATTTTCTTTATATTTGGTTGCTACTACAGCTTTAGTGTTCAATTAGATTCCAGTTAGAAGTTGAGGCCTTATTTTGCTTAAACACTGTGTAAACTAACATCCTCCTGGCCCAAAGCACTTGCTACTTCTTTAGAGACTGTGTGTAAAAATCAGCAACTTCACATGAAGGAAAAAGGAAGAGGATGGTTCTGCATTGAATAAAATGGACTCCATCATGTGGTTGATAATGTAAATGAATATATAGAATGTAATAGTTTACATATATAGACTATAGATATAGAAATAATGATCAGATGTAAAATTACGTTTTCAAACCTCATATTAATCTGATCAGCTGTGTGATCCTAACAAAAATACGAGTTTAAAGAGGTAGAAAATTTGTTGTATTGGATTGCTGTAGCATCAGGGGGAAACAGTGCAAATATACATCAGGAAAAACTCTCTGATTAGCTTTTTTTTCATTCTGGTTTCCTGTTGTGGACTTATGTATATTTCTGATTTCTAAGCTTGTCAAGTAGAGCAAGATTCTGAAGGATTGTTTTCCTCCTGCTGGATGTGGCTGGGAAGGTGGCAGGGGGTGATTGCAGCTCATGGCACCGCCCTGTTCCCTTGTCACCGGGCTGATGCGAGGGCTGGTGGCTGAAGCAGGGTTTGCTCCATTGGCTCCTCTGTGACTTTGCAGCTGCACTGGGGCACTTGGAGCTGTGCTCCTGAAGGCAGCTTGAGGTAAAAAGCTCTTCAGACAGACCAATCACTTTTTGTGGAGACCTTGCAGATCTACTGAACTGGAGACTGCATTCTCCTTGGGCACACAGCATATCCAAAGTTGGAAATATTCTTTTACATAACCTAAAGGGCTATGTCATATTTATGGACAGCTTTAAAAATGCCTTTACTGTCTCTGATTTAGTAATCCAGTAGAATTGAGCTGGCCATATGCTTTGGGCCATCTAGAACCTCTGGTGTTGAAGAAAACCTCATGGGGCAAAATAATGTGAGAATATAGAGCTAAAAAGTACTGCTATCTTAATCTGAAGTAATTAAAACACTGCTGTATTACTTCAATTTGCAGGGTAACAGGAAGGCACTTTGGAAATATCTTAAATTGAGAACATATTGCACAATAGGCAGCTATCAGGAAGGAAGTGTTATTCTTTTGAGACACAATCAAGCACTTCAGTGGATATTAGATCTACTTGTGGAATCCAAGAGTATTTTATCATGCCATTATAAGATTAACAAGCTTTTTTCCAGTTACGTTAGTCAAGAAAAAGATTAGTACAAATATTACACTTTAATGAACGTATTCAGCTGCAAGCAGCCACCCTGTATTTTATAATATTTTAAGGAGTTTTATGTTATAGGACAATTTTTTAACATAACATTTATCTTAATTTTTGGAATCTAAAAGTATGTGATATTTTGCTTTTGAAAAAATATTCCTAGTTACTACTTGTCCATCTACCTACTTAACAGGAAGAAAGCAAAGTGAAAGTTACTGGCACTGGTTAAGGAAGCACTTTTGGGGCAGCTTCATTCAAGTCGAAAGGCAATCTGCGATGTCAAACTCTTGAAGCAGAATTTGTCCTTCAATGGGCTCATGTTATTATTGGAAACTCCAGTTAAACTAAGAACTGCATTTAGGTGGTGTCGTGACTCTAAGGAAAATTTTCCCTCTCACTCCATAGGCTGAAACTTCAAATAGCTGCTGTAAAGCCTGTTAATTTTCAAATAATTTGGCTGATGTGATATTTAGTAACTCTACATCATTTGGTAAAAAATTCTTGCAAAAAATCAGTCGTGCTCTCCAAAAACTACACTTCTGTATTAAGTCCACTGTTATTACTCAGGTAGTAATATTTTTACAGTCATGGTAGGGTAAAGTAATTTCATTTTTTCTGGCTGTTTCATTACAAATTGAGCATAGACACATCCACACACACCAAAAGGAGATGTTGGGATGTCTGTAGACATCTATTTTGCTGAGTCACTACCAAAACTGGTTTCATGTTCTGGGACATCCTGAGATGTTTCTGAAAAGGACCATATGAGCCAGAACATTTACCATGAGTCTTACTAATAAGGATAAATTATGTGTAAGTAGCCATTTAGTTTTATGTTTGAACTATGCCTGGTTTTTTCTGTTTTGATTAATAGTTACATTACTTTTGTCTTTTGTTATCTATGTCTATAAGACAGAAGTTAAAGTCTGAAAATAAATACTAAGTTTTAAAGTAGTCATAGATAATGCCCATGTTGGATGAATGCTGCTTATTAAATGCTTTTCTCTGGTAATGCCATTACTTTTTAAAAGTAGACTGCAACAGTCTACTTTTGGAAAATGTTTAGTAGGATTTACTTTCATAAAATAGAAAGATTTAAAAAAATTTTTTGGTAAGTAATGCAGATGATACATACAAAAGTTACAAAATTCTTATTGTCTGAGTTATTTAAAACTCAAATACAGAGCAGAGAGGGAAATACTTGCAGCTAAGTTTAAATACATGGCTTTATGGTTTCATTAGCTAGGCCCAAGAAGTCTTAGGTGATTTCTCTCTTAATTCTTTTATATTCCTAAAATCTTTTATATTTTAATGCCCGTCTCTGAAGGCAAACCGTTACAGCATGAAATCAAATAATCTTTGAGTATATAATTTTCTTGCAAGTTCCATAGTACAGTACCTTAATTTTGACAATGAAAGGAATTTTCTTTTGAGAACTTGGGTTACTGGAGAATTTTAAAGCCTGTCTGCAGGTGAGATTAAATTTAATCCCTTGAGTATTTAATAAGCATTCCTGAGACTGTCGCCAAAGGTGACAAGATTAGCACTTGAGGTTTATTGACAGGATGCTTCATAGGAAAGACATTTATCTGTAAGGGTATTGTTTTAAAAGAAGGAATAAAGTCTGGGTAAAGCCCTGGGAATATACACACTTTCTGAAATAAAGAAAGAATAGAGCGGTTTCTTTTCATCTTGGCACAGGGACATAGCAGTTTACAGAGGTAAGAAATAGAAGTTGACAAAACTTCACAGTAACTAACTTCCTGCCAGAAAAAAAAGAAAAAAATGTACTTGAGGATTAAGAAGGTTTTAACAGTTCCTGCCATAAGCTGAATTCAGGCATGGTCCAAAGTCATTATTCAATAATAGAATTGTATTCTTACATAAATGCATGTACCCAAGTATATGTGTGTGTTGGAGGATGAGAGGGTTACCAGAGGGTTTGTTCTTCTTTCTGGGTTTAAAAAACTCAGGAAGAGCTAAATCGTATCTTGTATTCCAAGATTTTAGCATGTGAGACCACTCAATCTCTTTCTCTCCTGTAATCTCGTTGAGAGAACTTTGATTCACTGGTCATAAAGTCTTGTCTGCATCAGTAGGTCTTTGCTAATCCTGTGCCCATCCCAACCAACAAATACTCTGTGGTACTGATTCTGCTTTCACATACCCCAGTGTGGTCCTGTTCCCATCAAAGTACTTCCTTCAGGTTTATATAGCACAAATAGAAGAATAATTAGATCCTTTCCTCTTATTTTATCTATGGAGTATGCATTGAGTGACTTATTTTAAAGCAGTTGTGATTCAATAGGAATGTTTTTAATTTGCTGCCTGTTCTCTTTTACCTCTGAGGAAAGAATTTTGTAAATGCTGAATAATTTTAGAACATGTTTTCTTGGTTAAGGGTTGGCTCATATTTTCAATTAGTTTTAAGAGGAAGGAAATCGTGTAAATGCTGTGGAATTCAGATAAGCACTGTGCATAGGAAATAAGTACTTTAATTTAGGGTGCCTAGAATTGGTAGGTCAAGCTGATGATAGTAAAGGATCAGATCTTAACTTTGTTTCAAAGAACATGTAATCAATATTCACTCTCCTGTTTTATTTCCCTTTTACTTGAGAATTTGTTTTGGTGAAGCTGAAATGTGCAATTGCTGAAGTATTCCACAGGGTGTCATGAGGTAGTTGTTGGAATCATTAGTACTTGGATGAAGTAAAGAAAGAAACATAGTGTGCAGTCCTCTGAATGCCAGTTAATGTAATTTTAGATGTGACTAATACACATGCCATAAAATAAAAAGTTCTTAACTCATTAACACGTGTATCATGTTTCTGTATCTGTATAAAATATACACACGAAGAAAAATATTGCAAGAGGTCATTCACAAGAGTAAGCTATTCTATGTCAGGTCTTCCCAAAAAGACCTTTCTATATATTCCATGGTATTTTATAGTTTACACAGCAAGTGGAATCTTTGGCTCATAGCAGTAATCTGATATAATAAACTATGTATATATTTAAAAAAAAAGAAAAAAAAAGTACAAGACTTGTATTTGCCATACTATAATGAATTTCTAATTTACTTTTAAATTTTATTTAAATTTTTATTTTAACTATTTTAAAATTTATTTTTTTTAAAAACACACTTTATACAATGCCCACAGCTGTACTGTGGATTTTATGACTTGTTAATTGTAGATATATATGATGTCAAAACTTCAGGATTTTTTTCTCCTGCACTTGTATAATGTATTAGGAGGAGAATATTTACCAAAGTGTGCCCCAAATTAAAATCTATTTGATTACAGTGGTATGTTCTTGCATATGGAGATCAAATTTTTATTGACATAACTATTGAGTTCTGCAGAGCTGCACACACATTGAATTCAACTTCAGGTTTGTAAAGAAATCTTTAAAGTAACTGTAAAAGCTCCTGCTTCTGTTAAAATCTGACTTGCTTTAAATGAAAGATATGGCTATGTGAAAAAAAAAAAAATCATTGCATTATAAAATGAGCAAGAAAACTGAATTCATTTCAGTAGCAAGAGAACGTGATCCAAAGTGAAAAATCACTGATTAAAGTAAGAATTTGAATATCTCTTGATATAATTTGTCTAACGTTGACAATGTATTTAAAACCAGTTTTGAACAAATGATACTTCATGGATTTTGGAATATTTTCTTATATTATTTAAAGTGGTATACTAAAATAACAGACCAGTTAATTTTCCTGTTACTATTTATTTGTGCGACGTCTTAAGTAACAAATCTTGGGTTTGTGCCCATTTGTGCATAATAAGGAGTGGCACTAAGAGTGCAGGGTGGAGGGAAGGGGATTCTTCCGCAGAGAATTAATGAAATTTTACACATCTGACAAAACACACATCCCCCCTGCATTCTGCCCAGAGGTCACGGTGCCTGGCAGCCACAGAAGGGGATTGCCATGACAGTCAGCAGCTGAGTGCTTTTATTCACATTCACTTCCAAAGTCCACATTGCTCTGTGGACAACTTCTTGTGCAAAACCTTTGTGATTTAACTCTTCCTGATTTAACCACTATTAATCGTGACAGTGTGCTCATGGGTACGTAGCAATGTGTTCAAATACTTTCTAGATGAGGAACCAGATTTATTTAAAGAGGTTAAAATATCCAAGATAGAGTGACATACTTTAAATATTCATGGAGGTGAAGAAAGTGAATGGAAGTGGAGTCCCTTGAGATTTTCTGTTTGGTTGTTTGTGGGTTTGGCCTTTTTAAGAATAAACATCCTGATCTCAGCCCAGTTTTCTTCCCAGCAGGGCATCATAGAAGAAGAGATTTTTAGATAGGCAGGTTATAATCTTTCTTCTTCCTCATTTTAAGGCTCACTCAACTTGCTTTGCCTCACCCTTTCTTTGTCCTTCTTATTGAACTAGAATAATCTAAAGAGGTAATTCCAGACATACTTTGAATTACTGAGATAATGCAGTACCTTAAACTAGAGTGATTAATATCAGAAAATATTTAAATAATAAAATACCTGACCACATTGCGATTTTTTCCTTTATTTTATTAGAAAATTATACTTTTTCAGCAGAAGAAAACAAAACAGGACTGAACTTTAGCGCTGTTGATGATATAGCAGTTGCAAACCTGGCAGTATACTGGAATGTGTATCATATGTGTGATGTGTATGCACTCAGAACCCAAGTCCCTCTTGGAATGTTATGATGAGGTTGATGATTATTTAATGTTTTTATTTACAGATTGAAAATCTACAGGAGCAACTTAGGGACAAAGACAAACAACTAACTAATCTAAAAGACAGGGTGAAGTCACTGCAGACAGATTCCAGTAACACAGACACAGCACTAGCAACCTTAGAGGAAGCTCTGTCAGAAAAGGTAACGTTTTCTCTTTTTGTGCTGCTCCTGTTTATGAAGTGTGTGCAGAAAATGTCCTTCTGAGCTGGCCTGACAGCTCTCCCAAAGGCTTTGTCAGGGAAGCAGGTGGCCCTGTTCTGGTAGGATGAGCAGGGAGTGGTTATTCCTTGAAGTAACTGAAAGGCATTGGACACCTGACTTAAAGAATATAGAGTTTTGGGCATTTTTCTGTCTTTGTGATCTTGATTCTCTTGGTCTTGTTCTTTTGCCCATTAAGCAGGGGCCAAGAGCAAATGGCTGTACCAACTGTTACCTTGGCTTGCTGTGAGCACTGTTGACTTCCTACACTTCATTTCTAAGGGAAACTGTTTAATAAAAAATAATTGAGAATTCCTTTTTTTTTTTTTTTCCTTTACAAACTCTAGGCCTTTAATTTGAAAATACCTAGGAGAAGGGATAAATCTCAACCGTTTAAATTAGTGGCAACATTCCTACCAGTTTCAGTGAGGTCAGGTTTCTTCTTTCAGTTGACTTTGAATACGAGGTAATGCAAGTGAATTTATATGCCCAAAAAATTAGTACAAATATCCACATTTTGCAGCTCACAGATCTTAATATATATTACTTAGATGTGAACAGGTGAGTGTGACTAATTAAAGTAATATGTGCCATTCTGCACTGTGTAATCCTATGAAGGTATTTATGACTATATATGACTTGAAAAATGCTGCTGTGGTGTTGGCACTGACACATACAATGTTAATGCCAGATTTTTTTATTTCTTGTGTGTTTAATTGCTTTCCTAGCATTTGCTTGGTCAGCAAACAGTGAAAAAAAATTGTCATTACTATTGATTCATGTGGATAAGCAATTTTACTTGCACTGTAAAATGACATTTCTGTAATCTTTCACTGCTAATCTGGACACAGTGTTCATCAGTTTCACAGCATATTAATAGAAAATGACAGAAAATACTTTTTAATCTGGTTTTTCTACTTGTAAACTGTCTTTTCTAGATTAGTCACTTTCCCAAAATGCCCACAGAGGCAGCTGAGGGGTTTTTAAAAAAAGTCCTTGGGGAAGCAAAGTGACTTTTACAATGGAGACTTGCATAGGAGTATTAGTCAAAGAACACTGCAGAGTTAGGATTCAGATTAGCTTTTGAAAAACGGGGTTCTTGATCTGAGAGCATGAGACACTTGAGGAGAAAGTTTCCAAGGTAAATACTTCTATCTGTATGATTCTGATTATTTGTTGTACAGGGAAATCACCCTCAATTTCTTTTCCATTGTAAGTCTCTTGAAAGCCACACTTGGAGGGGCAAATTTTTCAAAGTGTGATTTCTGGGATGTACTTACACATTGAGAGAAGCCAGTAGCCATCTTCTGGAAATTCCAAATGGACAATTACACCTGGCTTTCTTCTGTCTTCTGGCAGCTAAATACTTTGACAGTGTGTGTTTACACATGTGCCTCATTCTTTCTGAGTCCAGCTTCCCAATTCCTGCTAACTGCTCTCAGTAACTTTATGCAGTAGTGTTCTTAAGATCTACACATTTTATCAGTAGTTATTAAATATTTCCACTGGGAATATTGGTAGAAATATGGAATAGAGGTTTGTCCAAATGGAACAAAACAGGAATCCTTAGTGTGTTTTTTCTTAACAAGTACATCAGTATAAGTACTTTTATCAATTCAATATGTTATGCTGTCAAGAAAAGATGATTCTTTCATTTAAGAATACCTGGTTTCCATTTCCATGGAAATGCATTGTTTTTGTGCTTTGTTTTTCTTTCTAGGAATTGTTTCAGGCCTACTTTTCAATTATATAATTTTTTGTTTATACTCTGAGATTAGGCTGGTTTTTGGTGTTACATTAATTCTTTGTCCATTCAATAGTTTTTAGAATTTTAATTTAAAAATAATGAATAAAATTCTTCAAGATCATGATGGGAAGCTCTTTTATTCATATCAGTTTAGCTAACCAAAATTTACTGGAATCTAATTGAATTGCTTTTCTTTGCTTCTATAGGAAGAAAACCAAATTAAAACATGATCATATGATATTAATAAATTATAAAGCTATTTTTAAAGTCCAAAACTCAATTTTTTTTGCTTTTTTCTTGAAAATACACAGATTAAAATTTTGGCTCTGAATTTGAAAACGTCTCCTTATTCTTTATGAAAATAGGTTTTTCCAAGTATCTGTCTCTGGATTTTCTTTCCTATTAAATGATTGGCTATTTTGGGAACACTAAATGAGAAATTAATGTGTACATCATAAAACAATGTCATATTTTCCTTCTTTTCATCTTAGTATTTTTCTGATGATATTGCTGGTGTTGTTAGTCCTCTTGTCAGGAATCAGAAACAAATCGACTTCAGTTGCATTTGAGTTCATTTTGGAACTAAGCTGCAAAACGTATTAATTCAACTATTTATTCCTAATTTCAGAGCCTCTCCTAAGCACTGAAAATTTGTAACAACAACAATAAAGATTACATTGCAATTAAAAAAGAAAAAAAGAATTTTGAAAATCAGACTATGCAAAAGTGCTATCAGCTGCCTTGATGTTATAACAAGAAACTTTTCAAAGAATATCTCAGCTCTTGGACTGGCCCAAAGCAGCTCAAGAGGTTGCTTTCATGAAGCTGATATTTATAAAGTTGGTCCTACTGTAGCAGCACACAGCAGATAAGCAATGGAGTATGTCTGATAATGCAGCTATATGCTGGGGCAATTCAGTTCCTGCTTCTGTGATAAACTGCAAACAGATTAGACCTGTGAGGTCCCAGATTAGTGCAGAAGGAAAGCTGCCCAATGCAAACAAGACTGAAACAAGAACACATTGTTGGGATTTCTGCAAGTTAGCTGTTAATCAAGTAAAACATGGTATATTAGGGCCTTTTAACACGTTTTTGACATTTAGCCTTATGCAGCTGACAGATAAATTAGTCTTCTTTTGTGATTGACTGAGAAAAAATATACTGTTCATTAAAAGATGAAATAGTGTTATGTTTAATTTGTAATAGATGAAAAAATCATTTGGGAAAATAAATCTTCAAGAAGGCATTGGTATAAAACTAATTCTGAATATAACCAGGTGGAATCTGAATGTTTATGATTATTACACTATTCTACTTTATGGAGGCTGGCATCCTAATATTAATATTCACAGTATTAAGAATTTGTATAGTTTGTTATTAGGAATAAACCTGAAGATTTTAGTATCATAAGTTTAGATTGGAAGGACATTAAAGCCAGGGACACCTTCCATTAGACCAGGTTTTTGCAGCCCTTAGATCTTCCTGCCCTCCTCAGGCGCCTCTCCCCCACATGTGTGTCCTTGTGCTGGGCCCCAGAGCTGGGTGCAGCTCTGCCCTGGGGGTGGCAGCAGGACAGGACAGGACAGAGGTGCAGTCACCTCCCCTGAGCTGCTGGCCACATGGCTTTGGATGCAGCCCAGGATCACCGGTGGTTTTTTGTTCTCTGGGAGCTCATGGCTGAGTCATGTTGAGCTTTTTGTCACTGCACACAACCAAGTGCTGCTTCTCTGGGCTGCTCTGTCTGTTCTGTGCCGAGCCTGGGCTGCCCTGACCCAGGTGCAGGAACTAAATGATGCTGCTGCTACTGCCCCCCGACTGCCAGCGCCCAGGTGATACCAGTAATTCTCCTGATACTCTGCTGAGAGACCTGCTTCCAATTCTAGTGGTTATTTCATTGTACCCAAAGTATTTCTCTCTGATTAGTTATTCGCATCCTTCAAGTACTGATGAAATGTGATTTAGGAGAACATAATCAGAGCTTAACAAAACCATACTACTGTGTCTGCTTTTTCCATTTCACCCGTTGAATTAACCACCCAATCAATGACTGGTGATTTTCAGCAAACCTTGAAACAGTTATTGGAAATCAGCAAAATATGCAAAACATGGGTGAGTTTAAATGTCTGTATGGTTACTGTTAATTAGACAGAGAAAAGTCTTCCTTTGTGTTTCTTAGTTTGTATCAGGGTACTTTTTCTGTGTCTTGGACAACTTTTTTTTTGACCTCTCAAAATAAAATACGTGTAAACTGCAAGTTACTGATAGCAAGTGGATGATTTCTGATTAGATCTGGAATCTTGACGCTGTAGAGTAATAACAAAATTGAAGCTGAGTAAACTGTCATGGCATCTGGGAAACTGTTCATGGCTTGTTTTGAACTTTTATTCAAGACTTCAATCACTTATGAATGTAGGAAATACATTATTGAAGTGAATATTTTCCCACATCTATCACAAAATTAAACATACTCATATCAATATAGCTCTTTAATGAAGTTCCTGTATTGTGTTACTCTTATCAAGTATTTAAAACCTTGATCTTATGATTTTGAAATCAAGAGAAATTTTGCACTGACTCTAATACAATTAACTCAATCATCCTCTGCATCTGAAGGTTTTTTAAAATAAGTGCTACATAATGCAAACAAATTTCATTCTGTCTGTCCTTTTCTGTTTTGCAATTCTTCCCCTTGTTAGGAAAGAATAATAGAGCGTCTGAAGGAGCAAAGGGATCGAGATGACAGAGAAAGACTTGAAGAAATTGAATCTTATAAAAAAGAGAACAAGGACCTGAAGGAGAAAGTTAATGCTTTACAAGCTGAACTGACAGAAAAGGAGGTCAGTCTTTTCTTAAAAACTCTGCTCTTCTATCTATGTCATTATGATGAAAGAAAGTGCGTTAGGATTACTCTTGAATTGTGTCAAGTACTGAAATTCTGCCACTTCAGTGGTGAGCTTCAGAGCTGCTGTTTTCTTGAGCATTCTTCACAGTCCTCATTTGATCATTAAAAAAAAAGCTTCAGTTTTTCCGTAGCTGTGCACCATAATCTCTACTTTGTCCTTTACTTAAGATTCCACTAAGGCTCAAATATTCCACTGCTGGTCCTGTTTTTGTTTGTCAGTTAGATAAATAGTTTTCAGTGTGTTTGTACCTCCAGAATATGACACGAGCTCGTCTGTATTATGAATGTTTCTGTGTTTCACTGCATGCCAGCTCTTGTGGTTCCAGTTGTATGCACAAAATGGTGTCCTTTGCTATCAATGCTTATCTTTGAGTCAGCTGTCTTTGGGGGAGGGGGAACAGGATCCAAGTGATTGCTAAGTTGGCAATGAGTTAGTGTCCTGGTGACTAGGAATTAACTTTTTACTCTTGGTCATTTTCCAGTCTAGTTTAATCGATCTCAAAGAACATGCATCTTCATTGGCATCAGCAGGGCTGAAAAGAGACTCCAAACTTAAGTCTTTAGAAATAGCCATAGAACAAAAGAAAGAAGAGTGTAGTAAGTTGGAAGCACAGTTGAAAAAGGTAAGTTCCATCTTAAAACAAACAAACAATCAGCAAAACAAAAATCAGCATCCCATACCCTCATTTTGAAATGATGAGCTTATTTACTCTTCTGGAGTAAATCTAGAATCTACCCATCCTATGCTGTTTGCTGATGCTTACATCAAATACTGCTTTTTCTCAAGAAGTTTGTACCAAAGCCACTAGCGAGCCTCAGAAATTGTCCTGAGTACCTCTATGAGGGAATTCTGAGAAGCTGCAACAAATAGAACTGAGAGCAGGACATTGGAGGGAAAAGGGCAGAAAGCAATTATCAAACCTGCAATACATGTATGTGTGAATTAACACCACATTTAGAAGTAAACTGAAAATTAAAGGCTTGTTCAAGAAATGTGGAATTCCTTATCAAAAAAAATCAGCTTCCAAAATGAAAACTCTAGCTAGGTTTTATTTTGATGTGTTTTTGGCTTTGTTGGTGAACATGTGTTTGTGATAATTAAGCAAAATAATCAAAAGTTTATATCAGCTGGCAATTCAGTATTTCTTTTCAGCAAGAAATGGAAGCAGGCATTTAAAGGAAAACATACAAACCTTGTACTTTATTACACGGTTCTACTTAAATTGCTGCAATAAACTAGATTTTGCTTAAATGATTTGCAAGTGTTTTGATACCATTGTTTCTTTGACCTTTCTCTGTGTTATTTGGTAATGTCTGCTCTCATTGTTCTCATGATGTATTTGATGCGGTCAGGCATTATGTTTGCCTTTTGCAATTCATGACTAAGTGTACATCAAGTGTTATTTTATTTTTTAATACTGATAGAGTTTTTTATTTTCTGGTAAACAATATTTGTTCTGTGAATGTTATCACTGTTAGCATAATATTCTGACACTCTTTTTACCCAGTAGTATCCTGCTCAGTGATTAAGCATTGTTTCAGTAGCCTGACCTGTGAAGAAGGTATTGCAAAGTATAAAGGATACCAACATGTAAACCTTAGACTTATTTCTTAATTCAGAATGAATATGTGCAATTAGGTGTCTGCATTAGATTTTTAGTAGAGAGAAAGGGAAGTTTTTTCAATAAACATCTACAAATGGAAACACAAATAATTTCAATGTCCAATATCTTAAAAGTGCTATTGGTGGCAGAATTAAAATCTCCAAAGAAAAGGCTTCTCTGGAAGTAATTTAGTTCGCTTTTGTTTGTTAGAATATATGTTTGTTTACTTTGCACTCCACTACAACAGATACTTCATTACAGTCAGAAATATCCCTTTTTTTTTTTTTTTTCATTTAAAAAATACAGTTAGAAGAAGCCTGGAAGCACAGATGACTTAAAAACACAGATCACTTAGAAACCCTCAAAATCCTCTGGAAGGACGTCCAATCATTTATGAGTGTACATATAAACACATCATACATGTCATGGAAAAACAAGCACTTACAAAAGTCAGAGAGTGTCTGGGATGTCTTTTGTATAAAAAAGGGAGCGTGTTTCTTGTGTATAAATACAAACAATTATTGAATGAAAGTTGAAAACGTAATAGTTTTATTATATCATAAATACAGCATAAAGCCCCAGTGGAAATTCACCCACCATTTGTAGGAGACCAGGTATTTCCACAATAAAATGTAGTTACAACCTTCTTTCTGGGCATGCTTAATTGAACAGAAACAGTGACTGTTAATGACAGTAGACTCCAAACAGTCATTTTCAATTCACATTTTCTTTAATGAAATACTTTATGTTCAAACCTGTAAATACCCCGCGTTAAAAGTAATTGGTCCCCAGAAAAATACCTGCACCGTGTTCTCACTCCTCAGGAAACTGAGTGAAACAGAAACCTGGGTCACTCTGGCACATGTCTGGGTCAGAGGAGGAGGGGACAGCCACAGGGTCATAAATGAACCACGTGTCCCATGAGAGTGCTCACAGGTGAGCATCAACCCCTGCAGGAGCAGAGGGATCTGGCACAGTTTAGCTCTCTCTTTCCAAACCCGCTCCAAGGGGCTGCCTCCTTGAAAAAATTCCGAGTAGCTTACACAGCACTCCTCTCTAAAAGTATCATAGAGGAGGTACTTTGTTATGTTGCTGTAAAATAATTATAGTTCAATGCTGATTTATAAATTTTAACAAATTAAAGTAAGAAATGTGAGGATAGTACTCGGTGCACTCTTGACGTGAGTGGGTTTTGCATGAGCACTAATGTAACTTAATGGTAACTGCTGTGTCTGAAGGAAAATGTGCACAAGGGGCAAGTCCAAACTAAAACTGTCAATAAAAACCACCAAAACAACTTTTAGAGTTTCTCCTCCCCAGCTTTCCCTATTTTCTGGTTTTTTTGGAGACATTAAGATTAATTTATTGATAATAAAGATGGATTTTATTGGATCCAATTAGATCCAAATATTTTTCAGTACTGCATAACTAGATTTTTTGCATTTCATCAAGAAAAAATATGCTGATTCTAAACTCTTGATCTTACACAGTAGGGACATTTCAAAAATAATGAAGAGGATATTTGTATAAAGTAATTATTCATGTTACTGTGCTAAATTTTGGTATCAAAAGTAATTTTTTAAATTATGGACAGGCTTATTGAACATTTTGTGATAAATAGTATGGATTGAAATTCATAAAAAATTTAAAAAAAAATCTAAATACCGGAGAATGGTCAATGCTTTTTTCCCAAAATTCCACAGATTTTTGTTGACTTACTTTGTATTGCTACTTGTGAAAGAACAGCAGGAATTACCTAATAGGTAGTGAAGTGTTTTATGTATATGTGTGTATATATAATCTTTATTATCCACTCTAGAATTTCCTCCTTTTGTTGTTTTTCATTATCTTAAATTTACTTGCTTAATGACATATTTGCAGTTGCTCAAGTACTATTTGCCAAGCTGTACTGTTTGAAAGTCATTCTGCATAGAAAATTCAGTATTGTATTAAACAAAAGGAAAGTAATAAATTTAATGATGCTATTTAATTAATCTTTTATTATTACTGTCTTTGAACCTTTGGTGATAAATTGCAGCCTCAGCCAAAAGCACTTCTCGTGATTCATTGCTTGAGACCAGCACTTAATGTATCATCAAAAGTGGACACCTCTCTTTATTTCATGGGTTATTTAACTTGAGAAAGGGAAAGTAACACAAACCTTATATTTCTTACTCTAGCTATTCTTTTTTAGGAGCCAACGTCAACATTTATGTTTCCCCAGTGCCTCTCACTTTCACCAAGGAATGTTTAGAATCTTAAATTTCTACTTTTTTTTTTTTTTTTAATGACAAGTTCTGTGCAAATGCACTGGTTTTGTTGAGCTAATGCTGTTTTCCTGGATCTTTCCTTCTTTTCCTGTCTGTGCTTCACTCCCTACCAACTTTGCAATGTAGCAAGCTGAGCAGTTGTTCAATCAGATGTACAATCCAGTAAGTTCATTTTTCAAATGCCCGCTGTAACATATGGAAGCATGAGGATCCATCCCCTTACTGTGTTGTGCTCTTCCTCTGTGGAGCTTTGCAGAGCACTCCTGATGCTCACTATGCTGAATCCATTCTATCCAAATAAATGAACTTTGTGGACTTGAAGGCCATTTTAAGAATCTGAAATGTATTAAATAGGTACATACTGTGTTTCTGAGAAAACAAACGTCCTTTAGGTCCTCAACTTCTCCATTAGAAAATGCATGCAGATTTTTTTTTCTTTTTCTTTACTTTTTAATTCCTCCTTGTGCAGTACTTTATTCGATCCTTCAAACTTATATAACTCCTAATTTATTCAGTTTATCTTCAGTGACTGAGTTAAATAGATGAATAACAATATCTAGGAAATGACTGGCAGTATTTTCAAGAGTCCATATGACTAAAATAGATCAGTTCTACTCATGAAACAGTGTATACATTAGGAACATGTAGACTTTGTATTTAAGTGAAGAAAATACTGAAATATGAAATGATAAATGCAAAAGGCAGTTTTTGCAAAAGCACAGTATTGCTTTGGCTTGTTTAGCATTAATATTCTTGGCAATGCCTGTTTTAATTGCACAATATCCCTTTTGACTTCTTTTTCAGTTTGGGGAAGAGCAGCAAAAAATTGAGAGAGGAGTTTCCATCTTTTTGGCTGAGACTGTTACATTTAATGTGCTGTGAGCATCACAGGACAGAGAAATGATGATATAACTCTAAGAGCAGTTTAAAAGCTACAGTTTACGTAGTAATCCTAGTCAGAATCACTGCGTAATTGGGGTAGTGTATGGATATAAGAACTGGGTTGGTAGTTTAGGTGATGTGATGCTACACCTTAGAGGAGGTATTGCATCACTGAAGTCAGTGGGAGCTTTGCCATGAGTGTCCATGGATCAGGATTCCAGCTTTGAGATCTGTTAAGGTTAGTTTTTGTAGTTCTAACCACACCATGGACGTTTCATGACTTTTCTGTGGGGAGAGTCCCACAGAATGTGCTGGATTTACTTTTAAAGTTATTGTTTACCTGTGTTTAAAATTAAGTCATAAATTGTAGCACAATAGCATAAAACCTGATGTTATCACCTCTACCCTTGGGCACAGTGCTGGAGAAAGAGCTTGTCCATTTCAATGACAAACCCCTTTTTTCTGTATCATCTTGGGTCACTTTTGTAGTAGTTGTGTTTCTATTCGTATCATTTGCACTGCTCCTGTGCGTGTCTTTTCAGACTGGAGTCTTTTTACTGTTAGTTTTTAGCTTGGATTTCATAAATGCTGGCCAGTCATTAGCTCAATATTGGTGATTCTGCTGTATAGAATTCATTTGTTACTTCCTGATCTGTTTGTGTGCAATATTCCAAAGTCAGTCCTTTTCTTAACTGTTTTTTCTGCCTTTACATGGTTAATTTTCAAAAGGACAGCATGTTGGAAGTTGCAAAGCAATGGATGCAAGATCCTTTTCCTTTGGCACCAGGCAGCAATCGTAATAAACCTACAAGATGATTTTTTTAAATATACTTATCTTGCTCACCTTCTTTCTTCTCCTACATATATGAGAATAAGTTGTAAATAGAATTGGACATACATTTCTTCATGCTTTAAAGGTGAACTTTTTCAAATACCCACTGAGATTTTGTGCAATATTGATTATAAGAAATTACATTATTACCTTTGTGTTGTAATGAAAATATCATGCTGTACTGAGTCTGGAGTTCAGGTGAACCATTTTCTGGATATTAAAGACTAAATTTTTCAAGATCTTCTATCAGAGAAATGTCATATTAGAATTTAAAGTACATGCAGAATACGCTATAAATTATTTAAAGCAGTCCCTAAAGTTAAATGAAAACCTCCTGTGTTATGTTTGTTAAGGAGACAAGAAAATTCATGTCTCAGCAATCTCTTTTTTTTCCATTTATTCTTGAGAGTAATAAAATTTGAAGGATCTTACAAAGTAGTATCTTGCATGTAAATTCTGCTGTTCCTTTTCTTTTTTTTTAAATTTTAAGTACCCACTTGATTTCTGTGTATGTTTGTGTCTGAAGCTTTAAAAATGAAATACTTATCTATCCATCCATTTCTGTTATGCAGAACAATACATGCATGACTGTACCATAAGACTTTAATAGCCTAAATAATTCATGTTGCATGTCTGTGCCACACTGTTATGATGTTTCTGTAGGAAATTTGTGGTTTACATAAGGAAATGTTACTTTTCTTCTAAAGCATTTGCAGTGCTTATGAAGCAAAGATCAGAACATATGTATAATTAATGTAAAAATTGGTGAAATTCTAATGGTAGAATGATATGCTATTTTTATTCAGTTGTAAAAATAACATACAACATCACAGTCATAATATTGGGAGAAAAAGCATCATTAAGTGAGTGGGTTAGTTTGAAACTAACCTAATCTGCACACACAAGGGTTATCATTTATAGATACAGATTTAAGAAAGCTGAAAAATACATGGACCAGTTCCTCTTACCCAGAAAAGCCCCATAGAAACAGAAAATGTTTCTCCAAGGTAACAGAGAACTTGGAGTAAACAGGGGACAGAAATTAAACAGAAAAAGGAGAGGACAGCAGAAATAGGCAGAGACTTTCTGATTCCTGTGATAAC
>VXBU01004721.1:135596-278136 GCA_013400315.1 Bombycilla garrulus | reverse complement strand
TTCATTTTGGCAATACACTTGTAGAAATCTGCTTCCTGCCAATACTCCAAAAAAGATTCTCTAAGTGCTTTGAAAAGTCAAGGCAATTGGCTAAATTGGTGGTTTGCAATATTGTTTCTTATTTATATTATTTATTTATTTTAATTTTTTTTTTAATAAGAATAACCTTGTAGTAACTGAATGCTTACATTGATTTCTATGTGACATTTGTTGGATGCTCAATCACATTTAATCATACCTTAGAAGTTCCACTTCATGTTGGGGACATGCAGTGATCCAGTTTGTGCTGCAGAATTTTCCAAAAACACATCCCACAAATAAGGAATGGCATGGGTACCACAGAAAGCACAAGAACTGAAAATACTTTTGCAACTTAATGTTGATTTCCTTAGCATGCTGTTGAGAAAAGATTTAAAGGGCTAAACTGAGGAATATATCTATTATTTCAGGTGATGATTTGCTTATCAGCTGTGCAGCAGATAATTTTTTCAGTACATTTCTGAGCTGCTGTGTGACAGGAATTCTCCATGGTAGTAGAACATTTGGCTTCTGCATTGGTGATGCTGTCATGTTCTTGCCCAGTTATGCATTTTCCTTGTAGAAAGTGCAATGTGGCAATGAAACATAAAGAAAAGAGACAGGCTTCTCATCTGCATTGCTTCTTGCCCTGGGGTAAGAGAAATGTAGAGGTATGCTTGGGAAAAGAAGCTTGGGCTGAAGGTGAAACTTACTTTATGCCAAAGTGAAGGCTGGTTACAGGAAGGAAGGGTATTTTTCCTCTCTATGAAACGATAGAAGCAAGGCTGGTTTGTAATTAATTGTGTGCCAAAGTAAAGGGCAGGGATGGAAAGGTGACAGGAAGTTATATGAAAGAACAATAGCCTTTAGAGAGGAACCGTGAAATTCTGGATTTACCCTTGGGAGAGGAGCAGAAATCTGAAGAATAGGGAACAAAATGCTTTTTGCGTAAGATTCTTAGTGTTGTGATGGTGGGAGTTGGATTGTATTTCTTTCTCTAAAGAGAATTTACCTATGGAATTAATTTATTCCTTGCAAAATTGCACAATGATAAAAAAGTGTGTAATATCATTATAGTGCTGATTGACAATCAGCAAAAGTGTTTTCTCAGATAATTGGCCTCGAGTCTGAGTATTACATTGACTTCAAAAATTACAAAGCTAGCAGAAAGTAAATTTCTTGATACAATTAACAACTGCTGTAAGAGAAATCCAATTTTATTATTAAGGAAGATTGTGAGCCTGAAAAGGAATCTGTTGCTGGCATCTCACTCAAATGGTAAAATCAAGATAATCCTTGAATGTTACCTTGAAGCAAGTTCTGGGTTTAAAAAGTCCTGTACCTCATGGAATTCAGGACTGGAGTATGTATCAAAACAGAGATTTTGAAGAGCAAGGTCAGTAGGTTTATTAGGCTACTCATATCATTCCCTTGGCTTCTTTAGGTGATGAAATATTTCTAATCAATAAAAACTTCTGAGTAGGATAAATAACACTTCAAATCTTCTATCTTTTTCTTATTATCCTCATGCTTAAATGATATGTTACATGCAAACCCCCTAAGTTTCTTCCCTACTAATTTCAATTTTTTTGTATTTATAGTAAACTCAGACTTGTTCTCTATTTATACAGAAAATTTTAACCATTGCAAAGAATATGGACCTTCTAGTATCTGTAGTTTATATTAATCCTTTCCCAAACATGCATGCTTCATTTTGATCTGCATTTCTTTCATTGCTTGCTTGCATTGCCCATTCCCTGAAATTAAGAAGGATGAGTAAGTCCACGTCTTCTCCTCGTGCTAAGATAGTCGGGGGACCTTCAGTTCTAAATATAATGAATTTCTGTGAAAATCCTGTATGTTACCTGNATTTTTTTAAATATACTTATCTTGCTCACCTTCTTTCTTCTCCTACATATATGAGAATAAGTTGTAAATAGAATTGGACATACATTTCTTCATGCTTTAAAGGTGAACTTTTTCAAATACCCACTGAGATTTTGTGCAATATTGATTATAAGAAATTACATTATTACCTTTGTGTTGTAATGAAAATATCATGCTGTACTGAGTCTGGAGTTCAGGTGAACCATTTTCTGGATATTAAAGACTAAATTTTTCAAGATCTTCTATCAGAGAAATGTCATATTAGAATTTAAAGTACATGCAGAATACGCTATAAATTATTTAAAGCAGTCCCTAAAGTTAAATGAAAACCTCCTGTGTTATGTTTGTTAAGGAGACAAGAAAATTCATGTCTCAGCAATCTCTTTTTTTTCCATTTATTCTTGAGAGTAATAAAATTTGAAGGATCTTACAAAGTAGTATCTTGCATGTAAATTCTGCTGTTCCTTTTCTTTTTTTTTAAATTTTAAGTACCCACTTGATTTCTGTGTATGTTTGTGTCTGAAGCTTTAAAAATGAAATACTTATCTATCCATCCATTTCTGTTATGCAGAACAATACATGCATGACTGTACCATAAGACTTTAATAGCCTAAATAATTCATGTTGCATGTCTGTGCCACACTGTTATGATGTTTCTGTAGGAAATTTGTGGTTTACATAAGGAAATGTTACTTTTCTTCTAAAGCATTTGCAGTGCTTATGAAGCAAAGATCAGAACATATGTATAATTAATGTAAAAATTGGTGAAATTCTAATGGTAGAATGATATGCTATTTTTATTCAGTTGTAAAAATAACATACAACATCACAGTCATAATATTGGGAGAAAAAGCATCATTAAGTGAGTGGGTTAGTTTGAAACTAACCTAATCTGCACACACAAGGGTTATCATTTATAGATACAGATTTAAGAAAGCTGAAAAATACATGGACCAGTTCCTCTTACCCAGAAAAGCCCCATAGAAACAGAAAATGTTTCTCCAAGGTAACAGAGAACTTGGAGTAAACAGGGGACAGAAATTAAACAGAAAAAGGAGAGGACAGCAGAAATAGGCAGAGACTTTCTGATTCCTGTGATAACCGTGCAGCTGCTGTCTAGAACTGATCCAGCAATTCAGTCTACAGCCTAAAGAAAGCCAAAGAAATCTGCCCTGTCCTGGCCAGGAGCAGGGTCAATATCAACTGAGCTGCCTTTAACTCCTTTGGGCCTACTGTTTGACCTCAAAAGTCAAGTTCCATCCGTCAACAAATCACCCCTGATCTGTACACAACAAATTCAAAAAGGTGCCTAGTTCAGATCCAAACACATTTTTCAAAGCCATAAAATAGAATGGGGCTGTAGAAGTAATTCTATGCCTTTGTCCTGGCGATGTCAGATGGATTGTGTTTTGCTCTATTCTAGTGTCAGCAGCTTTGTTTACAGTGTGAAGATTCCCTTAAGGGGAATTGCAGGTTAAAGTGCCACCTGCAGAAAGCTCTTTGTAAAAATTGTCTTTTTGTTCTTGTGCTCCCTTTTAAACTAACTATCCTTTACTTCTTCATTTTGGCAATACACTTGTAGAAATCTGCTTCCTGCCAATACTCCAAAAAAGATTCTCTAAGTGCTTTGAAAAGTCAAGGCAATTGGCTAAATTGGTGGTTTGCAATATTGTTTCTTATTTATATTATTTATTTATTTTAATTTTTTTTTTAATAAGAATAACCTTGTAGTAACTGAATGCTTACATTGATTTCTATGTGACATTTGTTGGATGCTCAATCACATTTAATCATACCTTAGAAGTTCCACTTCATGTTGGGGACATGCAGTGATCCAGTTTGTGCTGCAGAATTTTCCAAAAACACATCCCACAAATAAGGAATGGCATGGGTACCACAGAAAGCACAAGAACTGAAAATACTTTTGCAACTTAATGTTGATTTCCTTAGCATGCTGTTGAGAAAAGATTTAAAGGGCTAAACTGAGGAATATATCTATTATTTCAGGTGATGATTTGCTTATCAGCTGTGCAGCAGATAATTTTTTCAGTACATTTCTGAGCTGCTGTGTGACAGGAATTCTCCATGGTAGTAGAACATTTGGCTTCTGCATTGGTGATGCTGTCATGTTCTTGCCCAGTTATGCATTTTCCTTGTAGAAAGTGCAATGTGGCAATGAAACATAAAGAAAAGAGACAGGCTTCTCATCTGCATTGCTTCTTGCCCTGGGGTAAGAGAAATGTAGAGGTATGCTTGGGAAAAGAAGCTTGGGCTGAAGGTGAAACTTACTTTATGCCAAAGTGAAGGCTGGTTACAGGAAGGAAGGGTATTTTTCCTCTCTATGAAACGATAGAAGCAAGGCTGGTTTGTAATTAATTGTGTGCCAAAGTAAAGGGCAGGGATGGAAAGGTGACAGGAAGTTATATGAAAGAACAATAGCCTTTAGAGAGGAACCGTGAAATTCTGGATTTACCCTTGGGAGAGGAGCAGAAATCTGAAGAATAGGGAACAAAATGCTTTTTGCGTAAGATTCTTAGTGTTGTGATGGTGGGAGTTGGATTGTATTTCTTTCTCTAAAGTGAATTTACCTATGGAATTAATTTATTCCTTGCAAAATTGCACAATGATAAAAAAGTGTGTAATATCATTATAGTGCTGATTGACAATCAGCAAAAGTGTTTTCTCAGATAATTGGCCTCGAGTCTGAGTATTACATTGACTTCAAAAATTACAAAGCTAGCAGAAAGTAAATTTCTTGATACAATTAACAACTGCTGTAAGAGAAATCCAATTTTATTATTAAGGAAGATTGTGAGCCTGAAAAGGAATCTGTTGCTGGCATCTCACTCAAATGGTAAAATCAAGATAATCCTTGAATGTTACCTTGAAGCAAGTTCTGGGTTTAAAAAGTCCTGTACCTCATGGAATTCAGGACTGGAGTATGTATCAAAACAGAGATTTTGAAGAGCAAGGTCAGTAGGTTTATTAGGCTACTCATATCATTCCCTTGGCTTCTTTAGGTGATGAAATATTTCTAATCAATAAAAACTTCTGAGTAGGATAAATAACACTTCAAATCTTCTATCTTTTTCTTATTATCCTCATGCTTAAATGATATGTTACATGCAAACCCCCTAAGTTTCTTCCCTACTAATTTCAATTTTTTTGTATTTATAGTAAACTCAGACTTGTTCTCTATTTATACAGAAAATTTTAACCATTGCAAAGAATATGGACCTTCTAGTATCTGTAGTTTATATTAATCCTTTCCCAAACATGCATGCTTCATTTTGATCTGCATTTCTTTCATTGCTTGCTTGCATTGCCCATTCCCTGAAATTAAGAAGGATGAGTAAGTCCACGTCTTCTCCTCGTGCTAAGATAGTCGGGGGACCTTCAGTTCTAAATATAATGAATTTCTGTGAAAATCCTGTATGTTACCTGAATTTTCTATGTTTAATGTGCACTGCCTTAAATGACTTGTTTTTTCCTTGCCTGCTCTTTCAAGATGCCAATTAGGAATAATGGGAAGCAAGGGGTAGGCTCAGCATTGCAGTGCATCGTTATTTCCATCTGTCTGTGATTATTCCAGCCACAGTTTCCAGCACTGGTGCCAGGTCATGCTCCCATTGAAGTTAATTGGGTTTTTGCCATTAGGTTTGATGGGAGCTGGGCTGGGCTCTGCACTGTTGTTGTTTTCATTGCGTTCTCTCTTGTCTGTGAAACTGCCACCCATCCATGCATGTGTTTGCCAGGTTTGTGCTGTTTTCACCAATGGGCTTGTTCCTCTGATGTTTCAGGTTAAGTATTAATGATAAGACAAAAAGGATTATTGGGTAAGATGTCTGCTGAAAGCAGCTTCTTAGTTTATCGGTTTATCTTTTAAAATTACCTCTGCATTAAAAACAGTTTTTTTCCTTTAAATTCTTTGTATTAAACTGCATTTGAGCTATCTGGTGATACAGATATATACATATGTATATAGATATGTATCTGTGTTTGTATATTTATACATGGAAAAAGTGTGTGTGTTTATATTATAGGGAAAGAGGACATGATTTGTTAAGAAATGGCCTATATATTCAAAACACACTGAGTTTAATGTGAATTTAGTGAATTAAAACGTTTTTTTAGATTTGAAAAAACATTTTTTAAATGGGGTCACTTTAATATGTAAAAACCCCCTTAATAAATCCCCTCTCCTTTCATGATGATAGAATTTGACTACATAGATATTTTAATTTCTTTTTATAATGCATCTGTAGAAAAGCATCATCAGACAGTAATACCCATAATCCTTTTTAATGAAAACTTGAACTCCGAGACTGAAGTAAAGCTCTTAAAGCTATTTCAGTTATTATCATCCTTGTCTTTTTTGCTATATTAATTCTGAAGGCTCATGAAGCTGAAGAGGAAGCTCGGATGAATCCAGAATTTGCAGACAGAATGAAGCAGCTTGACAAAGAGGCTTCGTACTACAGAGAAGAATGTGGCAAAGCTCAGGCTGAGGTTGACAGACTTCTAGAAATACTCAAGGAAGTAGAGAATGAGAAGAATGACAAGGATAAGAAAATTGCTGAGTTAGAAAGGTAACTTTTGTATTATTTTTCTTACATTGAACAACATTTTTGCATACTTGATCTTCATTTCGGAAGTAGAAAAGTTAAAAGCAGAGTATGTTTTTAAGAGAGTATTTGTTATGCTTGGTAAAAGAACAAAAAAGGGCTACTTGAGAGCTGCTTCTCCTGTTAGCTGACCTTGGAAAAATTTAAGGTTTCCATTTTTTTAATACTCTTCATAAAACAAATGTATATAGGAAAAGTCATGTGCAATTTAGAGCCACAACCCCCCCAGAAAACCATGTTGGGGAACAAGCCTATCTTTTAGTACCTGGTGAATCAGACCTGCCCCCACATGTTTCTCTCCCCACATGTGAACAGTGTCAGTCATTCTCAGAGGTCCTGAACAGTATTGGTAAGTATTTCTAACCTGTCTCATGACTATTTAATAATACTTGTAACTATTTCTCAGTTTTCCTGTGGTCTTTGATTGCTTCAAAAGAATATTTTCTGATGTTGACCAGGCAGTCATTGTCTTGTTCTGGGAAGGTCGTAGATGCTTTCCATAATGGAGAGAGGAGGGTTTTGGGATTTGTCTCGTGACCTTTGAGATCCAAATAGATCTTGGAAGCTTCTCCCATAAGGTGTCCTGCTTTTTATTTGATTGATCTGTTTTCTTTGTTCTCTTCCTTTAATTAGACACTCTAGCTTGAATGAAAGAAAGAATTCTGTGTTTTCAAATAATGTATAATTATTCAATAATTATACAATGTATAATTGTTTGATTATGATGAAGTCAGAGGAAAACTGTTTCACGGTTCCAAAAAGGAAGTTTAAGTGATTTCATCTTTGTGATCATTGCTATAGTTCTAGTCAAGACAAAGCGCCCAGTAGGGAGCCTTACCAGGAAAGAGAGGAACATGTCAGAAATGTTGGTTACCTCGGGGGGCAGAAACAGCCAGCATGGAAAGAAAGATGTGTAGAGCAGCTTTTATTGAGGATGGCTTACCAACCTGCACAGCCACCTGCTGCCAGAACTTGTTACTCTTTGCAGGCATTTGGTGAAGTTTAGTAATGGTTAAGTGTCATGAGAATGGAGACCTCAAATTCAAAGTGAGAGAAGCTTTATATTTAAAATAGAGCTGATTGTTTACATAAGGACAACTTCAGTTGGCAGTTGTCTCTCTCCCCACATAAGAGTTTAGAATACTCAAGTGTTTGCACCTATTTTAATGTGTAAAGGGGGTCCCATAGGAAGCAATCTTGAGCAATCAAGAGTGGTCACTTTGTGCACTGTGCTTGTGAGCTCTGCCTACGCTCTCCAAAATCCTAAAGCAGCATTTTGGAAAAGATACCTCAGTTTGAGGTTTTGTGTGGATGAGAAGGTGCTGCCTCTTCCATGCAGGGGCAATTCCAGACCCAGACTGGTAATGCAGCAACTCGTGTGACCACCAGGTGTAAACAGAAACTGATCCCCTCCTTGTGCTGTAAAACTGAGTTATTGTGAGACCAGACCCAATAGTAGGCACAGCAATCTTGTGTTCAAGAGGATGATTTTAAGACCTTTATTAGACAGCAATCACAGACATGTTGAGTGTTTGAATATTAAAGTGACAAAATTAAAAGATGATCATCATGAAGTACCAAAGCTTGTGGAAATTTCTGGAAATGTTAATTTGATTTAAATAGTTCATGTAAAAAGAGATAAGGAATTGATAGAGAACAGTTAAATTCATTTGAATTGAGAATTATTGATTACAAAACAGCAATTGCAAAGACACTGGTACAGCACTGTCAGCATACAATCTGTTCTGATTGTCTGAGAATCCTGTAATGGGTGATGCAGTGGAGAGAATTTTCTATTTTTGTGTTCATTTTCTTTTCAAATTTGTTATACTCCTAGCAGTGAAGTTTTGGAACACCAGTTTCTAGTCTGTTAATGTTCATGAGGGTGTTGACCCTGAAATAACTTTTCAGAAAATAATGTGGTACTTCTGAGTGAACACAGACCTTCGAAGAGGATGTACTGTACTTAGAATGTGATGGAGTGGTTAAACTTTGCTATGGACCTTTAGCATATATTTGACTTTTCCTCAAACTTCATATGCAAGGGCATCTCCAGGGTCCTGTAGGAAAATGAAAGTGATGTTAAAATGCATTTATTCATTCATAGCTTGCTGGATCCATGTTCCCTGCTATGCCAAAATCTTTACATTGCAAGATAATTGCAACAACATAAATTTTCAAAATATATCAACATACATTTTTGAAGAAGTGGTAATCTAGACAATTGCAAGCTGTGGTATCCTCACAATATTTATTATATTCACATAGAAATTCTTCAACATAATGAGGTGCGCTTGTATAAATAAGTTTGAAAAGTAAAAACGGTTGTAATAAAGTTATCATTTACAAATTCAAACAAAAATTAACACTAGATGATGAATAAAAACATTCTACTAGTCAGAAAGTATTGACAAGGAAGTGTCAAATAGTCAGGGGTAGAGATACCTGCTTTGAGATATGAGCAGTTAAATTCATGACTGTGTGCTACTTGGCAGATGAACATTATTAATAATTTTGAAGAAGTCTTCATATGAATGGTAATTCTTTCGGTTTTAATCTGATTTTCTTGTCTCAGGAACTGTCACACTCCTGAGCATCATTGCTTCAGATTAATATTGTTGCTCATATAAAATCACGTTGGTCTGTTTCTTAAATTACCCTCTCTATATTAACTTTGTATTTTACAATTTCTTATTACTACACAGGAGAGCCTACTGCTTTTTCTATACTAAAGCTATTTGATAACTTTTATTACAATTTTCACAATTTCTCTGTTTATAATTTTAAAAAGTTAAATGCAAGATACTACATTTAATGTATAATGTGCTTTTGTTAAACTTAGCTTGCTGTTTTTCTTTGGTTTTCTTGAAGGGAATGTGGATCAGGGTTTATTGGATCTAATTTTTGTGTTTTTTTTTTTTTTAATAATGTAAATGAAACTGGGTAAGACGGTGATCAGCTCAAGTTTTAATGCAAAGAGCTTCCCCAAGGAGAGGGAACTGCAGCTGAAACAGAACTGCCAGGATTGAAGGAGTATATTGTTAAAAGCTTTTACTAATGATGTTAGAATGAGAAGTATATTTATAAAATGTGATGGAGAGTTTGAATCACAAAATGAAGTGAAGTACAATGGCATAAAATGCATGTTTGTGAAGTTAGGACCAGTAAGGCTGCCTGATATAAACTGAGGATAATCCTTAATACAGTGCAGGAAAAGAAAGATTGGGTGAATTTGCTTATGGCTGTGTCATTAGGAGCTATCTAAATAGTGAAGCAGAGATCAAAATAATGAGGAGTGAATCCTGATATGTCAGAATAAATATCTGCAGTGAGGATAGGAAGGTATTAATGTCATCAGGTGCTGGCAAGGCTCTGTGTGGAACGCTGCTGGGTGCTTCTCATCAGTCATGTGCCAGGAGGTTGGATTAAAACTGGAAACAGGTGCAGAGAGGGCTGGTAAGAAGGAATGAAGTGGTCATGACACAGGAGGAGTCTAAGCAACAGTGGTTTATTTCTCTGGCAAAACAAAGCTCTGTAGGGATGCTTGTCCTGTATAAATATGGGAAAGGGTAAGCACTGCAGGGAAAGAAGAGCGATTTCAGTAAAAAAGCACTGGCACATAATACAATATAAATTCTCCACTGGTAAATTGAGATTGAAAACAGAGAGTGATGACAACATGGTGAAGGTTGCAAAATCTTGTATCCACTTTTCTCCAGAGGTATGTGAGATGCTTGGTCATTTGCATGGCTAAGTGGAGCTTCTCAGAAACAATATAAAAGTCCATTTAAAAATATTATACTGGCTATGAGACAAAGCTGTTTGCTCTTAAACAAGAAGTTTGGGTTTTTTGTTATCTACTTATGGTATGCAGTGGGTATATAACATTATAGATGTGTATTCAAGCTCTTGGGGTATTATGACTACAATTAATTAATTCTGAATTGATTTGGATTTGAATTCTCATAAAGGTAAGTCCACACAGGAGCGACAAGTCATTGCACAAGAGATGAAACATCAGCATGTGGAATAATTGCATTTTTAAAAATATACTTTTATGGCTGTTAAATATGCTCTTTTTCCTGAATGCATAAAATGCTGTGTGCCAGGGACAGATTTAAGGACTAGTCTACCTGGGTGGGGATTGTTCTGGCCTTACTTATTTGAAAAGGGTGTGTTAGGTATTTTTTGACAAATAAAATTTCCGAAAATCAGAGTATTTTCAGTGCTGAAGTATTAATTATCTTCTTCATACTGAATTAAAAATTTGCTGTCAGCATTGGAAGGGGCTGCATTTCCAGGATGTGATGTTGAATCTTCTTTGATTATCGGCTACAGTGCTTTGTGAACTTGTAAATATCTTTGAACAAGTTGCCAAATTGTTTAGCTACTTTGACTTCCCTTGGAAGACTTGGTGGACGAGGGTCACCAGCCTATGATAGTTCAAGTGAAAGACTTTGTGGCGTATGATGAGATGTTTCCTTGGCAGCAAATGTTGCCAATATTCATCCAAGTTATTTGTTCCAATTGGTGTGTATATGAATTTGCAATTTGGATGGTTATAAACATGGATGTCCTTCTGCTGTCCACCAATGAAAATACATCCTTTTGATTTAAAGATTGTTTTCTTCAGCATGCAGGAAGGATATAGCTCTGCAGAAATTTCATTTTAGTTTTTGCTTTTCCTTCCCTTCTCTTTCCTTTTTTAATTTTTTTTTATTAATCTGCTAATATAACATCTGCTTGTTATATTTTTAAAGAACTAATGTGTTCCTCCCTTTATTCTCTTTTGCTGTCTTCCTCCCTATCCGTTTTTCTCCAAAATGCTGCTTTCATCCCTACTCCAACCAGCTTGACTTCCAGGTCAGTATTTTCTGCTCTCCTACTTAAAGCTCCTTCCACAATGAAGGTTTTCATTGATGCTTCATTTATTTGGTTATTTTGATTCCACATTATTAACTTCTGTTTGTATTTTGTTCTTTTTATTCTGCTTGTTCCTATTGTAAAGTTTTTGGTCATTTCATTTCTAGACCAGAAACTTTCAACTAAATGAATCTTTTTCTTGAATACATATAAGAAAAAAAAATGTTTATTAACAACATATTCAATTCATATGTTGTTTTGTGTGAAGGGTTTTTTTTTCTTCAGTTTTGCTTATATTATCTTTGTTTAGGGAGTTCAACATTGGGAATAAATTTTGGTAGGTAACCCAACCAAGCAGGTAATGAGCAGTGACAATTGTGTACAGAGAGTTTTATAGTTAAGATCAGAGACTTACTCTTAATACTTTGCCATTGCCCCTTTTACTGCTTACAAACAGAACAGGGGAGGAGTTGCAGTGCTTCAGAAACTTTTAGCAGTTTTTGCTGGCCAGATTCTGGACCAGCACATAACTGTAAAGGAGTTGTCTGTATGAGTTTTTATGCTGTGTTTGTATGTAACCTCATCTAGTTAGGTTTGTGTTTTAAATTCTTCCAGGTTGTAGATTAGTTTAGCCGGCATTTGTCTTTGCACACTGCTTCTGGTAAACTTTTCAAGTATTACATGTCTTGTGGTGCTTGTTGGAAGTAAAATTGATCTGGTTCACATTTTTTTCTCTTAGTAAGCCTTGATGTTAATTTTCTTTCTCATGCTTATGGGTGGCTTTAAATTGTAAGTTAATAAAGTCTGAAAACATCTTTTCGATGCTTTCTCTTGGGAGAGTTTTGTCTCGGCCTCAAAACCAAGCACAATTCACATTTCACAGTTCAGACACGTCAGAGAAGTCTCTGATGGGTGCTTTCAAACTGCACAGATAAAGATGGCTCACTGCGAAAAGATTGACAAGACTTTTTTTCCCCTGATGTACTTGAGCACGTCACAATCACAAGTTACTTTCCAGCTGAAAAGTTTTGTTTCTGAAATTTGAGGCTTATCAATCAAAGAATTGGATGAACTCTAAATTTGGTGTCTATCTACTTCAAGCCCATTTTATGTGCTTGAAGGGATAGTTATTATACCCAGATGGTGAAAATTCTTCAACAGTTTATTTTCAGACTATTTCTTTTGTCCAAAAGTTAATTAAATGCATTTATTATGGTGTTGGCCATGATGAAATTATTGTCTGAATGTGACAACTTTGCACTTCTATCAGAGCTACTCAACATTGATTGAAAATCTCTCTGGCTCAAGAGAGCCTAAAGAAAGGTATTATGCTATGTAGTTGTCATTATGGTTGATTTCAGTGGAATTTGATGATTGGTATGCAGAAACCTTTGTTCAGCAGTTGGAGGTGCAATTTCTGTTATGTTTTATTGACCTAAAAAACCAACTGACCTTGTTGAAGCAAACTGTCCTCATCACTCTGCCAGCCTGCATCCCTAGAGTCCCAGATAAGTTGTAGAGTATGATGACAATTTATTGTGGGAATTCAGTGAAGTGTTAAGTTTTCTCAGCTTGATTTTTCCTTAAGGTCAAAACTTAATTTAAGAAACAGATTTATTAATTTCCATAATTTCTGTTGATCAGTATGTTCTTAGCTGTCATTTTAGTCATCCATACTCCTATGGGGTTACTGTGGTTAGAAAAATGCTGCGTCCATTTTATTACATGGTAGGCTGTCGATACTGATGACAAACAAGGACATCAAATGCAACTGTCACTGACATCCCCACACCTTCGGGTACAGCAGGTTATGTACTGCTCAGACTTTTCTACCTGCAGCTAAGGAGAAGATGGATATTTTTTCCATGTGAATTGTACTTACCAGTGCTAGGAAGTTTCCCAGCAGCTCTGAGGTTGGCCTTCCTAATTGTTTCTGTGGAAGGCCAGCGCTCAGGGAGATGTGCAAGGGAAGGTTCAGAGGAGTTTTAAATTTAACCTACAAGCCGTCCACAGTTTTGTCAAATGTCAGTTTGATGGTTCCAAGGGCAGAGTGATATGTTGTTCAAAGATAATTCCCCTGGAGAAATTGAGATAGTGTACTACTGAAAACTGAGAGAATCTGTGACATACATTACTCTTCTGAGAGGCTGGTTATTCTGAGTGAGAAACATAGTTGTCACATTGGATAGCAGGCAGATTGCTGACATGTCATTCTCTTTTAGTCTGTTTGCTACATATGCATAATCAATGTTTTAGCGTTTAAACATTTTGAAAGAGATGACATTTTGAGATGAGATTATTTAGATTTACCTGATTTAATGTGTGGTTTTAAACTTTTGTAAATTTCACTTTTTAAGAAATAGTAAAGTAGAAAGTTTATTTCTTTGGTATTCTACTTCAAGGGAAAAAGGAAAATATTATATTACAAAATAGGCAGAAATCATAGTGATGAGCAATAAAAAGGTACAAACAGGACCCTGGGACATGGGGACCCCCTGTTGTTCAATTTCATCCCTACTGACTACTGAACTTCAGTGTCGTTCTGTACTTTCCATTTCAGTTTGCTAAAAGCCATGCAAAGATTGAAATAGAAAATAATTATTTAAATAAGGAAGGATATTTTCGAATTTCTTAGTGACTTGCTTTTTCTGAGATTTGATTTGGAGGGTAAATAGTACATAAAGTAAATAGTTATGCAGAATGAAGTGGATATGAGAAGGAAAGAGCTCTACCTTGCTGAAGGAAAAATATCAACTTGTTGGATGTATCACCACGACTCTGTGTTGGGGAAGAGAGAACAGAAGGAGCTGTTACTCTTCCCTTTCATGATTACTGGTTCAAGACATCAATATTTGTCATGCTCCTCCAGACCTCCTGCTTCCACTAGTTTTCCTCAGGGGCAAGAACCAGAGGGCAGATTTCTTTACCTCCTGAACTTGTGCATAAAGTATCCCCAGACACTCCCTGGGGAGCTTGGTGACTGCCTGGGCTCAGTGCTTCAGGATTCCCTGTGCACGGTGGAGGGGTGTGTGAGTGAAGAATCACTGTGAGATAGCAGAGCTTGCCCTCAAAAAGCTGTGACTGAGAAGAGACAGGGGCAGAGACAATTCCTAAATTTAGGAATTGGGCTCTTGGTGGAACCACTCCTTCCACTCACTGCTTTCACAAAGCAGGAGCAACATGCCTGGGCAACGTGACAGTACTCTGAATTTATAATAAGGGGAATTTTGTATGTCTAAACAAGAATCATACAAAATGTACCTGATTTATTTGGAGGTCTGAAGAAATTACTGCAAAAGTATGGGAAGCTTGATTTATGTATTGGGTGATAATGGCTGGATTGATCCTGAGAACTTCTAGGGTGAGCCAGGAGTTGCAGTCAAAAGATTTGATCCAGAAGGAAATTACAATGAAACGTGGAGTGCTGCAGAGGAGGTGTGATCCTGATTGCTGTCAGGCTGGGCTGGACATGCCGTGGAGCAGCTGGATGCAGAGAAAAACTGGAAAGAGTCAAGAGGTGGTGGAGATATAATTTTTTTTTGTTTTGTTATTTTCTTTTTTTTTTTTTTTATTTTGTTTGTGTGGAGATGCTTTGTTAGTTTATTTAGCTCCTCTGGACTACAGCTGGGAAGGACCTGATGGACCAGTAGCAGGGCTGCAACTTCTTGGTTGCAACATTTCAGGCAACAAATTCTTTCCAGTTACTGGTTACAGTTATTGCTAATGGTCTCAATTAATAAAATAGCTGAGCAAGCAATTGCCGTACTAAAGCAGATCAAATATCCTTCTCATCTAGTGTGCTGTCATCAGCAGTGCTTTTATTTTTTTAAAGAAGAACATCAGAAGAAAATGCACGACAGTCCTGGGTGTACAAGAGAGATGTGTGACAGATGAGACTTCTGGTACGAATTTCACACATGTTCATGTGAAGTGTCATCCAGCAGGAATGTGCTGAGGAAGACAGCAGTGCAGTGAGCTGGGCTGGAGTTTCTGTGGTTGCAGTGCAGATCTGCGTTGAAACCGAGTGACATGAACCATAGTTTGGAGCAGGATTTTAGTGCATCTCTTTCATTTGTGCATTATCCTCATGTGGATATTTCTAGCATCTCTCCGGGGCTTTGGAGGGAATTGTGTCAGACTAAACACTTCTTAAATAAAGATTTTGGAAAACTTCCCAGAGTGTGTGTTAGGTAAACCCTTCCTCCCACATTTTTGCCTTTGAGGTGAGAAATGTTTCAGTGACTTCTGTGACACTCGCTTTATTTCTACCAGGCAGAGTTCTCGCTTGTCCCAGGACAATAATATTGTTTTGTGGTGCTTTTGGAGGCAAAATAATTGTCTCACTAAAAAATTGTCAAAATATGAGCATTGAGAAACCTGAAGCCAGCCTTCAGGCAATTGAAATGATGATATTTAAGAGGAAAGGGGAGTGTAAGGGAATGGGAAGAAGGTTTTTTTTGAGACCTACAGGTCTCTGTGTGTTACAAGCCTGCTCCTTTGGGTGAAACTGAAATACATATGCAACCTGTCAGCAATAGGAGCAGGGAATGTAATGAAAACACTGAATATACTGAAATTCATTTGTCTTCGCTGCTAATTCTGGGCATGATGGCATTTTTGCTTTCAGCTAGAGAATTGGGGATATAGGAATTCATATTTGTTTAGATATTTTAAAATTAATAATCCTAAGTTTGGATGATTTTTTGTTCCGTGTTTGTCATTTTGTTTCCAGTTTTTTCTATCAAAGAGATGTGGAGAACCCTGCCAGTTCTGATGAGCAGATGAGCTGTGATGTAGAGTTTGCCATACTCTCAGCATCAGGTGAATGGCAGAAAGAAGAGCAAGTTTCAGTCAGAGATAATATTCATTTCTTGCTATAGTATTTTTTCTTGTGCATGTGGACAATAGTAGCCTTTATTACCTAAAGTCAGTTTGGCCAGGGTTAACCAGAGGGAATTATCTGCCTCCAAATTCTCTTGCTCAAAAGGCACCAAAATTTTACTCAGTTTTCATAAGCTTCTTTCCTATGGGAAGGTCTTAATGTCCCATTAGCTCTCCTGGCAGCAGGGGAGGTGCAGCCACAGGCTGATAACATTTTCCTGTCTCTCCAGGGGCATCCATTCAAGCTTGCTTTCTCATCCCAAAGGATAATAGACATGCTAAGGAAGCTGAGCAACTTCCCTTTATGTCACTGTAGATTAGATTTTTTTTTTTAGTTACAAGATCAAATAGCACAATTGTAAAAATGAATTTTTGTGGGGTTATAGATTATGTTGTCACACAGGTCAGGAGTTTATCCAATTGTAAAGGGAGTTGAAGTCTTTCTCCTGCTCCTTTTCAGTGGGAAAGAGAGAGGGGAAAATGTAGTTCTTTTAAAGAGAAAAGGAAAAGAGAGGGAATAAAGTCTGTTAGATTTTCTGCTTTGGAATTATGAGGGCAAGACAGGCAATGCCGAGACAGGATATGCAGGATTTTTCTTCTACAGGATGGCAATAGGTTAGTCAGATATGCAAATAAAGGAATTCCTTGAGATTTGGGATGAAGTGATTCCTTCAAAGTGATGTGGCCTTTATGACAGCAGACATGTAAAAAATTATTGGTTTTATTTGGTTGTTTTCTTTTGAGTATGTTTAACAAAACCAAAGAATACTTATTTATTATTTACTTCTCCCTTAAGAAGGGTTCATTCAAAACACTTTACTCCCCCATGCCTATGTAGTGATCTGTATTAATCTGTGAGCTTTTTAAAGGGTCTTTGACTGCAGAAGTATTTCTGCTTTTAATGTTTAAATTTGATAGATTAGTTTCTTAATGGTTGGAAAATTTGCTTTTGTTTGTTTATTTAAGGTATTTAGTTTGCTATCAGTGTGATAATTGTAATCATTGACAGAAGAAAAATAAAAAAAAGCTAAGAATAAGGACACACCAGATTTTAGAAGTTAGACACTAATAATGATTTAGGTTATATGATATTGATTGGAAAAAAACCCCAAAACCAATGTGAAAGTTTTAAATGCAAATGACAGCACAGACAGTTACTGCTTAGTTTTTTTATTACCATTATAAAGCTTACAGTGACTGTAGTCTAGCTTATTAAATCAATTCAGCAGTCAAGCATGAGGGCTTTCTTTTGCTGTTGTTCAAGATTTATTTTCTTACTTATATTAAAAATTCAGCCTGTCACAGACAGAGGTTTTCTTATCATGGTAATATTAATTTTCTACAGAAAAATCCATCTCTGGGCTGTAAGTGCATAAACAGTGTCCTTGTTTGTGTCAGGAATGTGTCTGTCCATAACCCTCTTAACATCTCTTGTGGTGATTTTAGTCTCTTAGAGTCCAACCCAGCTTCCTTTTTCAGGTTTACAGATCGATAGTAGCAAATGCATTTGTATTGCATGAAAATGTCAGAAACAATACTTAACTTGCTTATATCTTAACAGAATTCTAGTTCTTTGGTTTCAATGAAATTAGACCTGAATTTTGAAGCATTGGCTTTCTTCTGGTTTAGTCATGACTCAGTGAAGCACCTGCACAGACTCTTGTTCTTAGGACATTGAGAACTGGACTGTTAGGAATATTTCTACTGAGTGTAGCTGAAGTAATTTGGAATGGACATTCACATGGTTGGGATTTACAGGATCAGGTCTTCTGCATGAATAGCTGCTGAGATCCAGAGTGCCTAGTAAAATGTCCAATCTGTTTCATTGATCATATACATGAATTCTTTGTAAAAGTGTGGACTATTTATAAAGGAGAAAGAGATAATAATTTCAAGTAATAATGATGGTAATATTCTACCCAGTGCCTGCCTAGAACATTGGGTGATGTTTGTTTACTTTAAATAAGTTTACTAAACTTAAGTTTAAAACACATTTTTGAGAATTTCTTATTTTATATAGATTACTTGTTTTGACTAAATTGCATTTCATAAAGTAGATCTGGTTGGTTTGTTTTTGGGGTTGATTTTTTTTTTTTCCTTGTTTCCCTGAAAACATTCTTTGCAATCTGATGTTTTTTATCTTTTATTTGCTGAGGAGCACAGCTTCCTAGCACACTGGAGAATATTTGATTGACTTGCAGACAGCTGGTCCCATTGCAATGCTGTTTAAAATGATTAAAATTATTGCAGAGACATATTCCTTTAGAAAATGTTACAGATTTTGCTCTTGGGAGTATTTTGCATGTCTGCATTTTTTGGATGCTTTGAGGGGAAAAATATCTTTATGAAATAGAGTAATGGCTATGCTAACATGTAACACTTATTTTTGGCTGACATTACCAGCTTTGTGGCCAAGGTACCCAGGTGGCTAATTAAAGCAGGGAATTTAATAAAATAGTGTGATTTTCTATAGCTATCAGAGATGAAAGCCTTGGAGGTTAAACAACACACACTACGGTAAAATAAAATGGGAATGCTACTCACATATATGAAGAAACTTTGTGTTTAATATTTGTCTTAAAAAGTCAAACTGAAGGAATGAAATGTTCTATAGTTAGACCTGCGAGATCAATTTGTGTGCTACTCCAGAACAAGAAAAAGCCCCAAACATGGTTCAAGTGCATTACAGTTGTATTCATTCAAGGCATTACAGTTATATTCACACCAGCAGAAACCAAGTGGTGCTACTGTTCTGCTGTTTATCTTTCTGCTGCTCCAGGGTCTGGCTCTCCGTGGCACTGATGTCTGTGTGCTGCAAAGACATTTCAGTTAAAAGATTAAATAGAATAAAAGTGCACTTGAGGTAAGGGCATCTTGCTGTTTGAAATTGATGGGCTCGAAGTCCTTTGGACTGGATGTCACAAGAGATAAAGCTAAAGGGCTCTTTGAGAATGTTTTGTCTTTTAGTGTCTCGCTTGGATCTCTGATACCCTAAATGTATCTAAATATTTAGATGATGGTTCTTCAGCAGCTGAGAAGGCAGAGCTGCTGCAGTCTGTTGCCTCCAGCACTGGCATTCTGAGGCCACTTTTCTCAAAATTGTTGGATGCTGAGGAAAACAGAGCTGTAGGCACTGCTGTCATTTAGAGAGCTGATTTTAAGTCCGGTGCCCAGTTGAGGTGTAAATTAATTACTGTGGCATATTCTGTGTATTGGGAAAAATTATAAGAAATTATCCCTGGTCAGAAAGATTCAGGAAGAGGCTGGTTTTTATGGAGTAGCATATCTAAGGTGAGTGAATATTCAGTTAAGTGCATTTGCTTAATCTAGGCATAACAAATTAATAAACTTAATTTAATGAGTAGTAAGGTAGCTTCTAGAGGAGTATGTTACTTTATATTACTTTTTTCTCTTCTTTATGAGTGAGAGAATGTCTAACGTACTAAAATAATATAATTTGATTCAGAATTTCTTCTTTTTCCTATTGTTCATCTCTACTTTATTAGCCACCAATATTATTGGTGTTTAGTATTTATGTGGCATGGGCTGTTTACTGGATACTGCTTCTTTGATATTGAATTATCAAAAGAGTTAGGAGATGCCTAGGATGTCATCCTTTAATTTGTAATTCTGGAACAGAACTAATTTCCTTTTTTAAAATTTTAAAAATCTTTATTTTTATCTTAAATTATTCAAGATATGTTTATATTCCAGCTCTGTTCTTAAGACCATTTAGTTTCACTCTGAATTATTTTTTGTTCCTAAGCTGCTAGATGTTCTGTAACAGTTGGTGACAGGCTTTAACCATAGGAACACAAACAAATGTAAATTTGTTATCTGAAAAACTGTCATTAATCCTACTTTTTAATGTTTGGCCTAGATTAAGCATCTGTGCAGGGAGTTAGTCATCTGTGCTACTTTTTTACTCTGCTTTGTTTCTTAAATGTTTATGAGCTCTGAACATCATTTCCTTCAGCCAAATGTAGAGTTTGCACTTCTGCAGGGTACTGTGGACTTGAGTGCTTCAGAACTGGTTTGTAGCCTGGCTTTCCAGTTCTGGGGAGTTTGTAAAATCACAAATGCAGCAGTGGTGGATTTTAACTAGCTTGGGATGACTGTAATGTCTGGCTCAGAGGTTAAAGAATTAACCTAAAAGAGAATAGATAAATAATAATAATAAAATAAATCCTAAAAGAGAATAGATGCCTGACTTCAAAATGAACTATAACAATGTGGAGAATGAGAGAGCTGTGGATTTCATCTTCCTGCTCTGGGGCAATTACACTATCAAGAAATGCTACATTAGCAGAAAATTATTAACTTATGGTAAGAGGAATTCTACTGACCAGACCCCTAAAATATCCACTTCAGGTTTTAAAGACATATGTCTTAAGGAGTAGTCTTTTATTTATTTTATTTTGTCTAATGAATTTTGTGGTCTTAGGGGTTTAAATTCAAGCACTGTAGCAGAACAAATGAAATGAATTCCACATGATGAAGAGTAATGTAGACTCAACTGTACATATCAGCGTTATTAATAGTAAACTATGTGGATATTTTATCATATATCCTCTATGGTCATGCCATATGATATTTTATGCTGATTGGGTACTGTTCTCAAATACTTTTCTATATTTCATGCATAATTTTTTACTTATCTTAATCTACAACTTTATTCAAAAGCATTTTAGAAAGAGAAGAGCCACATGAAAACATACCAGAGCAAGCAACTCAAAAATTCNAAAAAACAAAACAAAAAAGCCAACCTCGTGGGAAATATGATTTTGTGTTTATTTGCTGCATGGAACTCCCCCAGTACCTTTAATGCAGGCCTGAAAGAAAGCTCCTCAGCGAGGCTTTCCAACTGTAGCATTTTCTTTTCATTTCCATAGGTATGTAGCCAGTTGTGGAGTAAAGAGAGCCTACGACAGAACTTTCTTTTATTTCCTTCTCTTCAAGTTTTTGCATATCAGGGGCACCAGATAGATTTTTTTGCAGCTTTACCATGTTCTACTTTTCAGTGTGGCATTAGAGAGAAGCTGAAATGGGAAGTTGTGTGAGGGCAGGGTGATGAAAGAAGTGGCTAGCATTGGCGTAAAATGGAACTTCTTACAGAGATGAAATGCAAGTGAATTTATCATTTACTCAGCATGAGACTGGAAACCAATTTATGATTTAACAGCGCAAAGCCATACTGCACTACCAAAATTTCTGCCAAATACATTATATGCAAAGTTGTGGAAGTAGTTTTTTCCAATATTCATTTTGGATTTATGCTGAGTAAGTCTGTGGTTACAGTTATGAGACAGACGCATGACAGGGAACTGATTTTCACTACGAGCTGCAAGCAAATAACCTATATTTGAAGTAGTTGTCCACACTTTTTTTCCCCTAGGCAAGTTTATGGTACCTTTTTTTAAATTGTAATTGATTGGATTTTCTCTAATGTGCTGTACTTACAAACTTTTACGTCAAGTGTCTTCTAAGAATTTTAGGCACTATGGCACATTTATTGATTGCAAGATAATTGTTAATTTTTCAGCATAAATAAATAGTGAAAAAAACACTGGTAGTACAAAGAAGCCAGTTATAGAAGTAAATATTGAAAGGCCCAGTTTCTTTAGCATAATAAAATCTGTGTAAGAAATGTATTCTATAACTTTTTTCACTGCTTCTGATGTGGAAGCAAAGGAGGGATTTTCAGTGATCCTTTTGGGCATTGAATAATATTCTCTTCATTTGCCGCAATAGGATTAGTGAGTAGATCTCATTAGGAATTTGCACGTGACTTTTATTTTTATAGATAAAAGGGAGCAAATTCCTCCAAGTCAACGAAAGTCTAGAAAATAATGTCTAAGAATTCAAGCAGGTAGGAAGTATTACTGCAAGGATATGGTTTCTTTACCTGACAGACAAAATTACTTTGCATTCTTTCTTAAAAAAGTGTATGCTAAGTCTCAGAAATGCTTCTGGTAACTTAATGAATAACATCCACAATAAAAGGTAATTAAAATCCCAAACAATTAATTATTTTTTATTAATACAATCTTAACAAAAGAAAACATATAAGGGTGGCAAAGATTGTTTCATTTCCTTAGGAATGGCTCATAAATTTGTTTGTTGATTATCTTTTGTAGAAAGAAGTCTCATTATTAAAAATGATAGAAATGTTTTTATCATGTGAAAAGCTATTTGCAAAGGCATTCTTTATTCTTCATGGCATCTTTATGACCTGACTTTCTACCCCACCACACTTTAATTCTCCTAAACACTGTATTGTAGTCCAGGTTTTAAAAAAATATAATTTCACAATGTACATTAGTTATCACTTTCACCTTCTGCTTCTTTTGAAATTAATGCTACTTGAAGCACCTATTAAAATTGTTCCTGAACACAGAGTAAGGACTGTTGGATAATCACCCACTTTCAACAATTTTTCTGCATAGAGCTCAGAATGCGTTTGAGTTTTTGTGAGAAAATCCTAAAAAGGGGAAATCTTGTAAGCCCAAACAATTGCTTTACCACTCTACAGTTGAAAGTTGTTTTGATATGCCATCTTGAAAACAAGATGAATTTTGTTGTTACAACTATTACTCGTAAAACTTGTGTCCGTTGGAGAATCCATGTCCAGTGTTGTAGTCACAAAATAAATGAATCTCTGTTGCAAAAAAAGTGATTGCAGTCATTAACACTAATGGGTGTGTGTGTGCAATTCTTAGACATATGAAGGACCAAAACAAGAAGGTTGCCAATCTGAAGCACAATCAGCAGTTGGAGAAAAAGAAGAATGCACAGCTGTTGGAAGAAGTTCGTAGGCGAGAGGACAATATGACTGACAACTCTCAACATTTACAAGTGAGTTTATTTTTCCATTTTTTTCAAAAGCTACCTAAGAAAATACACTTCTGTTCCAGTGTGTCTTCCACAATGTGTAATGAATCTGCTACCACAAAGAGTTGATGCTTCCTTCCTTTTCTACCAGAGCATGCACTGCTCACCTCAGTTGTATCCGTGAAATATTTACTATGCAGGGTGAGGAAAAAACCAATAGAATTTGAAGACTTCTGCACAGTTACTACATTGGCAACTGTTTTTTCTTACAGTTGGAAAGAAAAGGTTCAAGTATATCTCGTCTATATTTCAGGTAGACTTTGAGCCTTATTCCAGTAGAATTTCTACAGTTTGTAAGTTACTGAGCTTGGTGGTTGAGAAATGAAGGTTCTTAAACTGATCTGTTTAAGTGATACATTACATACCAGGGAACTTGTATTCAAGGCCACAAATTTGATGCTTGACTTTAAGTATTCTCTGAGATCTGACTGTGGAAAACCATGAAGAGAAGTGCTGATTTCTGTTGACAGCATCAATGTCTCCATGCCCAGTGTTTATAGGCAATTTACAGTGCCAAATATCAATTTTGCCTTGATCTGGTTAATATAATGTGTTTCTGGAAAATTTCCAGTGCATGGAATTTGACCCTCTCATGCTTCATATGGTTGTATTTCTCATGTGTTCCTATATGCAAAATGGAAAAATTAACACCACATCTCTCTTTAGGCTTGTGTTGGTGAAGCCTTATGTCAGAATCAAGTTCAGGAAATGATACATTATTTATGCATCTGTGCAGTGTTACATTTACTTTACAGCCTTGGTCATTACATACTGATTGCATCACCATGCATTCCACTGCACAGGATAGAGCAATAAAAGCTTGTGAAGGATTTGGTCTGACAATATGATATATCAAAATTAAATTTCAGTGTTGAGCAGCTACTTGTAATTATAGTGGTTCAGTAAAGAGAATAAATTAATCTTATTTTTCAGTATTATTTTGGAAATCTATTACAGTGGGGTGATGACTAGAGAGTGGAAGCCATTCTCAGGATCCTCGATGTAACTGCTATACTTGGAGGTTTCTACTCGTGAGATGAGATAGGGTCTAGCAAATGGAGGTGGTGTGGCTAAATGGCTTGAATTTAGAAAGAAAATACCTGTCTGGTATATAGTTCTTTTGTTCCATTCACTTCCTGTAAAGCATCTATAGACGCTAAGAACATAAACTAATGCCAAGTTCCATAAACTAAGAACAGTTTTTGAAAACCTGTTAACCAAGAATGGTTGTTTCTTGATACCATGCCTTAAAATGTCAATATTGTTAAATGACATCCTTCAAGATATCACTTTCAGTAATACACATATATATCTTAGGTAATATGTTACATTTGCAGTAGCAGCAAGAGCAGGAGGAGAAAGGGAGCCTTGTTTGTCTGTGCTGCTGGATTGCTGGTAGGGATGATCCTGTTTCTCTGCCAGGCAGTCAGCTGCCGTTATCAGTTTGCTGCTACAAACAGTTGTTGTGTTTCCTCTGTCACAGATTCCCACATTTCCTTGGCTTGTTTCTTCTCAAGCACTTCTTAATGCTGAAGAGTGCATGGAAGCTTGAGGTTTCCTTGGGATTGCAAGATTTTGTGAGGTTTTATTGCTCTACAAAAACACTGTAATGAATCTTTCAAATAAAGTAAATGCCCTGACATTAAATAGTCATATCACAGTGCAGGTGACATGACTCTGATGTACATTTATTCTGCTGATAGGAAAATATTTTTATTTAAAGATTTTCAGTGGTACAGTTTATTTGGTTTATATGTGAAAGGTAATTACAAATTCTAGATGAGAGCATCAAGCTTTGTTAAAACAATCTGATAAGTAGGTGATTGACTTTTCAAACAAATTCAAAGCTCCAGTCAATTAGCCTTGGTATAGAAAGGAAATTTTGTTTCATAATTTTTGAAGAAAGCCTTTTCTCCTCTGTGGAGTTGTGCAAAAAGTAACAGCAATGATCTAAGGATTTAAATGAGGCAGCATTTTTGGGGAGACAAATGATGTGACATACAGTAGATACTTTGAAAAACAATTCTAGGAGTACTACGCATCTACTAATTAAAAGCAATATTAGTTGGTGTTTCAAGAAATGTTTAATTAACATCTTAGTAAACCATAGGGACCTGACCACTTTTTCTTACTGTTGATAACTTCTACTGCTTTTAGTGGAAACACTGCATTTATATGCATTTATAACGTGCAGTGCTTGTGTCTACAGCGTACTTGTTACATTTGTGAATGATGTATTGAGCTGTTAGGGGAAAAGTGTATCCTAAAATTCTCTGGCCTGATGTAATGACTGTATTTGTTGGCTAGCTGAGATAAGCTGGCTGTTGGCTGGCTATGATAAGCTCAGCTGAGAATTGAAGAGCAGTCAGACTGGTCAAATTACATTTACTGCAGCCAAGTCTCGGTCCCTTTTGCAGAAGTAGTGGAAAAGGTGAAACAAGAAAGTGAGTACGGCTGTCCATGGGCCACTCAGGGGCTGCTCAGGGCAAACTGAGGCTGTCGAGTGCCCCCCTTTCTGTACAGCTCACACAGGGGCTGAAGCAGCTCCCAATCAGCTGCTCATCTGCTTTGTGTGGCTGTGAAGAGGTTCACGTGTCTGTGGTTTCCTGAAGCTTCAACAGTAGGTGACAGTTCCTGAGGCTTGTAGCATCATCTGTATTGGTGACACTTTTCACAGTCTTTGCAGGTAAAAGCCTTTCAAAGCTGGTTCTTGTGCCAGTGCTTGCAGGGCAAGACTGAGTCTCTGGTGGCCCTGTCCCACAGCAATCCAGGGCCACTGCTGTGATGGAGAGAGCTCTGGATGCCTGGGGAGGGAATTCACTTTGGTCCCCAGCTATCACCTGTAGTTGTGAGTGATGCTTCAGGTGTGGTTTTGGGGGGTTCTTTGGATCACTGTAATATTGGAAACATCAGGGAGCCAGATTAATTCTTGGGAATGAAGAATAGTTGTGAGGTTTGTAGGTTTTTCCTAACACAAATCAAGGGCAGACCTGTGCAAATCTTGCCAGACATGATGGCCATATTTTACACAAAGCATCACAGCAGGAGAGCTGGACCTTGAACACTTTATCATGAATTTTTTTGAGAATGGTGTGTCTAACATGCCTTCATTTTTCTCTTTTTTTTAGTCTGTCTTAAAAATGATAAGCCTTTTTGAAAACACTGAGCTAAGAAATATACAGACATCAAATAATAGATTTGTGCATAATTCTTCAAGTCTCTTTACAGGATCTTGAAATGTTAGAAATGTGAGACTTGTTTATTCTCTGAGATATATTTTTATTGATTCTTGTGTGGAACATGTTTCTTCCAGTAACACTGGTAGCTCAGTGGGAAAAGAAACATTTGCATAACAGTGAGAACTTGAATGCATTTGGTTTTGATTCTCATTTTCAAATCTGCTGTAATAACAACAACAAAGTCTTTCTGTTCCCCTAGAGTAAGCAATAGGAGAGTGCACGAATAATCTTCCCGTGTGTCTCATGATGCAGCCACTTTTGTTGGATTTTGCTTTTCATAGATGTATTAATAAGCGATCTAAGTCTAGAAACACTTTGTGGAAATTTTATGCAAACTGTCCGATACACGCGTCACAAAAAAAAGGGCAGGGATGAACCTGAAAAGAAGTTAACAAGTTTAATAACCTATTCTGCTCTGATCTGCAGCTTCTGGGTGTTTCCTCCCTTTCTTCCAGTTCATCTGCTGGCAAAGATTTTGACTCTCCTTATGTTTTAAATGTTTGGGTAATTTGTCACAGCTCTCTTTGAGGTAGCTTGGGTTTTCTTTGGCTGGAAATCCACATGCGGAAAAGAGATATTTCACTAACAAAATTGTTTTTGAGTGAGACAATGTGTAGTTCTCATTGATTTCAAATATCATATACAGGCAGCTTGATCAATGGTTTATGCCTGCAGTACTGTGGAACAGATTGTGTACACATGTACATTTTCCAGGTGTAAATACCTCATTTTTTAAACAGAGTTCAGCTTGTCAGTCATGCTTTTTCATGGGATGTACTGAGGCAAGGCAAGAGTTCCAGTTTTCCAATATCTCTGTACTGGCTGGAAATTTAGTCTTAGGTAATGAATAAAACATGATCAGGAGGAAGTCCTGTCAAAAGAGATAAAAAACTGGCTAGTTAAAACTACTGCTTTCTGATTCTTGCCATGTGAATATCTGTGACATCTTAATCACTGAAATTGCTCCCAAGAGGTTTCACAGCTAGTCAGCATGAATCCTTAACCCTGGATTTGTTTCTTTATTTGTCACTGTGTGCTTTATGATATAATTTTCAACTCCATAATGTCTCCAAAAATACAAAATGTACCCAAGACATTGCACATTGCTGTACGTTATTTCTGTGTTGTATAAAACAGCATGGCCTAAAAAAGGGGTATATCTGACACTACTATGAATTTGTTATGACTTCTCTTAAAGCAGTGTATTTCCTACTGCATTGTCTCAAAAGCTTTGATACTATAATATAAATAAAAAAAGGAAGCTAGGGAGTGAGATGAAGTCTTGCAAACAAAAATGAACATAGCAGTGTAATCAGTTCAGAGACAGAGGAAGCAGTCCTGACTGCTATGCAGACAGGCATTAGTGTATGGAGCTGACGCAAGGCAGGAGAGAATTCATTGCATAAACACACAGCTTTGTATTAGTAGTGCTGAAGTTCATATGCAGTGACAAAACACGACCTTTTAAGAGGTTAAAATCATGAGCTATTGTATTAAAAGTAAATTCTGATCTAAGCATCTGTGTTAAGGTGGACCTATACCTTTCTGGACAGCTTTAATAATTCTCAGGGTTCTGTATATTCCTGTATTTAATAGGCTGGTAATTTTGGGGGGGAGGGGGGAGGGCAGACAGAGCTAAGATAGGGAGATTTTACCTATTTACACCACTCCTGTGATTTGCACAATATGCATGTGTGAATTGTGGTCTAGCTCTGATGTGTAGAATTGCAGAATCATTCGCTCCCTCTCATTCTGCTGTGGACAGAGGATGAGGGGAACGAAGTGACCTCTCTCAAGCCACCTTTCTTAATATATGAGCAATCGGAACACACAGATGAGATATAATGTAGATAGACTTTAGAAATCTGTTTAGAGACAAGAGGAAGGATAAGATATGGCCTGAGATGCTTGTGAAGATCTTCCTCCTCCCCAAAATTTCTGCTATCAGATATGAATATTTTTAAACAAAACTGTTTTTCTTGTAAGTCTGCATGCGTCAGCTACACCAAGTCCTTCAGTCCTTATATAAGATGTTAGAGCCAGTTCAGCGACAAATTCAGAAGGTGGGGTAAGTGACAGTGAGAATTAAGTTCTCCATTAAAAGTACCCATGGCCTTGTGTGGGGAAAGCACAGAATAAAAATTTCTATTGTTGTTGTCGCCTGCTCCTCACATGGGACACAAATTAAACTGACGGTGGACTCACCACTGACACACGCATCAGTACCTTATCTAAAAGCTTTCACATATTTTCCCTGATTGACCATGGGCTCAGAAGGCTGATGCCAAAGACCAGAAAGCATCAGCAGTTTGTTAAAGACTTCTGCCTTTTCTCTGCTGCAATCCCACGGGCAGCATCACCTGCTAGCGCCAACACCTCTCCTCCGAGTTCTTTGTGCCTTTTCTCTCACATACATAACACCTGTGCTAACTCCAGCACCTCTCTCCTCCGAGCTCTTTGTGCCTTTTCTCACATGAATAACACCTGTGTGTCCTTTTACTCGTTTGCTATTGGTCAATGCACATCAGCATTCCGAGCTGCTCCTCCTTCAATGCAGCTCACCTGTCTCACACAGCTGCACCCCGGTAGTGATGAGGCTCAGCTGCAATCCCATTCCTAATCTTGCACAATCTGTTCTCCCACATATTATGGTTGTAATAAGCTAAAAACTTATTTTTACCTAAACTGTTCTATGACTAAAACAGAAGGCTAATGATGCATCTGACATTTAAGATTCAAAACGGTGATCATGTGTTAGAGATGTCTTCTTTACTATTGCAGCCCATACAGAAATAATTTCAGCAACAATTTTATTTCCAAAGTTTTGCCTAAATTGTTTGGTTTCATTTTTTTTCTGAATGGATATATTTTTCAAGCTGTTGCAAATACTTTTTAACATGTGAGTTGATTTCAATTGCAGGTGAGTATTTTTTAAAATATTTTTGTCTGAGTTCTCTCTGTACAATCTATTAAGTTAATGAATGAACATATGAAGAAATGTGAAAGTCAATATTTTATGCCAGTTTTCTCTAACATATCTACATAATTCTCTTCATTTTAATGTCTTAAAACCAGGATATGGTATTTTATGCTCTTATTGTATGTATGTTTCAAACTTCAGCTTATTTGGGGACTGTAACATTTTTTATTTGAGTGGTTAAGTTGAAGTTTGGTCAGTTTTTGAGAAAATCAGTGTTCATTTACATATCAGTTAGTTTCACCCTTATAAAGAAAGAGTTGTGTACCAGAAAATGGAGAAAACTTAACAAAGTGCACAATTGTGAGCAGTACTGATGCATTCAGGGGTACTTCCTTCGGCACTTCTCTGCTTTAACTGTGGGTGGATTTTGCCAAGATAGAGTGTAGGAGTAACTACAAGCTCAAAAACGTCCAGCCTTCAGCAAAATGTAAAGCATATTATAAGCATCACACAATTCAGGGAACTTTTTTTCCCTTGTAAATATCTAGGAAAAAGGCAGGAATTGCATTTTCTTGAAGCGGTTATTTTTGTGGAGCTGAACATGAATTTTTAATAGACATTTTACAAAAATGTTTTCTGTTCTCATTGATAATGAATTTATAAAACCCCCCCAACTTTGAGTGAAAACTAGGCAATAGGAAAAAAAAAAAGTGAACCAGTGATGCTGTAGTGCAATGTATTAAAAAAATATTACCAGACTAGAAATCCATATTTGCAAATCTCAAGATAATCCACTCAAACTCATGTAAAACTATTGAAGACACATCTAGTATACTTACCTTCAGATTTCCAGCATAACAGAAATACAAATTCAGATTGTAAACATGGATGGACAGTTAGGAATTTTCCTTCCTTGGCCTGTGGAAGTTTTTCTTACACTGTGGATAAATTCCATATGTGTTCGTGAAGTGTGTGTTGAACTTCAGCCAGTAGTTTAAGATTGTGTTGAATAAAATATTTCTAAAAGGTTTCAGATGAAGGAAGGTATTTGAGAATCTACAGAGGGCAGGAAGGTTGATTAGTAGGTCTGAGGATCAATACCAGAAGTGGGTTTTTGGGGGGATTTACTTTGACATTTGTTTTCATTGTGCAGTGTAATCCCCAGAAGCCAAAACCACTCCTGTTATAAAATGTCCCTGTAGACAGTATGTGAAAAATCTCACTTGCAGGTCAATTTCTACTAGAATCAGAGCCTCTTAGCTTTTTCTTTTCTTTGTCGTAATTGGTGAGTTGTCAGAAGTGGTGGGTTGACAGAAGTCCTGCTGTGTTGATCTAACCTATAATATGATCTAACATATAATATGAAAAAAAATATTGCAGCAGGCAGAGCATAATCAGCAAAACTGTTTTATGCAATTGTCATATCCTTTCTTTTGACAAATGTATTCCATTATATGAGTAAGTATAAAATAACAATTTTTATTCTCAGAAATATCAAAATCTATTAATTTCTGGGTTTTATGCAAGCACACGGTATAATAGAATATTATGTATAATTTTTAATACACTTTTTGCTTTATTACAAAGATTTGTAGGACATCCCATGTCAGACAGTCTGAATACTGACTTTCTCATCTTTCTCAGTTTCTACAGTGAAGTCAGAAACTTAATGTTTTTCAGTATTGTCTATGTAATGTTAATTCCCTGGCTTTAGTCACCCAGGAATAAAACCTGGATTTCCTGATTTGCAGTTATTTAGGAATCTGTGAACTGCAACTATTGACAAGTACTTTATGTTTAAATTAGAATAGCTTTTTCTACAATGTGCTATAATATGTTTTGTTAGTTGAAAAGGGCATACATGGCCAGGCACTGGAAGGGAATGTTGTTGTTGGAAAAAACAAAACTGCAACAATAGGAAACAGAAAAAATTTAATGTGATACACCTTTCTTTTCTCCCCCTCAATATGTAATAACTCACACACGCAGGACTCCTGTAGTCTCCAGGGGGCAATTGCATTCACATACATCAAAAGAAATAGTTCAGTTAAACCACCTCTCACTACCCAGCAATAATTACCACAGGTTTACACTGAGATATAGTTGCAAAAGGTTAGTCAGTAGGGCATCTGCAAATCAAGTTATATGTCAACTCTACATCAATAACCTCATTTTATTAGATGTTAGTATTTCAGCACATGACTGTCCAATATAGCATTCCACATATAGCTCATTTTTAGCTTTTACATTGAGTTATAGCTCATCTAACATGTTACTAAATTATGTATTTAAACACTCTATACTACATAAATTATAATCAATGACAAAATCAATGATTTAGATTGAAATTCTACAAAGTGAAATTGCAATAAAATGTTTGACCCTATTTTGTAGCTGCCTTCAATATAAGATGAATATAGGGTGCTTAACCCTATAATATAAAAGAAGGGTAATGGCAATTAGTGTTAGCATAGATTTTCCAATTTAGGCATTGCTTAAAAATATTACCTATAATTTTTTATTTTCAGTTATTGTAAGTGAAAGCTGTTTTCTATATATAAAGAAGCAAAACCAAATATTTTCAAAGTACAACCAATGACCTAATTTCTGTGCAAACTCCCTCCACATACTTCGTTTATTCGTAACTTATGCACAAGCTATAACATTATTGCTGAAAGCTTGATAGGCTGGACGAAAATGTAAAAAAGTTTTCAAAAAACTTCTTGTGGTCTGCATCAAGCTCAGATTTCTACCCAGTTCCACAATTTGGTTTTGTATTTACGTGGTTAGTAAGCAGTGAGAGCTGCTGCTGCTGTTTGTCACTCTCCATAGATCATTTGGAAGTCTGTTACTAATATATCTGGTCAGCAACAGAAGTTCTGCTTGACTAAGTGTAAGGAGAACTATTTTGTTTGGTTGTTAATAAGCCAGGTTTATATTTATCTCTCATTATCATTGTTCTGTAATAGCCTTATACATTATTACTTATAGACTCCCCTGTATACAGACTGGAAAGAGAAGGAAGGAAAAGCACCTTCGTATACAGTCTTGTCCTACCTTGGAAATTATTATTATTTATTGTAAACCCATCTTTGCTCTGGGAAGCTTCAGTGTGAGAGATGAAAAATCTCTGTTTTAGTAAAAAAATCCAGGGCCAAATTTCATTGTAAGGTAAAAAAAGAAAGGAACAAAAATTGGTGTTAAATTAAGAACTTCCAAACTTGACGAGACATGGTTTATTAATAGATCTCAGAGTATCTTAAAAATAGATTTGTAAGTAATATATTGAACAAAACTGAGGCATAAGAAATAAAGGTTGTGTGCAAGGTGTCTCAGATGGTTGATGGAACCATTAAGGAGCACAGACTTTGCCTATCCAGTATTCCCTGTACTTGTCTAAATTGTTGACTCAGAATATTTTACTCATAATACAAAAAATGTTGCTAAAGAATTGTTACTGATTGAGGTACCTAGTGCAGGTAAAGTTGATATTGTTTTTGGTCCAGTGAATGATCAAAAGTTTGTGATCAGGACATGAAAGACAAGGGAAGCCACATACCATATTAATTATTTTGGTGAGGTGAATAATAGCTGCACATGAAGAAATAGAAGAGCACTGATATTTGCAGTTTAGAGGCAGCTTTATTTTTAAGCAGAATTGTCAAGATAATCAGATAATTCAACAACAAACACTGCAGTGCAGCATATTCAATTTTCTAGAAGGCTCTTCTTTCAAGTTACAGCAAGGGTCCTTAACAAGCACTTCTTTGATCCATTACTTCTGTTTATATTTTTCCATTTGTCCTTTTCCTTGGGAAAGTCTGTTTAGCATCTGCATCTGATGAAGACTCCTCTACAAACACCTTGGAGAACACTTGATGGATTTGGGACATATTGTTGAATACCGATGTTTTCACTAAATAAATGTATTAATACAATTAGAGTTTTTTTTCTATGACACCTTTAATAATTGAAAATAGGGAAAATATGAACTTTAAAACATTAGTCCACATTAGATGTAGATGAACTATAAAAATGTTCTCTTTGAATCTGAAAAATCACGGCTGTGCACAGATTACAGACTTTTATCATATTGCCTTTTAAAAAATACATTTTGAGTTATTCTTTGTATTTCTATGATATTTTAGTGACATGAACTAGAAATGCTTTTTCAAATGCATTTGTTCTTTAGTGGAGTAAAGTTTTATTGAGCAATATGATTTGGCATCAGATATTTATGTTTCTTTTTACATATTGGCATAATGAAAGAAGCATTTTACACCTCCTCTTTAGCTGTCACATACCTTTGTCATATTGAGAACTACCATAATTTAGCCATCTAGAAGTTATGTCAGAGATAAAAGCCAGGTGTTTGTGATCTCCTCCTCCTCTTTGTTTTTTTAAACTTCAAAGGGACATTATAACAATGTGAATAGTGTGTCACATGAGTGCTGTAGTCTCTTCATTCTGCAGAAAGAATTTGGTGTTTTCCTGCATATGGGGCGAATTCCTTGTTCTACTAAAGTTAATGCGATTTTTGCCACTGCCTTGTCAGACAAAGATTTCTCACATGAAGAAAAAATAATTAAAAAAACCCTTTACAGACAAAAAATAAACTTCAAAGGTCATTGAGAAAGCAGATCTCAAGTAAAAATGGAAACAGTCCATTGTCATTCATCATTTACATCTGACCTTTTGATGGAAATTGTAATTTGTGACAAAGTCCTTCTGCAGTCAGCTGCAAGGCTTGTCAAAATTGGCTTTTCTGTCTGGGTGTTCTTTTATGAGAACATTTAGCTGCCAAGTCCTAGCAAATATAATTATTTCTCTTAATACTGACATTAGAGGAGATTGCTCAGAGATTGCTGTCTGGCTCTTGTGTTTTCAACATAGGCTTTGATCCTTTATACATGATGGCTTTGTTAAACTTTTTCTTAGGAAAGTGATAAACACTAAAATAATTAGTGTTATAAGCAGGAAAACTAGTAACTTGAATTCCTCTTTTGTCACTTTTTTCTCAGTGTGAAGTAAGTGCATCACAAGAATAGTAGAAAGCCATCATATAAAACATTACCAAGTATCTTCCTGCGCAGAAACCTTTGCTGTGAACACATGAACTGGATACCTGGCTGAAGGCATCCTAAATCCATTCTGGTGGATATGAATTCCAAGCCTGTGCTTAGCTGGCTAACATAAGCTAACTTGTATGTTGTTGGTGCTCTAAGATGTTTGATTCCAATTTTCAACTGCAAATTGCATTCTTTTCTTATCGAATTGATCTCTGTCTCGTGACCAGGGACAGGATGTGAGGGAATGGCCTGAAGTTGTGTCAGGGAAGGTTTGGGTAGATATTAGAGAAAGGTTGTTCTTGGTTGGGAACTGAACAGGCTCCTCAGGGTAGTCGTCACAGCCCCAAGGCTGTCAGAGTTTGTGTTTGGACAATGCCCTCGGGAATGAGCTGTGATTCTTGGGGATGGTCCTGTGCAGGGCCAGGACTGCACTCAGTGATACTTATGGATCCCTTCCAATTCAGCATATTTGGGATTTTGTGATCCTGTAATTGAAATGTGTATTGAAACACAAATTATCCAGTGGACAGTCAAACATCTGTATTATGTACAGTGTCCTTCACCTTACTTATTTCATACAGAAACCTAAAATATCCAAATAAAAATAAGAATAGGAATCCTTCAGCCTGTAAGGGAGAAGTGCTGAAAGGTAAAGACCGTCTGGAGCCTCTGTACATCCTTTGCTCTGTCTCCACTCTTAGTATTTTAACCAAGCAGAGCCTACCAGAAATATCCTGTACTGTTTAGTTTTGTCTCAGTTGGAAACATCACTCAAATACCTCAAGCATCACCAAATACCAAAGCAAAAACCTCAAGATCAAAAGGGGAATGTTTTACATAAACCACTGTTTTAATTTAAAATATTTGAGTTGTAATCATTCAGTTAAAACATTTTAACTAATTTCAGTATTGCTATGTAGTATATTTATTTTCTTTATCTTTTACAGTGAAGAGGTATCAGATTAGTATTGCTACATGAAGGTTCTGAGAAAGGAATAAGAAGTTTTAATGGGTAGTCTCTTTGGCGCACGTGTATTAAATTCTTCTCCACAGGTTTTGCCACATGTACAGTGACCATTTGCTCATTTGTTCTCTAACCCAGATACAGATAAAGCAAGTGTAAACATGTGTTATCTAGCAAGGTTCTGAAAGTCCTGGTGCGTCTGATAGGGTTTGTGTTTTGTTTTGTGAGCTGTTTTCTTCATTTTTTCCCCTCAAATTTATTGTTCCCCAAACTAGTTCTTGAGTATAAAACAGGTGGCCAGATGTTTCAAGTAGTGAACTGAAAGCCAGTAAATCAGGCAGAAGGTAACTATAGCATTTGTGCTCTAAAGGAGAGTGTAATCAGTAATAAACTCAGTGAGCTAGTAAATGTTTTTTGGAATGTTAGGAGGCTGAAAAATAGCTCAGTATTTGCATGAGAATTTGAGATACTTAGCACTGAATATGTATTCCCAAGGGAGGAAAAAAACCACTTTTCCACTACCTTTTTAATGTAATTGAACAAAATCTAGTCCATAATATGACTATGTCAGCTATAGTATGAATCCAGAATGACTTTTACAAATAGTGTAGACTACTTCTGGTAGTGTAGAAGTGTGTGAGTGTTTCTGGAAAGTATCTCTACTTCATAGGATTAATATTTGAGATATGAACCTAGGGAAGTCTGCCTAAGAGAAAATGCATTTTCTGAAACTTTCAGTCTTAGATTCAGCATCCATATTGCTGTTACACGTCAAAAAAGTGTTTAAAAAAGACAGTCAAAGGAATAAAATCTTTACAGGCATCATGAAGGCTATTTAAAGAAAATTATATTGGCTCAGAGGAAATGGATACCACCTATCATAAACTGCTTTAATAAGACCAAACGGAAACCAGCACAATTAAACAGCAGGATAAAGGAAGCTATCAAAAAAAAAATGCAAAAAAAAAAAACCCACAAAAACAAAACCAACGTTCTCAAAACTGAAATTTGCCTAGTTGGAAAAACCAGAATCATAAAACCTGGCAAGTAAAAAAAAGCACAAATAGGGAGACCATGAAATGCATGAAGCACAATAAGGAATAAGTAATGAAATGCTCTCAAACTGGTAGTTTTCAAATGTGTCAGAAGGCAGAAGCCAGCCAGAGAATCTCTAGAGCCAAAGACAATCAAGGCATATAAAAGAGTGCTTTCAGAAAATGGGGTCATGAGGTCAAAAAAATGAAAGGTATTTCTTCTGGTGTTCAAAGCGAAAGAACTTGGATAGATTCTGCTTCTAAAACTCCTTTTTACAGGTAAAATATTGGAAGATGTATCTCAGAACGAGGCGACAGCAGAAGATACTGCACAAAAGTTACTAAAATTAACAATGCTGTCATCATAGGATCAGAGGACAATTCAGGTTGAAAGGTCCCACAAAGTTCAAACTCTTGTTAAATCTAGGGTGAGTCAGGCCAAGTTCCTCTCAGTGCCAAGCAGTTTTCATGCTAACCTTCTTGAAAATTAAAGGTGAAATATGTGAATTTCTAACTTTCCTAAGAACTGGAGGGTGACTAATGCAACATCTCTTTCTAGAAAGAGTTCCATATAGGTTTCGGAAAACTACCTCCACATGTGATATCCTTATTGGAAAAATCAAGAGGAATTGTTTTTAAAAAGTAGAATTAGTGGGCATTTGACCAACTAATTTACTAACGTAGTATGTTGGTAAAGAAACCAAATGCTTTTCCAAAAATTTAAGTCATTCTTCCACATAAGTTTACAAGTCATTATATTTTCCAGAAGTCCCATAGGAATATGCATTGAGACTTTGTCATGTTTTTAAAATGCCTGGAAAAGAGTGAATTGTTTAAAGAAATAAAGCATCATCCACTTAAAGACCAAGAATTGCTTCTTTAGTTGTGCTTCCCTGCAAACTCAGGACACTGGATAGTATTTTAAAATAAACCCCATAAAAGTTAAAACAAAAATGACAACTGTTATAGAATAAGAAAGCCATTATGATATGAAGCTATGTAATCATGTTACTAAATGCAGTACTGATGGCTAAAATTTTAAATGTTTCTGGTAAAGGTTTAGTGAAAAAGGTTATGCAGAACAGAAAAGAACATTTTGGCAAACTCAGGCTGATTTATGATGGTAGGAAGAATTCTTTGGGGTTTGCATGGTTTTGACCTTAAACCTGCAAAAATATGTTGGATTTGGCAATGTTTCACTTGGAGTTTTGGCTTTCTTCAAGCCCAGAAGTCAAAGAAACATTTGGGATGTGAACCAAAGCCAAAGAAAAGGTTTGGATGAACCATACATTTCATAACAGCCAAGTTTCACACAACTCTAATTTTCATTTTTCCCCTTTCTTTGTTCCTTTACATTTTTTTCCAGGCCTGCTTTTCTGTCTCCGAATCTTAAAGGATAGGAATCTCTCTACCCAGTAAAAACCTTTTTACTGTCCATGCAGAAGGAGATGAGAAGGGAGAACTCAGAGAGTTTTATCTCTCATTTTTCTACAGCAGAATTTGAACAAAAATGTTGCACCTGAAATGATAAGGTGTCTTCGTGTCCATTTTGGGAATATTTTTTAGTGGAAGTGATCATGTTAGATACTAAGCGTTCCTTGTGTGTGTTTCAGATTATGAAATGACATGATTAAGACATCCAAAACACTGAATGGTTTAAGAAAAGGATATAGTTTTGGTTCTTTCTATCACTTATTAACAAGTAACTCTTAAATCTGGTCATGTAAATACCACTTTCCACGAAGACAGACATGCCTGTGCAGTAAATGGTGCACGATCTGCATCTCATTTGGATCTTGTGAAGCTGTGGGATACGATACGTTCAAGCTGTTGATCTGAGAAGTGTCTCAAATCCATGGTCTTTATATGCACATCAGACACTACACATATGGTAAATGATAAACATACCATATGGGATTTGGGAAGTTAAGACTATCGAATTCCTATCCCATTATTTTTTCTTACATTGTATGGTCAAATCAAAAACATATTAGTCTTCACATTATTAAGGGGTTATGTTTGTGGCCCCATTTATAAGGTTACAAAACTGATCACGCTTTAAGCTTTCCTTTGGCCTAGAAATCTTCCTGGTTACACTCAGGCTGTCATTTAAAAAAAAGAGAAGAAAGGGGGTGAGTAGTGTTTGTGAAGTTTGCAGAGTTCGGCCAGTTTTAGAATTACAGTTTTTGAAAACTTCACATGTAACTTTAGCCAAATATTACAGCTCAAACTAGCTGGGCTTAAGGTTAATTTTGAAAACTTAGTTTTCCAGAATTTTATTGTGTGTATTGTGAAGGTGTTATCTGGAAAAAATAGTTTCAGACCTGACAGTATGGTGATTATATGTGCACATTCATGATAGTTTTATTTTTTGTGTTGGCTTTGTGGACTGGAACAACTTAGCATCCTCAGCTGAACTATCAAAAGTTTATCTAAAAAATTATAAATTCTGTATGTCCTTCACTTTCAGATGGCAAAATTATTTTCATCTTCAAAGAAGATTGAAATTAGTTACTCTGTTGAAGATTTTCCCAAAACTCTACTTACTCTATTGAAGAAATGTGAATTTACATTAGGTTTGTAATTAATCTTGGAACTCTACTATTTCTTAAGCAACAATTTCCCTTCAGTTCATTCAGCAGAAATTGGAAAAGCAGCTTTACCACAGTAAACCCTGGTGATAGGAACCTGTGGGTAATAGGGGAGGAACTAGAAAATAAAGCTCTTTGAAAAGTGTGTCAGGAATTGCAGGGAGGGAGAAAAAGATTTTGTTCCTCCTAATGCTGGATAACCAGCCTTGTGCTACTTGGAAAGCAAGGACTGCGTCCTGAATGCATCAGAGTGCAGCTATTTTTGTGTTCCCCTCCCGTGGTAAGTCAATGACTGAAACAGGTTAGGAGGAGAGACGCTTTGATGTCTGTGGTTGAAAACTCTGTAGTTTAGTGTAGACTTCCCCCCACCTGTTTTGTTGTTTTATTTTATTTTGGAGGTGTGTGCAGAATGTCCCAGTAGGTTTCTGCTATAACTAAGAATAAAAAAGCTGGAGTTATGTTTCCTTTGACGTCTCTCTTTTATTTTCTAGATTAGTTTTTCACTGAGAAATGTGTGCAATTTGTGAGCAGCAGGAATATGGCTGGGTAAAGCTTGTTACTTGTGGGATGTGTAGTTATTTCTTTTCATGGAGATGTTACAGGTTTTTCTTCTAGAAGAAGAAAGCTGATGTTGATGCTGAGGAATGTGTGTAAAAAAATTATATTCCACCCTAATTTTATGTTCTTCACAGCATTCTTTTGTCCAGGGACAAGCTGCAGAGAGAAAGTTCTGTCTGTATGTGGCCTTTCTGTAGATTGATAAACATGTGAAAGACTTCTGCGCTCTTGTACTGACACTTTGGGTGTTTGGACAGTTTGGTCCTGTTAACAGTCATTTCATCAGTGAGGGCACTCCCTGAAAACTGCCCAGGAAATAATGGTCAGACACATAAATACTGTAACCTTGAGGAAAGTGGCATAGAAGTTCCTAGAGAGATGGAATACTAGAAATACGTAGGAGCTATATGAAATATCATGCTACCAACATAGAGAATTCTAAAATTATTTCTTTTTTAACTTACTGTAAACAATGAAAATGTCTGTTTATTTGGGAAGCAATCCTTAGGGCACCAATGCAAACCTGCAGCTTTTGGTGGTGGGCTGAATTCTGTGCAGTGTATTTAGCTAAGAAAGTCAGCAGCTGAATAGAAAGAACAGAAATGGCATTATGAATTCCCACTTCATATATCATAACCTGATCTCATCAGCTGAGCTGTGATTGAAGAGCATTGTGCGTAAACTATACATTTTCTCATTGTACTTAACAAGTAAAAGCTACAATAGTAAGTTAGAAAGGAGATATAGGTCTGTCTGTATATCAGACCTGACTGGATTCCTTAACCTGAAAACCTTTGGACCAAAAAATTATATGGGTGAGAGTCACAAGACTTAAACCTTGGAATATCACAAGTGGGGAGGTAGAAGATGGACTCTTGATTTTAACCAAATAGGAAATGACTCCATCTCTAGGGATTCTCTGAATGAATCTGCTTTATCCATGGAACTGGCAAATGAATCAATCTCATCATTTTAACTGGTTCTTTTCCTTGCCAGCCAGGATTAAGATTATCCAGCTGTATTCCTACTGCAAAGCACTGTTATCAGTTTTGTAATGAAACCCGGTCATGAGAACTTGATTTGACCTATCCACTATATTTGTGGCTCGAGTCACAGTCAGAAGACCCGTTTCACATACAGCCAAAATGTGCCTTAGGTTAAGAAAAAATAAGCATGCATAAATCTTTTAAAGACAGTCAACTCAAACAAAGAAACTCTTATAACTAAAGAATTAAACATCTCCTGCTCTCAGTGAGCATACATTTGGACCTGAAGCTTAACCAAGGTTGAATCCACTGCAATTTTCCTTTTAAAATGAAAGAACAACACACTGATTTCATTGGTCCTTTAATTATGCAAAACATAAACATCTAGGAAATATGTTAACATGAAAAATTATCTGGTGACAACAGAAGCAGTAGTAAAACTGATATAGAAGGAATGCTACTCTTATACAGAATTTTGGGAAAATCTGCACCAAGATAAGTGTTGGGAATTTATTTCACAGCCTGCAAAAAAGCCTGTAAAATTAATTTTTAATGAGATTCAGGAAAACTATAGTTCTAGAATGACTCCAAGACTGAAAAGATGATCCATTTCTTTCTGCAAGTCCCTAAAATTGATACTGGTTGAAGGCAGGGAAATTATCAGGCAAAAGCTATAAATGTGCAAAGGAACTGGAATATGTAGGGAAGGTGTTCTTAGGCTGCAAAGGTGAAATGCAGGCGCATGGTACTGCCCTGTCTCAGAACTTCTAGGGCTTTCAGTGCCCAGGTAACGCCTAAGTAAGGAGGATGTGCTTTAACTGCTCTGTGGGTACATCGAGTCTGTTGCTCAATTACTGCAGACTGAGGTAGTAGAAGATTAGTATAATAAATTTAAGACCCCTGTTTAAACTTGGGCATACAACCAGTTAACAGTATACTTTCTAAAATACTGTGGAAATATGTACGAAAATGTTTTAGAATATCTGCAGGAAAAAGTTAAAAATATTATGCTTGAATCTTTTTAAGAGTTTGTGAAGCAAATTTCATTTTCATAGAGCTTGAAATTTTTTTTTCTTTCAACTTTTAAATCTGAACGAAAGCCTTAAACTTTTGTACTTGGAGAAGAATTGATGTAATTTTCTCTGTTCTTCTCCCCCAGCCCCCTCAACCATATCCTGAACATGAAAAAAACTTCATGATGTAAATCACCAATTGCTTGTAAAATCCCAGAATAAACTTTAGACATCAAGGCCTATAATCAATCCAGCTGGTGTCTCGCTTTCCAAGGAAAGAATCCAAAATGGCAGCTCAAATGACTCCGTTTCGTGAGTCATCTGAGCTGTGGTACAGAGCCTTTTGGAGAAAAATGGTTTCCTGAGATTTTCATACGATCATTACACTTCAGTAAGTAATAATGTATGTAATGATATGGTATATATACATTTTAAATTCCAGTGTTGTCAAGGAAAAATGTGCATTGCATTAGTGTAACATGTTGTGATTTACAGTAGGGCACTTCTATCCGCATTACTGAATGCCAGAGGAGCAAGAGTATCTGTCGGGTCTTATCTGTCTACTCACAGCTGTATTTAAGCAACTAATACACGTTTCTATAAACAATTTGATTTATAGACAAAGTTGGCCACAGAGAAGTGAAGTTTTCCTCAAGGGTAGGAGACGTGTCATTCCTCAGGTTAGTGGGAGATCACAAACGTCCAGCTCCTGTTGTGCCTTGTGGTGTTCAGTATTAACCACTTTACTCTCCATGCTTGTGAGTCCTTTTAAATGTATGATATTTTCTGTCCTTTCCTAACTATTTATTTTTTTTCATGAAACTAAAGTACTTTTTGTACTTTTATTCTAGTTACTATCATTAACTCTTGGATAGATTTGCTTGATTTTAGGTAGAAACACAAAGGGATTTGACTTCCATTTTTCTGTTTTGGAAACTTAGTTAAGATCTGTAACGGCCTTGCCAAATGTGTTTTCTTCTATGCAAAAATTGACTGAATATTTTCTTCCAAGATACGAATATTTTTGCTTTTCTCTAAGCACTTTTTACCCAGGGTGGTTTTGGGTTTGTTTGTGGTTTTTCATTTCTGTACTTTTAAACTCTGATTCCACATAAGGTCATACATTACATTACTAAGGCTCTGAGGCTGAATTAGTGTAACCTGTGTCACCTAAACCTGAGTGGTTTTTAGGTATTTCCCCAGACTGACTCAGACTCTGAGCCATGCACAGCAGTAACTTTAATTAACATCTGCAGTTTTTGTGATTGGTCCCCACAGCTTGGAAATTCGTTGTGTAATTTTGCATACCAGCTACCCTCTGTGGGTATTAGTATGATAAATACGCCTTCCTGATGAATTGAGAATTGTGCAGCAGTGTTTTCAAAGAAGGAATCATCAGCTTAAGAACTGGATCAGATAAGAGATACATACACTTAATTTTTTTTGATCTGGTCAGCAGAAAAAAAATTAAATAAAACAATCCATGAATTGGTGCATGAAAAAATAAGATAGAGTGTTTTTTCCTCAGTATCCTGTCTCAGCTTTACAAGTGTGTAGCTTTAGGGACCTTTTGAGCTGGAAATAGCACATATATTGCCATATTTAAAAGCCAAAGGACTTATAATCAATAAGGCATGTAAAACTTTTGGGCACTCATTTTGGGGCTGAGAATCATCCCAGATCCTTGAGTTGTAAAAACTTATAATGTCATATTAAGAGTTTTGCCTTTTATGTGGTTTTTAAGCCTGTTGCCTAGTAATGTCCTTAGGTGCCCATAATTCTTCAGCTGTGAGAAACGGTGAACAATAGTTCCCAGTTCACCTTTTCCATAGCATTTATAGTCTCTTGCTTCTTTTTCAGTAGTGCATTTTCCAAGGTGAAAAGTCCTGCTTGAAAGTCTGCCTTTCCTCATTGCAGATGGCTTTGTTTGCCTTTCTCAACTGGGAGAGTAGATTCTTCTAAAACTATTTTTGGCAGGTCTGGAATGTTTTGTCTAATGATTCTGTTGTGCATTTTATACTAGAAAATAAGATAAACAGGCTTTATATACATTTTAAATTGATGTTTTGTAGAAAATAAGTCCAAAAGGGATGAGACGGTGACTTTTAGTGCGTCCATAGTTTTGAGTATCAGTTATACCACTCTTGTTTCTGAGGTGCTCCTCTTGGTTTTAGTGACATATACAGTAGCTTTGTTCATTATTTGTAGTCCACAGGTATGAAAAGAGTTCTCTATTTTCTTACCTTTAGTCTCTTTTTCTGTAATTTTAGGCAGTTATTTCTTGTCTTATCCACATTGGACATAATAAATTGACTTCCCTCGTCATTTGTGATGGCCTGTAAATGCAAATACATATCATTTTCCTTCTTGAAAAGGAAAGTTCAAGAAGTTTTCTCTTCTGGAAGTTGATAGACCCTAATTCTTTCAGTCTTGCCACAGAGATTTTGTTTTCTAGTTTTCTTATTATCCTTCTTGCTTTTCTTTGTAGTCTTTCTGGTTTGTTCACATCTTTGAGTGGTAAAATTGGATCCAGTTCTCCTGCTGAGATCTTGTCAGTGCCAAAGAAAACAGAAGATTACTACTAAATATACATCTCTCCATAGTGTGATTTTTACAACAACATGACACTATTGACTGGTCACCTTAGTGTCTCTTGATCTTTTTCTTTAGTAGGAAAAGACAACTTCTTAATCAGTTATTTCTCTTCCTGGGTTTGGGGAGTTGATTAATTCAGCTGAAATGAATGACCTTGCATTTCTCCCTTTTAAATGTCTTAATTTTTTCCCTATTTATTTCTATCTTTAAGATCCCTTTGTTTATTTCTTACTGCAACTTTGTAGTCTTAGTATTTGGGTTTATTCAGAAACTGAATAAACTATGGTCCTGCAAAAATTCAATTTTTTAAAACATCATTCTCTTTTAACAGTTAACTGTTGGTGACCCACCACAGCTTCCAAACAAGTTTGGCATCCGTGTTAGGTGGCTTTCATTTGGCTCGTATTTTTCTTTAGTTTGTTTATGTGAATATCTTGAAATTTGTTCCCAGCTATGACTGCTATTCCTGTTCTTCAATAAAGCCAATTTCTCTGTCATATGAAAAAAATAATTTGATATGACTACCTGGGAACTCCATATACATTCTTCTAAGTGTCTGAAAACAGTCTGAAGCAGATGACTTGTTCCAGTAAATCTCAGAATCAAAACTGACTTTTCCATACTTCTCCGGTCTTTTTTTTTTAAGATCAAAATGATATTTTTCATTCCCTGGTGTTTTGGTATCACAATTGTTCTCCAAGAATTCTCAAAAGCACTTTTGTTTTTAACAGCTCTGAGATTTTATCAGTAATTTCTACTCCTAGGGCAAAATTGCGTATATCTTACCTAGTATGAAAACATCCCAGTGTTGTACTATTGGATCAGTGCTACCCTTGGCTAAAGAATGATGTAAAAGAGCCTTTTGGTGGTCTTGGCATAATTTAATCAATTTAATAAATTTACAGATGTGCCAAAGAGAGTAAGCTCAATAGAGGCAAGCCTTGCTCTTTTGGTATAGCTTTAGTCATTTTGTTTGTGAGTTTATTCACAACATTCTTTTAAATGCTTTCAAATAAAAGGGGTAATGCTGTCTCATCTAGTAAAAAATACTTGGACATGAAAAGGTGATAGGATAGTGGAGAATCCATTTATAATTATGGTAGTTAAAGATCCCAGTGGGTTTTGATATCTACCAGCATCCAGTAACTTTAGCACAGACAGGTGGTAAAAGATGGTGAAAATATAGTTGTAGCCTCAGGCAGGTACTCAGCTCATGCAGCTGTTCCATGCATTCTGGCAACATGACTCAGTTAAAATCAAATAACATTTCTTATGCCAATATTTCTTACCTGCATATGAAACCAGTTGTCTTTCATTTTGCAAAAACATGATAATTCAAAGAGCATTAAAAAACGTACTGTTTCTCACACAGAATTTATATCTTGCAGCTGCACACTAATCCAAGTGAAATGGAGTAGAGTTTCACTTTATCAGCCAATCATAACTTTAAACTGTTTTTACAATTCATCGTACAGTTTTTAAAGCCAGATTTAAGTCTGTATATGAAAAATAGTCTACTTGATGTATGAAACCATAGATTAGTCAATATGTATTTAAAGAAGTACTTCAGTAATAGCAGAAGAATGACGTCAGAGAATTTACGGACTAAACTCTGAATTATACGTGTGGAATGTAAGTGTTATGCCATCAGTACATTTAGGACTGTGTGAAAGGAGTAGCTGAAAAATATGGTTAATTACATAAAATAATACCTGATCCTGGTGTTCTTTTACAGCTGTCATATCATGATTATTTGTCTATCCCATATCAGAGAGTCATAGTATCATTTAGGTTTGAAAAGACCTGTAAGATCACTGTTTACCCAACACTAACAAGGCCATCACTAACTCATGTCCCACAGTGCCACAGCTACACAGTTTTAAACACCTTCAGGGAAGGTGCCTCCACTACTGCACCAGGCAGCCTGTTCTGGTGCTTGACAGTGCTTTTGGTGAAGAATTTTTTCCTAATTTCCAGTCTAAACCTCTCCTGGTTTCCTCTTGTCCTGTCACTTGTTAACTGGAAGGAGAGATCTGCCCCCACCTGACTGCAATCTCCTCTCAGCTGTTGTAGAGTGATAATGTCCACTTCAGCCTTCTTTTCTCCAGGCTAAACACCTCCAGCCCTCTCAGCTGCTCCTCATCAGACTTGTGCTCCAGCGCCTTCCCCAGCCCTGTTGCCCTTCTCTGTATAAGCTCCAGCACCCCAGTGTGGGTCTTGTTTTGAGGGGCCCAAAACTGAGCCCAGGATTTGAGCTGTGGCCTCAGCAGTGCCCAGTACAGGGGGACAATCACTGCCCTGCTCCTGCTGGCCACACTATTGCTGGTACAGCCAGAGGATCAGCCACCGGCCTTCTTGGCCACCTGGGCACATCTGGACGTGGGTTCAGCTGCCAATGTCCAACATTCCCAGATTGTTTTCCACTGAGCAGCCACTCTGCCCCTAGCTTGAAGTGCTGTATGTGGCTGTTGTGACCCCAAGGCAGGATCCCCCTTTACCTTGTTGAACCCTACAACACTGGTTTTGGCCCATTGATCCACCCTGTCCAGATCCCTGTGCAGAGCCCTCCTACCCTCCAGCAGATCAGCACTCCTGTCTGACTTGGAGTCCTCTGCAAATTTAGTGAGGGTGCCCTCAGTCCCCTCCTCGTGTTCCTTGATAAAGACATTGATGGAACTGGCACAAATATGGAGGAATGCCACTTGTGCCCCTGGTCCCTTAACCAGCCATCTCAAGGCCCTGGCTTCTAGTTTGCCCTTTTATTTCTGAGGAAGTTATGCACTAGGTATTAGGCAGAGTAGATGTGTCTGGGTATTGCTGAACCTGTTTATTATTTCTTTAGTTAGGATCATTGAAGAAGATGAATAAACAACTAAATTTCTGCTTGTGACTACGAGGGCCATGTAAATATGCTAGGAGATTATCTTTGTTCTCACAAGACACTGCTGAGAATTGAATTACACCTCTATAAAAAAAAAAAGCCACATCATGGTTCCTATGACTTCTTTAATTCCCTCTTAGGGATTATTAGAATTAAAGAATTACTTATATTAGGAAATAAGGGGAAAATCATCATAATGCACATAGTCTGCACTCCTCCTCACACATCAATGGTCAGGTTGTGGCTAAGAGTCTATGGCAGATTTGGGACTAGATTTAATATCCAGAGAAATGTTTCATACTTCACCTTCTCTGTCTGAAAGTGTCAGGAGACTTCTAAGATACTGATTTGACCTTATTTTCCTTGGGTCAAGCTTGTGTTTTAATAGGAATAAAAGAAAGAAAAAAATTGTCTTTCACGCTCAAATAATTTTAGCATACTTTTGGTTCTTCTTCAACAATCTTTTTATTCTATACAGGCTCAGATAAATTTGTTTAAATATGTGAAAAGTTTTTTTTTTTTTGTTCTTAGAGGTTTACGGTGCTTATTCATGTACTTATACAATGAAAATTGCAGCAGTGACTGCATGTGTGACTGTAGTGATCTCCATTTACACAACACATTTAAACATACTCAGACTTAGGTACACCCTCGTACCAATTTATGAACAAACTCTAAGTACTACTTAGAAAAGACAGCTTCCAGGAATAAAAAACTTTTCAAGTTTCTACTCCATCCTTTAACATTCTTTTTACTGTAATATCTGATGCATTTTCTGCTTGATGCTAATTAACATATTTGTCTATTTTTGCTATTATCAAACCGCTAAACATATTACTATTCATCTTTTTCTGGGTATGAAAAATGTCTTTCCTATTTAAACTTTGTTTTTTTATAAGTAACTTCCTGCTACAACAATACTTTCTGGAAAAAAGTCAAGTATACCTAAATACCTTAAACAGGTTTTACAAGTTAACAATTCTGCTGTAATTAGTCTTCAGGCTACCTCTGGCTCCATGGATTTAAAGCTATCAGAGTTTACCGTTTTGTGAAAAATATGTTTTACTTTGTTTGGACATGCTTGTCATAAGTTTCTCAGTATATCATTATGCTTTAAAACCTCCCACTGGCAGCGTCTGGAAGGAAAAAATATAGTGTAAACCATAGAAGACCTAATAGCAGCTTCCTGCCAACGTTCATTCTTGAGTCAACAATGCTCATTTTTGTTTTTGCTTTTGTGAAAATATGTCACAATCTAGTCTTTCATATAAGTTGGCTATTTTTTTTAGCAGACTAATAGAGCATATATCCGTATCTTCTACTTTCTCCTATTTTTTCTCCTTTTCATTCCATGGTATCTGTGTTCCTGGTCATGCCACCAGTGAGTGCGCACATAAATTATACACCTAAAAACACTCATCACTAAAAAATTTATTGCTTCTAATATCTTTCTCATGAACAGTTGTGTTTATTTCTGAGTTGACTTCTCTGCTGAAGACAGCAATGCGTTTAGCTTTGGTTCAGTTCTTTGTTTTTTCAGGACTTTCATTTTAGATATTACAGTGTGTATGGGACCATGTGGGCCTTTAACCATGAGCCTGTGCTGGGAATAGGAAAATGGTTTTAATTTATAATTACAGTGCTGAGTAAAAATAGTAGTGGATTGCTATCCTTATTAACTGTACTGCTTCTGTCCTGCTGAAGTAATGGGCAGTACACGTGAGAAGAATATATCCTCCTGACAGAGCATATAATTGGCATTTTTTTCTTTTTCCCTTTGAAACACTATTTGGAGAAGGCAGGGGGCGGCAGGGAGGAGGGTTGCTAGCCCTCCTACTAAGGAACTTGATAAGGAACTTGAATCTTCTTTCCGATGTTCAGGAAACTTATGTTACTCGGTTTTGGAAAATCTTTTATCTTCTGGGCCTCCCTTTGGCAGCTTAATTACTAACTCTGTTTAATTAAAGCAGACATACAAAAGAGAAATACTAAATATACTGTCTTTGAAAAGTAGATGCTCTTCTTTTCTCTGTCTTCAAAAAACAAAAAAAACCCAAACCAGAGCAAACTTCTTTAAGCATTCTTTGCCAGTATTTTGACTTTTTGGCTGTGAAATACTAGCTGATTTGTAGTATTAGAATAAAGTAATAAGTCAATAGCAGTTATTTATATGATCTCATGTTAGTGTGCATTTACAGCAGTGAGGGTTACTTTTTTGTGATGGCTAGCTTTCCCTGCTCTTCAGTTGGAATGTTGTATAACATTACATCAAGTACCACAACAGATTAAAGTATATTCATAATGCAATACAGTAGGATAGCACTTATTCAAACAACTTGTATCACACCCCATTTATCCGGGGGACTCTGGGGTTTGTGTTATGAGGAGTCGCTGTTGGACAGGAAGACATGTACAGCAGGGAAGTTTGGATAACCAGGATCATACTGTGATTATTTAGGCTTTTTGTTGACCAAATCTATTATATGTAGAAAGGCTATATATCTTTTTTGTTCATTTACAGAGACCCTCTGTAAGATTATGCTATGAATTTACAGAATAGATGTGGTTTTATAAACCGTTACTTTTGATCTTGTCATGAACAGTACGTTTTAGATAAGTGGCAACAGCACAAAAAAAGATCCCAGACTGAAAAAGCCAACTTAGAACAAGAGAATTACTGATCTTTACTTTTGAAAAATAATTTTATTTACTCATTGTAAACAGCGTTTCTTAAAAGGAAGAAGTAAACACTTGAGTTTTAAATGCCAAGCTCTTTTCCTAGATAAGAAACTATTCAAAGTACATCTTCTATGTATGCAATGTTATTCTTCTCATTATCCTTTATACCAATCAAGAACAAGAAAAATCCAAAATCTTTCACAAAAAAAACCTTGCAGTTTTCTAAACTGTGTTGCCTAAATGAGTGAGAATTATTGAGAGTTCCTATAGCTCTCTGTGGAGATTTTGCTTTGTATGTGTTTCCTGTGGAATTCTTCTTCCAGAGGGGAAGGAATTTAGATGTCATTTATGTGCATATGTGTGTGCTCACTGAAGTGATTTTGAAGCTCTTATGAATGCATGAAGAAACTGGAGAAATTAGATATTTGGAAATGGAAATTGGTGGTCTTCCAGGCAATATTGGATCTAAAAGTGCTAAATCCTTTAATAAATAAACCTTGATTCAGACTGGAATGTCTTGGCTTGATCTTAAAGGTGATATTATGAAGGCCTTCTAGCTGTTGACTAGCCTCAAAGATAATTATCTGCACATTCCAATCTTGTTCTGCCTCAGCAGTATCTGAGGCCTAAATGGAACAAATGTTATTTCCACTAGAAATATATTATATTTAGACTATCCTCATTCCCAAACATTGAAAAAATATTTGTTTCTGATTGGAAATACAAAGAATAAAATAACTATACTACCTTCTTCTAACAGTCCTGTATGCTTAATTTCAACCATTGTAGGCAGCTTTCTAACTGAAACTATGTGTTGTGAGCACACAGTTATATTTTTGGTGTTACTACTTTTGTTGGGTTGTAGATGAAAGAATAACCTTTTCTTTGCTGAACATTTTGGAGACAATATTGCTTAAAACGCTTCAATACAATGTAAATTTAATTTACTGAAGTGGGTACTGGAGCTAATTTCAGGGACTGAATAGCCCATCTGAAATGGAATATTGCAGTACCTGGCATCTTGAAACGGATAGAAAAGCTTTTCTGCTTTAAAAAACTGATGTCTTAGTTCATACTGCATAGCTGCTTATTTAATACATGATCAATCTAAGAACCTTTTGGGTTTGTATTCTAAGTTCTGCTTGCACAAGTAAAATATAAATGTGCTTCTTTTAAGGGCTGCGGGATATAGCAGAGACTTCTGTAATAAAGTTTTTCTGTGGGATAAAGGCCTTTACAAAGTTGGAAAAGAAAGGAAGAATTAGTTTATAAATACAGTTTAAGTATGTATGTTTGCAAATGCACTCTGATACAGTTTTAATGTATCCTCACTTGTGGGACTGTGTGTTCCATGGATAAAGATTCTAAATCTTAAAAAAACCTTCAAATGCAACTAGATGTGTGTGTAGTCATCTCTGTTCTCCAAAATCAAGCCTGCCTTTGGAAGAGAGGGATGTAAAAATAATCAAATATATGTCCCCATGAGGGTTATACAGAATATGAGCAATGATGAATTAGTTTCCAGGAAGGGTCAAACAGATCCAAAATAAAGTTCTCATCAAGGCCAGTTTAATCCTCCCATTTGTAAGTTCTGTAAGTCCTGACACTTAGTTTGTAGTCTGAATGCCCATATATTTTGCCTCAAAACAGAGTGAATAATATCAAGCTGTAGATCTGCATGTTTTCTGTTTCTCCTCTCTTGAATGTTGCCTCATGTGGGAAAAGACATGAGAGACCTAAAAGGAAAACAAAACTTTTCGATGAGGAATAAAAGGCAGCTTATGTTAGTTAAAGATTCTGTGACTACTTTTCCTTTTTTCATCTGGTGAGAAATATTATTATTCTCATCAAAGTTTGTCTAATATATTTTGCCTGAAAAAAATACATAGCTGTATAAAAATAATAAATACCACAGAGGTATTATTATGGTTCAGGCCAAGGCTTTAGAGTGTAATTTCTATTGGGTTTCTTCTTATTAACTGATTCATAATTTATCTGTACAGAAAATTTCTTCATAAATTGAATTCCTGCATCTTATGAGACTGCCTTTCATAAGGCTTCCCTTTGTAATGTAAAGTGCAATTTGAGAAGCACAGATGCTCAACCTAAATACTGATAACTGCTCTTCTTCACTGTTTACTCTAGCACATGGCAAAAAACTCTTGTGATCACCGAGTGAGGAAAGCTGCTTTACCCAAGGCTTTGAGCGTACAGCCCACCAACTGGCTGAGCAATAACTGCTTCATAAGATGGGGGAAATCAATGAACTTCCATAAGGAAGATCTGTAGAATATTTAAACTTTCAGAGAGTTGCAGTATTTTCTGCTGCCTTTTTCTAGCATTTTCTTGTACCTAGTAGGTCCTATGGAAGAGCCCAGTAATAAGGTGAAGAGTGGTATAAATATTTTTATCTTCTGCTGCCCTTTTTCAGTCTAGCAAAACAAAATCTTTCACTCAGTGGAAATGCATTTGGCTGGTATATCATTAGTTACAAGACAAAAAGTTTAGGATTTACAACATTGAGTTGCAGTATTTTTTATACTTGTTTCAAATTCTCACAAACTGATGTGACAGAATTGAAATATTGTTTTCTTTGTAGATGAGGCAAAGGTTTAAGTAGCAGTTGTTTTTCTTCTCTGGGGTATACTCACTGAAATTTGTTTTGATTTAGTAATAGTCAGATAGTGTGGCTTTGTTGCTTGGAAAAGTGCAAGTTTTATAATTAAGCTTCTTTGTTTTTCCCAAAAATTGTACTACTGCTCAATTCCTTAGGGATGGAGATGAACTTTTCAGGAGCTAACCTGGTATAAAACCATTGTTCTGAAGTCTTTTACTTTCTTTTCCTTCAAGTAGTAATTGAGAAAATATATTTGATTTTGGAAGGATGGTATTTCTTGGGTGATCTTCCTACACTTGTCAGTGTTCTCTATCCCACCTGTCTTTCTTCTCCACCTCTATAATGACATCAAACCATTGTTACAGAGTTTCTTTTCTGTATAACGGAGTGTGTGCAGAATTGTGCACATTCTGTCTCTCTGCACCTTTGCAGCACTCGTGTGCCTGTTCAGTTGTGTTTCAGGACCTGTTCAGCTGCTGCACTTTGCTCCTGAGCTCTTGTGGCTGCAGCACCGTGGAGGCATCGAAGGGCTCTGTTCCTGCCCTTGGCTTTTGCCAAGTGCTGGCAGTGCTGCTTCCAGAGGCAGCTGAGCCTGTGCCACCACCTCCCATCTGGCTTCCTTCTCACATAAGTTCTGTTTCCTGGGGCTGTTGCTGAATTCAGCTCAGCATCCTGCCCCTGCAGCCCTGGTTTTTCCACCCACAGGGAATTTCTCTCTCTGGCATTGGTTGAGGGAGGCACTGTGATCTGGGACTGATGCAGGCAGCGAGATTGTTCCTGTAGCTCTGGGGATGGTTTCATGGACATGGAGCTACAGTTTGAGTATGATTTCTCTTTTGTGCTCTGAAAAATTGACATGCTGATTGTGAACTGCCTTCGTGGAGAAATTTCTGTTGACAAATTCTGGGTTGATATTTTTGCTCCATCATGTGATCATTCCTACCTTATCGTGTGTTAACAATGGAGTCCGGTTGTCAGACATTTTGTTGTCCCCCTCAGGCCTCCCTGACTGTCCCATGGGTTGCCCTACCCTGGATAGCCTCATAAGCACTTCAGTTCTGTTCCTACTGACTGGTCTCTTCCTGAAAGGACTCGCCAAAGCTGTTTTTAATTGCTTTATTTTTAATTATTGTATTACCTTATTAGTAAACTTGTGTTGCTTGTCTTCGTTCTGTATCTGAAACAAATAAATTAGTCAACTGTTCGTAGTTGTGCTCCATGTGTTCTCCAGTGCTTTCCCCAGGGCTCTGAATGTATTTGTGTGAGGTTGTAACTATCAATTGCTATACCAAGTAGTAAAATTGTTTTTATTAAGCATGATCTGTAACTGGGTGTGCCAGAGCTAAAACTTGGCTCTTTCATTATGGACATGACTTTTCTTAAAATTATTGATATAGTTGATATTACACTGTATACAACAGGAGATAGTTTTAGTTTTTAAGGAGATAGCATGTCCATCCCACTGACTTCTTTATATCTGCCAAGCCAATAAAATATTACATAAATAATTTTATAGCAAAAATGCCATAGGATTAAGTAAACAGGGCAATATTATCTGTATTAAGAGAAGAGCACAGATGTGTCTTTCTTGGGCATTGAATACTCACATGGAATTTTAAAGACACAGAACTTTTAAAGGTGGCATGAAATTTTTATTGATACAGAAGCTATGTCTTCCAATCAGTTACGTGAATCTTTATATTGATGCCTATTAGTATTATTTATTAATATTAATTGTGTGAAACCTTGTTAGGAAATAGTTTTTTCTGAGATTTCTCACATAAAATTATTCAAATACTTTCATGCAAAACCATTTTTACTTTAATAAGTCTTACTTGCTATTTCACACAGTTCAGGGTGTGGAAAACCTCTTACATAAACTACCTGTTTGCAGTAAGAATTTACCCACACCATGTGAATCCCTGCTGTGTTTGGATACATTCTAAGGAAGCATTTCTAACTTTAATAATATATTGGGATTATGGATTAAAAACAGTGGGGAAATAGCTTTGTGCAGTGTAACCTAACAAGCGTGCTAAGGATCAACTTTTGGCAAGAAAACTCCCAATTTGCCCTCTCTCCCAGAAGTTGACCTGGTGGATGAAATAGTAGATGTGTGCATGATTCTAGGCATGCCTTCTCCAAAGATCAACATTTGTACACACTTTAGTCACCTTTTATACGCAGTGCTATTGACATTAACCAGGGAGGCCGCTCTGACAGCGCTGCGCTTTAACACCAGCTAAAGAGTTGCTCTGCTCTGCCTGCATGGTTTATCTGAAAGGACTCAACACCAAAATCACACAGCCTAATTGTTTTCAGCCCAGAAGGGTTCTCTTCCAAATACAATATCCTGTAGGACAATTGAGTGTCCTACTGAAATCAGCATATTTTCAAAAGTCAACTCGATTTACTTTTATTCTGAAAATATTAGATTGAGCTCTGTAATTTATCAATGCATGATATCAAATTTGCTTTCCCTTGCACAACTATAAAGCACTTTTCATGGTTCTTTTGTAATTAGGTTTGGATGGTATCAAACAAGTGTAAGAGTAGAGCTAAGGCTACTAGCTGATTAAAAAAATCACAGACTTTCTCAGATGAATCTCAGTGGAAAAGGGAGAAAATTATCAAGACATGTCAACGAAATAACTAATTTTCCAAGTAAAAGTAAAAATAAAAGGATTCTTTTGTTTGGTTTTTTTTGTTTGTTTGTTTTTTTTCCTTCTTAAAAAATGGACTTGCTCAGATGCTTGGTCTTGTTTCCATCACCATGCCTGTCTGGGTGACTGAGTTGAATGGGGCCAAGTGTGAATTAGGCCTTGTCAGCGTGAAATTTGCCTTGGAAAAAGAACATTTTTTGGCTGATTCTTACAGCACTTTAAATACTGTATCTTTATTGACATGGTCCGAGGGCTGGTTTTTATTTTCTTTTTTTAAATGTCTATAGCCTTGAAATATCACAATTTGGTGTTATTTACTTCATCATATATATAATAGCATTTTTCTATTGATGAAAGAGCTTCTCCTTGGGACAAAACATTCCAGCTGCATCTGAGAGGAGTACTCTGTTCTCTTGCCCATCCTTTTCAGTTTTTCTGAAGGTCTTATTCACATTTTGTCAGTGGGTTGTCATACAGAGTATTTTAGCTGAAGCTGAATGACAATACTGTAGCTGGGGGCCAGTTGTGTTTCACCAGAGGAAATGTTTGAATAGATGACAGTATTCCTGGAACTGCAGGGAAAGCATCACTTTTGTTTGTACTTGAGAATAGGTTTCGTTTTCACCTGTCTAGGAACATGACCCTAGAGCACAGAGGTAACCTTTATTTAGATCATAATTTTGTTTGAGTTAATAAAAAAAAATTATGTGTGGTGTTGCTTTTAGTTGTTGGTTTGGTTTAGCTTTTTAAACTGATAGCTACTCTATTTCAGTGATTATGACCAGTATTTTCAAAATTGATTTAATTATGTTTTTCAGTTATAGGTAAAATCACTATATTGGAAAACAAAATCACAGATAACGAATCCAAGAATGATGTTGTTGTGGTCCTATGTTTTATTGAATTACTGAGGCTTAGAATAAGATGATCAGTGTTCTAACTTGCCAGTACCAGAAAGTGAACCACTTGAATACAGTTCCCAGAACTTTCTTGCAAAATCTTGTGTTAACTTATTAAAGACCAAAGCATCAGTAATCCTTTCACTTAGGATATATATTTATTTTGAGCTATGGGAATACGCTAAATTCCAGAATAATTCTATGTAGAGATGGACATATGTCTCTGCCATAATACCGTGCTTCTATAAATTAAAGTGTCTGGTAACCACTGTGTGACAGCCAGCAAGGAAATACTAAGGAAACTAAAGAACCTTCTCTCCCTGACTGTGGTCTCTGCAGGTCTGGATGGGAGATATTGCCCTCTCCATGCTGTGTCTCTTTATCTGAACGAAACAAAACCTTATGTATTCTTAAATCCTCCTTTTGGTAATGGAGTAATCTCCATGAGGTGTTTGATGTCAAATTCTGCAGCATGGCATCCCATTTGATAATCAAATCCCATTTGCTAATTTGATAGCTGTGTTCCTAAGGACATGGCCCTTCCCTGGGGACTGCTGCTTCAGTGCTTCTGGTGCTCTGTGTTGAACTGCCACTGCATTGCTGGCTGATGTGTCTAGTCTTCCACCTGGAATTTATAAATACTGCTTAGTATTCTGTCAAATCCTTCACTTATGATGTTTATTTTAAGGCTTTTATGCGTTCTAGAATATGGTTCATCTTCTCTTCTCTGAAAATTTCCAAAATTGTGAGATGCAACGTGTATATAGTTTCTTTGTTTGGAAAGGTTCAGGAGCATCAGCCTCCACAACTGTTCTGGTTTTGTTAGACCTGTTTCCTGGGCTTAAGAACTGTGAGGGAAGTCGGAGGTGAGGAATTTGTCTATGGATGACAAATGGGATGGGAAGAGAGTAGAGGGGAGGGTGACAAAGAGTTTATTTCCATGTCTTGCGATGCTCAGGACGACACTTCGCTATTTCTGTCTGCTTTTGTGAAAAATGCCTTTGTAATGAAACTTGAGGCAGTTGCACACTGGAGAAATTTGCATTAGACACAGGAAGAAAAAAAAGTGTTTACAAGCTATCTTTCAGGACAGCACTGGCAATTTCCAAAGCTCTGGATTCACATGAGTGGTGCTGGCTCTCCTGTAGGTGTATAATTGCATTGGCCATGGATGAGGTGGATCCCTGCGTGGCCAGCAGCTGCTGGCAAAGGATCCTGACCCTCACCTTGGCTGTGTGAGGCATGGGCAGTGTGTTAGGGGCACACTCAGTGTGTTAGGGGCACAGGTAGTGTGTTAGGGGCACACTCAGTGTGTTAGAGGCACACTCAGTGTGTTAGGGGCACACTCAGTGTGTTAGGGGCACACTCAGTGTGTTAGGGGTACACTCAGTGTGTTAGAGGCACACTCAGTGTGTTAGGGGCACACTCAGTGTGTTAGGGGCACAGGTAGTGTGTTAGGGGCACACTCAGTGTGTTAGGGGCACAGGCTGAGGTCTCCAGCCCAAGTCCAAAGAGCTGATAGGAGGATATTTGGTGTGTACAAATTCCGGCTTTTATCTGTTTTCCCTCATCGCTGTGAATATGTTTTCTATGCTCTCTTGGTCCAATGATGGAATAAATTTGTAGGAAAGCCACAAAGAGAAAGTTTGAGGATTACAGTCTTTCCTTTTTTACAATCTCGTGCTTAATCTAGGAGGAAAACCTCCAAATATTATTTTTATTAAATTAATCTTCACAGAGCTGGAGATAACTGAAATTTATGCCGTGTGTAACTCAGTGTAGAGAAAAAAAGGCATTTCCTTAGGAAATGGAAAAAAAAGACCCTTTCAAAACAACTGGATGGATTCTTACACTGAATGACTTATTATCAAAATGTATCCAGCTTTATTGAATGAATTTAATTGTTTGTTAATTTTTTAAAAAAATGTAATGGTTAGTGTTTTAACATTAAAGTAAAAGAATCTCTGAATAGATGGACTTCTTTATTTCCTTTTACTGTGTAAAATTCATAAATGTTCTGTGTGCTCACACAAGATTAGGTTTTAAAATAAAATAGGTATGAAATTTTTGTATAGCTACTGATACTTGAAAAAGTAAGTTAGGGAAATCCAGAACTCTAGTAGTTATCACCAATATTGTTGCCAAAATGAAGTGCCAACCCTTTAAAGGTAGTAGTACTAACCATGCTAACCTTGACTGCTGGAAAGTTGCCAGCTCTTCGTCATCCTGCAGAAATATATTATACTTGAACTGAGAAAACATGCAGTTGTCCCTCCCCCTCTTCATTCCCACAAACTGGAACAGTATTATGTTATCCTGAGCTGTACTGAGCCGAATCCAATCTGGAATTAAGAATGCTCCAGGGCATTTTTAATAAACTGTCATTCATTTGAACTCTAACCTCCTTTAATTTGCAAAATCTGGTAGCACAGATGTATTCTTCAGCTACATTCATTTCTTTTTCTTTTCTTATCTTGGTGTGAAACACTGCTGATAGCACTTAAAAATGTGAAGCTGCAGAACAAGTAGAAAGTGTTCATTGAAAATAGACTCAAAACTAAGAAACAATTACTGTAGTTTGGTTTGCTGGGTTTCTGCCATTCTGAAATGTAAACTTAATTCTAGTGCAGATTTTAATAAAATCCTCAAAGTGCCGAGGTCAGTTAAGCTCTTTCTGAAAGTATGTTAAAAAAAAGGCTTTTATTACAAAATGCAAAGAATAAAATGAGGCCTTTGTCTTGCAAAAGGGAAGAAAACCCAGCTAATAACATATTCAGGGCATAGAATACTCCTGAGCTAAGTGCATTCACAGAGGTTCTCACCATAATCTCTTTCCAAACTTGTATTCTTGGGAATTCAAAATGTGCAGGGTTAGTGATTAGGAGCATTTACACTGAGGGATAGGGCTGGGAAAAGGGAGCAGATTCCAGGTGAGGACTGCCCCCAGTTCCTCTGCCCCTGCCAGGTGGTGCTGCTGGGCTGGGGCAGGGATTGCCCAAAACCAGAATTTTCATCTAGAATATTGCCTTCAGTGGTTAAAACACATCTGCTACAGCTCTATAATTAATATGGTGAGAGGATCCTTTGTGCAACTTTAACATTCACACATTTACATTTGATAGGAGTTGATTTAAAAAAAAAAAAAAAAGTCATCAGGTTCTTGTGCACATGCCTGCCAGTTGAATTTGGCTGTAGATGTTGGTAGGACAGTTAACTAGGAAAATGTGCAATCATGAACTTGGGTCAAATTCAAAAAATGAAGGAAGAACTAGCTGGCAAATACTGTGTTGAAAGTGTAAATGAAAATAAAACTTCCAAGTTGACACGTGTTAATGATTTGTGGTTTGAACAAGTTTTCATATTTATGTTTTAAAAGTTTTTTTCTCTTCTCTTTTAAACTTTGATCTTTTTTGTCTGGTAATGTAAGAGTATGTTATTAGTAGACATTAACAAATTCGCAGCTTTGTTTTCCACAAGTCTTTAATTCTTTTAAATGTTTTGAAATGTAAATTATGTGATATGTGTGATATGAACTTGGGTGAGGATTCAGTCAATCATCGGGTTGGGTACCAAACTGAGAACATGGAAAGGGAGCACAGTGATACTAAAAATACAGAATTCACATTTGCCCCACAAATCTGCAAGTACGGAGTGTCTTGGCATTTAAAGATACTGTCTCAAAGCTGGAGTGTGTATGAATTAAGGACTTTTCAGTTCTGAACCTTACAGTGGTTATCATTAAGTTATTTTGTCTGGAATTAAGTGATAGAGTGGATGCTCAGCAGAACCTAGATACAGTTTTTAAAAGGTACAAGGAAAAGCCTAAGAAATGACAAGGAACCCAGAAAACAGTTAGAAATATCATATTTTTTAGTAGTTGAGTCTTGTCGTTGTTGGAGACAGCATTGGTTTATGTTCTTGCACTAAAGCAGAAGATGAAGTACCTGGTGTTATTTTAGAAATTGAATCTGTTTTTAAAGAAATATGATCTGACTCTTTCCTTCTAGCCTGTTAATTATTTCTTTCATGAGATTCAAGGGCAAATTCTACTTTTTAAATTTATTTCTCTCAAATTTTTGTATGTCCTCTTTGCTGCTTCTATTACAAATGTTCACTAGACAGTTCAAATGTATCTCAAGTCATCATCTTTCTTCATGGTTCTTTCAGTGGAATCGTGCACCTACAGAGACTCATGAGCTGCACTCCTCGCTATTTCATTGATATCACCATTACACTGCTTTTACTTTCTGAGTGAAGGTTGATCAGTAATTTCTGTACTATTGGTAATTCTGCTCTGCATTCATGAAATGCAGCTTCTTATGCACTGCAGAGTGTCAGACACGTTCTAGCATTTCATTGATCATGTTAGAGTGGCTGCATAGAAGGCGTGGAAGGAGTAAGTAATCAGTGTATCATTGGTAAATGGGCTGTGAGTCCTCATTATTATTTGTGACAAATCTATTATTTATTTGTAGTATTTATTATTTATTGAACATTTTTGTATAGAAGTTGTTGTATATTGGAATTGAAACAGAAATGTGGCTTATAAGCACTGATTGCCTGCTAGGAGGCTTTAGAGAACAACAGTTAAGCATGAGCTTGGGAGAAGTAGCCACTGATAATATGAGCCCTGTGGAATTTGGTCAGACTTTTCAATTCACAGCAGAATTGGTCTCTTTTCAATGCTTTGCATAACATGGATGAATGGAATATATCCTCTTTCCCATTTTATTTTATTCCATTTAGAAGTTCTTCCTGAAGCATTTTCTAGTTTATAAAATAATAATATTTGGACAAAGGAGGTGAGAGAGAACATACAGGAAATAGAACATTCATTATTCAAATCATTATGTCTCACTAAAAAAAAAATCTATTTCACTTTACGTAAACTATATCATTTGAAGAGGGGGAAATCTCACTGCTGGAGGCCATTCACATAAATTATTCAGCCCACAAGTAAAGATTCTGCTGCCAGACAGGTGTCATTGTATCGTCTCCATATTTCAGTGTGTTCTTTAAATTTCTCCATGACATTTCTCCATGCTAAGGAAAGACTGGGATCATCACAACTTTCCTACACTTCGTGCTTCAGAGATTCTCACAGTTATCAGGAGGAAAAGAACTTGATTGTTATTAGAGCAGTTACAGACATTTAAAGTTCAGGATGATAGAATAATTTGATTACAAGGGACCACTAGAGGCAATGCGCTACAAACCCCTGCTCAAAGCAGGAATAACTTTAAAGTTGGATCAGATTCTCCAGGCTTCATTCAATCAAAATCTTAATATACTCAAGGACTGGAGAGTTTACAGTTTCCCTGGGCAACCTATTTTGCAAAGGTATGCATTTTTATGAAACATGTTGGGTTTTCATTAATACTTTTATATTAAAACATGCATCTATAGTTGCATTTAAAATTTCTGAAATTACTTCTCTGAGTTACCACCACCCTGAATTTAAATAATACAAATGGTGCAGGACCTATTTATAGATTGTATCTGTATGTGGCGGTGGCCCAGGTTAAATAGATTCCTGGTGATCTGTGTTAGTTCTATTTTGTATAAATATTGTTTATTACTAAGGGAAACTTTGAGGGATTTTTTTGGTTTTGAAGCACCACTCTTAATTTTTCAAACAGTTATGGTAGGATGAGATTTGAACAGCCATTTACGGAAAATAATTCCTTTAGTGTTTTCCTCCCACCCCCAGGTATTTATATGGATTCAATATTTTCTTGTTGTAAAGAATACGGAGTTTAAAATTTCCTCTCTCTTAGGTAGAGGAGCTGATGAATGCACTGGAAAAGACTAGACAAGAATTAGATTCTACCAAAGCCCGTCTTGCCTCAACACAGCAGTCTTTGGCTGAAAAAGAAGCACATCTGGCTAATCTGAGAATAGAGCGAAGGAAACAGCTTGAAGAAATTCTAGAAATGAAGTAAGTACCATGATTTCTCTAATTTCTAGGAAAAAAAAGAAAATAACTATTTTTTGCCATAAGAGAAAGTTTTGATGAATTTCTTTCAATATTATTTTTTTATTTTTCTCTGCATATATTTAAGTCTGAATCTAAGGACTTGTAATAGTTTTAAGACACTTGAATTCCTTTAAAAGGAAGGAAGTGCAAAAGTCTTCATTTTAGAAGTGGTCAACATTTTTTGTAAGTTGTCCTTCGTTACATGCAAATAAAAATATCAGCGCTATATAGGTTCTATGAGAAACTGAGAATCTAAAGCCCCATCTCTCAGTGGGAATGCAATGCTGGAATCTCTGCCAGGGTCACATCCAAGGGAAGGGAGTTATTAACTTTCTATTGATGGTGCAATGCTTACTGCTTTGAATTGGTTAAAACCACACCCAGACTAACAAAGAAGTTTTTGCATACATTTTATCACTGTGTGTATGTGTTCAGAATGAAAAGGGAAGAGAGACATATAATTTAAATCTAACTTCCTCCACACAAAGAAAAGTATCTGTAATTATGGGGCATTAAAGCTCTGATATGATCTATAAAATTGGCAAAAAAGATGAACCTGCTATGACTTGGTTAGGCTGGTAATTGTGTAGAAATATTCAACAAAGAAAATTCACAGTTGTAATTTGAAAGTTTTTTTGAGGGAGGAAGCCATATATATCTTTAGGTCAATTGTTATAGTTGTCCTTGCATTTTAATGGAAGGGAAATAACCAGAAAAAATGGCTTTCATAATGTTATTACAAGTAAGGAAAGTAGAAATGGAGTTAGCAGGGTTTTATAAAAGTGGATTTTAAGAATGTCTGCCATGTAATACAGGTGCAGAAATACTGTAATGGAAGCACAAATGTTTCCAGGGATATCAAAAGAATTTCTGGTTTTGACTTTAATGAGGGCTATATCCATACAGAAAAATAAAATCACATATGAATTAGACTACTGTGTGACAGTGTATTATATAATAGATAAATTTTTAAAGGTTTCTTTTAATTTTCCTTTATGTGTACATATTAATTGTCTCATCACAACTCAGGTGCTCAGTGCCAGTCATCTATTTTCTGTATAGTGCTTTGGTCTGTTTCCTCAAGTGCCATTTTTTTTGTCCTAATCATAAGATTATTCTTTTAAAATCATAATTAACAATTGCTGAACAAAATAGAGGAAAAAATCTGTATCTTTGTTAATTTGGCTTTTTAAATTGACTCACACAACAATCTGGGAAATGAGTTTGGCAAAAACTGTTGAGGCAGGACTCATTTTGACAAAAGCTGTTCTATTTTATGAATGAAGGGCTGAGTGAGGGGTATTAGAGGTGAAAGACTCAGTAGCAAATATCCTAGATAGGAATAGTGTGGGATTTAAAGAGGGATATAAGCATATAGAGTGTTTTTCAGCATAAATTTTAAAACTGAAATAACAGAATCAGCAAGCTGGTCTAGTGGAAGGTGTTCCTCCCATGGCAGGTAAATGGAAATAGATTCAGGATCCCTTCAAACCCAAACCATTCTATTATTCTTTTCATAAATGTATTTTAGAAATAATTCAGATATTTCATTACTGTAGTGTCATTTTTGTGATTGCTCACTAAAATAAGTAAAGCAAACTTTATAAAACTGCCGCATTATGACTGAAAATACTCAATGTTGTTTTTTTTTAAATGAACAAGATATCCTCAAAAACAAATTTTAGATGCTAGCTATGACTTACACATCTGCAAACAGAATAATGATACTTCTGTGTTGTAATACAATAATAAAAAATTGTGTCTTATCTCTGGCATTTTAAGGTAACTTATTAATTGGAAGCATTGACCATAATTTTTATTTATCATTTTAAAAATTCAGTATTGAGTGATTACAATTTTTGCCTATGAGTTTCCAGTTAAATAGGCATGAATTGCGTGTTTAAGAACATTCGTGATGATTTCCTATGCTTATATTCTGTTCAAGTTCCAACCATAACTCTGCATTCTAGGCCCATCTGGCTGTCATTGTCAAGATCCATCTTAATTTACTGGCTACAATCAGTTGTCAGTTTTAGGTAACTTCTTCTATTGTCATTTCTTGTTCCCATATAAATTCAGTTATTTATGGAAGTTTAGAATAAAAATGGATAGCGGCCTAGTCTTGTTCATATCTGGTTGGTCTTTTTGAACTGGAAACAAGATAAGTAGCCATTAAATGAAAAGTAGTTTGATAAATTCAACTCTTTCCTAACTTGATGCCAATTTTGAAAAAAATGTTTATTTTAAAGAGTTTTAAAGTATAAGTTTGAAGAAGGAGTTGCATTTGCATGTTAATTTCTGAATATGTGCCTTTTTTTGAAATGTCTATTAAAATATTACTATATTAGTTCTGGAGGAAATATTTTTGTTATGGTCATGTTATTTTAGCAGTGGACACATAACTCATACTGACATTAATGGAAGCTATGCATACATGTTAACAGTAAAATGCAGCATGTGTTCAAATCCATCATTTTGTCTAATTGTCTTGTTGCTTTGTGCTCTTTCTATCTCTGAGCATAAAATAAAAATCAATGCAATTTTTTTTTTTAGTAAGTGATACTTGAAAAAAATCTCTATTGAAAAGTGTACAAAAGCCATGCTGATGTGGTTTTTTTTAATATATATTTATCATCCGTAGAAATATTTCAGTTGGCCTGAACACTAAATATGGTAGTTAGAAATACATCCTAAGACTGCTTTTTCCAGACATTGTTTTTGTTTTCTGAGAGTCCGCAAGTAGGAGCACAACCTCCTGAGCACTTCACAAGGCTTGCCTAGAAAAGCTTATTCATTTTGTAACATGAAGAGCTTGAGGGTAGGAGGGCTTTCAGCACTGTGATGTGGCGGAGGTTTGTCAGATGTTTCAGAAATGCCATATTTGTGGAGCATACTTTCATGACCACAATGCTTTCATATGGATCTCCTTTCCTATGTGGTGGTTCCTTCCAAAACTCATAAACCTGCTTGTAACAAAATTAGGTAGCTATATAGATAGATAAATGAGTATTTATATAATATTAAAATTGCTTTATATATACGTGTATGTGAAATAAATGCCTGCCCTCATGGAAAGTGGGTTTTGCTCCATGGGACAGATCATCTTTTTAGAAATGGTCAAAATTATTTTCCCCTTGGAAGATATAAAGTTTGACCTGGAGAGCCAAAAATCATAAAAGAAAGTCTAATGGCATGTGGTGGAAAAGATATAAAAATGATTGTCACTGTTTTTGTAAGTTCAAGTTTTAAACTTTAATCATTTAAACTTTAATCATTTTATCTTCAACTGCAACCTCTAAAGTTAAAAAGAAAACACAAATCTCCAAGACCCAAGCTCTCTCCTAACTTTGTTATCAAAATTTAGTTTTCTTGGTTGAAAATATTTAAGTTAACATTCTGTGATGTTTACCCTATTTATTGTTTAAATACAAGGTTAGAAAATATTTCATTGTGGTTTTGCATTAATTTGATGATCTTTCAGTGACTTAGTTACATGTGACAAACACTGCACTTAGTGAGTGGCTGTGTGATTAATCCCCCAAAAGACCGAACTTCATGTTTTGACCTGAAGATCTGACAAGCTTAAATTTTTGAGATTTAGTTGTTAATTACTGAGTGTTTCCTCTGTTACCTCAGCATACTCAATGCTCTGAAGCTTTCAGAATTCTTGCCAAGAGTTTGAAAGGCAATTTTCTTGCCTTTAATAGAGTTCATGCCATCACCTGTGGGTATTGCTAAATCAGTTTTGTTGGAATTGACTTTTCCCTGAAATTCTCTACAAATTTCCAGAAGAAAATATATTTTCCCATATGTGAAATAAATCAGATGATTAGTAATGAAGCATTAAAGATCTCCTAAGAAAAACCCAGCTACTAGTGGTTTTATTCAGTAACAAAAATAGGACATTACTGTGTTGTCCAAAAAAATGTATTTTAAATTAGATTTTGCAGTAAACTTTCTTACAGTGGCAGTATAAAATTAAACATCACTTCCTTTGTTTAAGTATAGACATTTTTTAACAACAACAAAAAAAGGGAAAGAATATTGCTTATCTTTGTTTTTCAGTAGATTTATTAATTTAACAGCACCTGTGTATAGTCAGGGATGAAATAGTTGTGGGAAGAAGGGGATAAAATGAATTTTCCACCAAGCATTCAGTCCCAGCAGCTGCCCCTCTGTGCAGAAGTGCTGAACACACTTTGTCTGCTGGGTCAGTGCTTCAGCTGCTCTGCCAGACAAGGAGAGGGCACTTGGATTTGCCACTAGATGCCAGTCTTGGGTGCAGGACCATGCTGGAGTACGAGCTGTTCCACGGGGGGAAGAGGAAGTTTGTCCTGTTGGGAGAAGAATTTGTTTGTCCCCTAGTTTGTCAACTGGTCTGACTGGTGCCCTCCTGCCTTGTAGAGCAAGAGCTTCAGGCATGGAAAAGCATCCAAATGGCTTCAAGTGGACTTTTCAGGATATTGCAGGGATGAAGAGAGTCTTAGAATGGATTCTGGAAGTCAGGGGTCACAGCCTAAGGGAAAATGTAAAACTAAAGAGTCAGAATTTGCACAGAAGTCAAAATGCTTTATGAAGTACTAGTGGAAGAAGTATAAGAAAGTTTACCATTCATCTGGTTTTGTGCAGACATACCCCTTTTTTCCATCTATAAATTTTACTGGAGTAGAAGTTGTGGATTTCACATCTGTGCAGCAGCTCAGCAGGAGTTTCAGCTCTGACAAGAGCCGTTGGATGTCCAGAGAATCTATCTAGATGTGTTTCCAGCACCTGGACAAATCAGCTAATGTCCCTGCCTTACATTATCCTATTAGTATTTCCATCCATCACCATCTGAAACTGACACCTGGGGAGGAACTCAACATGTTTGCCTTTATTTATGTCCTAATTGCTCAACCCTAAGAGGTTCTGACACCCACAGGAGAGTGGTTTCTTCCTCCTTGCTGTGGGTACAGCACTAGTGAAAAGTGCTTCTGAAATCTCAGTGTGAGTAGTAAATCCAGTGCATCTGGAATGTTTCAGAGTAATTATGTATGCAGTTCACCTGTTCAGGGCAAGCACAGGCCAGAGGCAAGATACTCATCGATAGGAAAATCCCTGATGAAATTGCAGGGATTCTACTTGCATGTAGTCATTAAGTTAATTTCTTTTTTTTTTTGGTTCTTCCATACAGCATGAAGGGCAAGGAAAGGAATATAGCAAGGTAGGAGAAATGGGCAAAGTGATTTAGGGTTGGAACTGCTCTTTGAAATGTGTGGAACTCACTTCTTAAAACCATCTTCTTAAAAACAACTTGAAAGGATGGTTTCCCCTCATACCCACCTGCTGTGTTACAGCCAGGCAGAGCTTTCCCCTGCACCCAGCTTTTCCCAAAGGAAAGCAGGAAGGGAGAAGGGTTCTCTTTGCTATGCTGGAACCTGAGGTGTTTCACTAAAATCTGTGGGCAAAGTTTCCTAGTTTATGCTCCTTTTTAAATGCTGGTATATTCTAAAAACAGACAGTACCTATCTTGGGAATAGGTCTGGACTGAATGGGCAGTAGTGGATACATGACATTAAAGGAGCCTCTTTGAAGCTCAGATTTCCTATATTATTAATTCCTATATTATTAATAAAGTATTATGTTGGCAGAAGAATATTTTTTCCTAATTTTCCAGCTGTATTTCATCTTCTATTTGAAGAAGGATATCTATGATAATTTGTCTAACATGAATTCTTGAACATGTCTTTACTTAATAGGTTAGATAACAGAATTTTTATAAATAGCTGTGAAGTGTATAAATAGCTATAAAGAAAAAATAATTTTCAGTAAGAAGTTAACTGTTTTTTAATAATTTTATTAGAAAGATTATTTTGACTTGTTTCAGCTGTGATAATGTATACTATAAACATGTTCAGATAGCGGGCTGATTGTCTCAAAAATGGTACCATTTCAAATGCAGAACACTTGACTGTTTTTAGTAACCTGTGGACTGCTTCAATTTAATTGTAGGATTCATGCTGAGAGTGTAGAGAGTCATATCCCAAGTTAAATACAAACAAAACAGCAGGATGTTGATACAACTGTGACTTCCATAGGAAGTAGTTAGAATGGTAATGTGGTCTCCTAACTTGGGTGGAAAGTCTCTTGTGACTGTTTTTGCCCCACAGACCTGTAACACAGCATGCCTTGACTAACATTTTTGACACCAACTTGCAAACACCATAAAGATTAGAGAAGGCCAAATGAAGGCTTTGTTCTCTGGAACAGAAGCTTTCTTGACTAAAATGAAAAGATGTTTTTCTTTTGTAAACAACGAAGGGGCTCTAAGCAATAAAACATTTCTCTTTGTGAGAATAGAATGAGCGAGCTGTTAACTTGTCAGAGTGCTTCTCTTAAAGACATATGAGTGTCACCCCAGTTCCTACTTATTTGAGAGTCTCCTGTATTCAGATTAAAGGATAGTAAACTTTGATTTTATTCTATAAGATTCATAATGTTTGAAATTTCATCATCATAGCAAACAAATTTCTTTTCTTAATTTTGTGCTATTTAAGCTTATAATTTATTTTCATAATAGGTTTTCATCTGCTATTGAAGGTTAGTAAGGTCAGTTTGGGATTTCTACAAACTCTGAAATGAGAGACTGTGTTTTGCCTACTGTTGTACCAATATCCAAGTAAAGAAAGTTGGATCCTCTCCCATTGTTTCTTGTCCCTTTGGGCAGTGGGAGAGGGCAGTAGGAACCTTTTCCAAGTGTTTCCAGGGAGACAATGTCTTTGTCTCTGTTACGGAAAGGTAGCAGTGCTTATGGCACAGAGGCATTGTCTGAAGGCAAACCAAACATATTCCAGACAATGAATATTATGGTTATAATAATTAAGCATATTTTTCTGAGCTAGAAAACAAGTCTGGCTTGTGTTCTTCATTTCATAAGGATTTTGTCTCTAGTTGTACAAGTGATCTTTCAGGTTCCTTTGATCCACACGATTTGAGGCACCTGCCAGGCAGAAAGAGAATCTGGTGGTCATTCCCAGTCTATATCCTAGGAATGTGCTTTGCTTTCCAGTTTTGTTATCATTGTTCTTTACCTAGGTACCTCGTACCTTGTCTCAACAGAAAAATAGGAGTCAGTGCTTCAGCAAACATTTTATGTTGGAAAATCTACAATACTTTTCAGGGTTTTAGTGCTTTCCCCAGGAGCTGAATGGTAGAGAGATCAAGGGGATCCTGCAGCTGCCTTATGAGGGAGATACTTAAAAGACTTCTGGCTCTGGGGAGGGTAAGGCAGGGGGAGGATGTGTTTGAAGTTTGAAGAATCAGAAAGGAAGGCATAAACTCAATGTAGAGTTTAGCCAGATCTCCCAGCATGAGGAGTATCAGGCGCTTGCTGAAGTTAATCAGTGATCGATTTGAAGGGGAGAACTGCTGCTTTGTGGAGTGGTTGGTTGGTGACCTTCTGGAACTTGCTTCCACAGAAACATCAGCAGATTCCAGAAGGGGTTAGACTAATTCATAGACAAGATCTGGCTCTCTATGGACTTCTTTATACCCTTTGGCTGTCCTTGACCTGTGTTCCTAAAATTTATTTTCTAGCTGCAGTCAGCTCTTTCCTCCCATATTGCTTGCTTTCATTGAAACACACATAGTGATAAATAAATTTCTAACCTGTTTTTAATTATTATTTTTAAGAACTGGTTATGTTAAGTCCACTAATAGAATATGGAAAAATTAATGGCCGTACTTTGAATGGCCTTTTGTGTCTTCTGTTGCCCTATAGTGTATAAGTGGATTTACAAGATGATGTAAGTGACAAAATGATTGATTTAAAGTGCAGGTTATAAGTGAGATATGACAGTTACATGACATTCTCTAGTGATTTAACCACTTAGAAGACAGGCAGGATTAACAATGTTTCAGGTTTACAGGTATTTCAAACTGCTTGAAGGATGTGGAGATTCAGAGTATTCCAGCCTTTTGTAATGTGAATGAAAACTTGAAGAAGCAATTGCAGTTTAAAAATCATTACCTTTACTTCTCCCATTATTTCCTTTTTCTTTTTAAATCAATCTCTTTAAATTAAAAATACTTTTCTGTTTTTTATGTTTAAGTATGTTAGGGATTAAAATTTTCTAAGGAAGCTTGTTATTTTTAGCTGAATTTAAATTACTGAGCAATTTAGTTATCTTCTAGATAAAGAAGAAAAAGTGAATATGCTATCTACTGACTACTAAACTCTTTTTGTCTGGTTTGCACAACTTCTTAATTTGCAATGTTAGAAAATATAAGGAATAGAAAAGATCATACCCTCTAATTAGTGATCTTGACAAAGCTGTATATACTTTGCTTTAAACTTACCTTAAAAATGCTTTTCTTAGGTAAAAAAATTAATGATTGTAAAAATTATTATATAGGATGGCATTTGTTTTGAAGTTCAGCCAGCATGGGAATGTAGAGGCCTCCACCTCTGATAATACACTCAAAAGAACAAATGGCTTAAAAGTCAGAAAGGAAGGAGTAGGAGGCTGAAAGTGGAAAAAAAAAAAAGTTAGGCTTCTGTTTCATGGATTTTTTTAGAGCTGACTGAATTACGCCCTTGTCTACTGAAACCCTCTTAGTGTAATTCCCATTGGCCTCTGTGACACCTAGGGCAGTGCTGATCAACTGCAGGCTCCCATATTCCCAACCTCAGCCGGCTCAATATGATTCTAGCAGATGTTTCTGCATGTTAAACCTCAAAATATGATGGGTCAGGGTTTTGTTTTGGGGTTTTTTTTTTTCCTTTTTCAAGTGGCAAATCTTGCATACTTGAGATGCAGGCCATAGAGTTCAATGATAGGAATTATGAGCTGGAGGTGTCCCCAGAGAGATAATGCTGAACTTAACGTAAACTCAGATCTTTGAAGATGGAGAACCAAAGAAATTTTAAAGGTTTGGATCATTTAAACTAAACTGATGGATTATTCTTGAATATTGTATAAAAATACAAGTTATAAAATGTGCTAAGAAATGCATGTTTTCTGTTAGAAGGAAAGGTCTCATAAAGTCAGGAGAGAGCAGAGTCAGAAACGATCAAACAGGAACAGTTTTCTTAGCAGCAGAAGGGAAAGGTTTGATTGGCTTTCTCTGCCTTCCCATTACTCCTAAGATGCTGCAAAGTAAATCCAGTGCTACCTTCTTCCCGTGCTCCCTTAGTCCTCCCCATGTTCCCAGCAAAACAAGAACTTCTCTCTGTGCTGAGGAAAAACACATGTAAATTCCCATTCCTCAGTTCCCTCTAGTTGTGGTCTCTTGTGTAGAAGGTTCAAGGTGTGCTTGAAGTTTTGTGCAGTCTTGTCCAAGAGGGTTCACTGATGGTTCTCTAATGTGCCTTCTCTTGTGCTTTGTAAGGTGTGAGCTCACAGGGCAGCCCTTCTGCCTGGAAGACCATAGGTAACATTTGCTCTTTTATTTAGCTTATATAGTGGCACCTGTAAAAATCTATCCTCCTAGAGGTCTGTACCTCTATCTTGAAATTGCTAAAAAAATTGCCTTTTGGAGGAGGAGACACACTTTTGGTGGTGGTGTTTGTGCCCTCCCACTGAACCGTGTCTGGATTACTGATTGTGACCCTCACAAGACTGATCCATCCCCTTTATTAATAACGGGCCAGGAATAATGGGTTCCCATCCATCATAACTGTAATAAACAAGATAATAATAAAAGCATGCATGACTGCCAACACTATCTGAAACAATGTGAATACATAAACATTGCAGCAAAAAGAGAATTCTTCAAATATGATTGGTAAAATATGACATAGCACACAAAAATGTGCTAAAGCATTACCTTTGCAAGGAACAGCACCTCTCCTTTCAGTGCTGTGTTGCTGTTTAGCAGAGACTAACAGGTCATGAATTGTGTGATGACAGTGGAAATCAGGATGAGCTCATCTCAATTTTCTCTGGTTGTGAACAGAGCTGGCTAAGTCCACGCTGTTGTGCAGTTTACCAAGGTATCTCAGCATAGAAAACCCCTGTTTAAGAAAGTACATTTTATAAGTCTGTGCTAATTCCTATAGTCAAGTTTTGTTCAGCATAAGCATCACCTTAAAAGGACACCTTGGCTTGCTTCCTTAAGGTGAAGTTAACTAAAAGGTGAAGCAAAAGCTGGGTGACAGTACAGACTTACATAGAATATCTTTAGTGAAAGATTTTATGGTTATTGGTAAATAGAAATGTTACTTTTGTAGAGGAATTTGCATCATTTTAGTAAGAGTACTTTGCTTACTGTGTTACATTTTAGTACTAAAAGTATTATTGGGGGATGCAACTGAAAGGTTTGATGTATTTTTTCCCCTCATATTTAATAATGATTTTCTCAAAACACACTCACTTTCAGTTTTGTAAATGTGCAGATACTGAAGGGGAAACAGTGATTTATTGGCTTAGATTAGAGATGTAAAATACTTTTTTGTGGTTAAACTCTTCCCAGTTTCTAACCACTCCTACCTCAAACATGTAGTTTATCATTGTTGCATTCAGCTCTGACCAAAATTAGGCCACACAGGACTCTGATGATGACCATATTGCTAAAATCATTCCAGTGATGATGGATTATTCTTCTCCACTTCCCAAAAATTTCTTACATAGTTTGAAAACCAGCTTCCACGATTCTCGTCTTGTAGGTGGGAGAGTGAAATGTAGATTGATCTAACAGAGACAGTAATGAAATGTGCTACTTTTTCTTTTGGTTTCCAACCTCATTGCCTTTATTATGGCTAGGGAGCAGAGATAGCTACTGAGTAGAAAATGTCAAAAGAAGATTTTTTTGTGGGAAGGGATGTTATGGTAGTTGTGGTTACCTGTGTGCATGTTATGGCAAAATGTGTCCCAGAGGCTGCTTAAGTGCAGTTGATAGGGAGAGCTTTTAAACTAAAGGGAACATTTACCCCCACTCTAAAAGCCCCAAAATAAGGAATTCTGTTGTTTTGTTAACTTGTGGATATGTTTTTATGAGCTGGACAACTTCATCCAGCTCTTGCAGGACTACTTGGAGGAGTCTCCTGTGTGGTCAGTAAACAAAAGTTAAGCAGTTGATGTCTACGAGTTCCAGAGCAGGAGCTGGTGTTGGAACTAGTGTGAAATTCAGTAGAAAAGGCAGGGATTATTACATAACACATAAAGAGTAGAAGCCCAAGAAGCAGGGTAGATCATCATCTAACATCCAGCAACCTGATACCTTTTTAGCAGAGTGGAAAATGCTCTGACATTCATGAGCATAAAAGAAAAGACTTTTCACCTAATGAAAAATGTTTAAACTTGCAGCAGGCATGAAGCAAACTTGGCTGCTTTCCAGTTTTGTTTTGGGTGCCCATCACCCTCTGTGCCCAGCTGGATTGTCTTGTCAACAACTGACAGAAATGAAATGAAGCCAGTGTTCCTGGTTCTTGTGTCTGTGCATCCCACCCAGGTACCCAATGCTCTCTTATAAAGGTACCACAAATGTCCAATCAGGAAGCAAATTTATTTTTTTCTCTCAGAATAATCTCTTTTTAACACTTAAATACTGTGATGTTTTGTTTAGTCTAATGTAGGATTTTGGTAGTATCTAGTCTAAAAATGAATCTAATTAACAGATGAGTTTAGGAAATCCCTCCTGTAATTTGGCAACTGAATGAATAGGGGATATCAGTATCTGACAACCGAGTTCCACTTAAGGCTAATGTAACTATTACCTCATTAGTACAAGTTTCCACTTTTCAAATAAAGCCTTTATTGAATTTAAATATGTATTTGATGAAGGACTAGCTGAACTTATGTGAAATTGGCTTTGTGAAATTATGTTGCCTTTATTGATACTGACTAGCTTTATAAATGTTTATCTTAATTATGTTTTATTGTGATTAAAAAAGATTGCAGATACTCTGCCATTTTTGTAAAGTGAGCTGTTGGAGGTTTTTTTTGTTCAAGAGGAGGGCAGGGTAGGGAGAATAGTCCAGCTCCAGAGCGGAGGCCCCTCACAGGCCATATGAATCCACTTACATGTAAATTGCTTGTCTATATGAATTAAGGTGAAGGTTATGAAAGAACTGCATTTCTGTGTTTATTGTAGGATTTTTGACAGTCTCTTTCCTCTTTCAAGTAAATTTGGCTTAAGTCCACAGTCAGTACAGTTTTAAGTAAACTCCTCTTTTGTTACATTAACAAGGTTATAACATCACTGAGGCAGATTTCCAGCTGCATGAATTGAGGCCTGAGCATGCAGACTGAGGGGATAATTAAAACCTTAGGGTGAGTGAGTTAAACTACCAGCTAAAATTGGATAAAAGGCTAATTGTCCATAGCAACATAGTGCGTGTTTCTAAATATCTGTGAAATAAAGATAAATATTCGTGGTCTTTCAATTACTTTTAAAATTTTCAGATTCAGATTATATTTTAGGGCATAACAAAAATCAAGAGAAAGTAAATAGAAAGCCAAAGAATTATTTCCCAGGGATTGTTTTATTTTAGTTATTAATTGAAAATCAGACTCCTTTTGAAGACTTCAGTGACTTTCTGACTTTCTTTACAGTTCAGGAAGCATTTTTGTGTAGGAAGTATGAGCCTCACTCTGTGATACAGTATATCAGAATGGACCGGTCGGTGCTTTGTCAAAATTTGTCATATCTCTTTTTCCTTCCTCCTTTTTTTCATTATTGAGAGTGGAGTTACATACCTTTGGTGACCCTCAAGAAGATGACATAGAGTCAGGCAAGATGATACATTACCACAAAGTTTAAAAAAACAGAATGGGTTGTAATGGCAGCTTGTACTGAACTAAATGAATTGTGAAGGCCCATTTGTTATTCATTTGGAGAAGCAGAGCAGATACTGTTCTGCCTTCATAGGGAGCCTTTAAACTTCAGGTCATTTTACACTGGTACCCTCGTGGCATGGACAGCATTTAATACATTTTTAACAGCTTTTACATTTCCATGGTTTGCACCAGTGCTTGTTGAATCATTTCTCTAATGAAGGTGTTTTAAAGTAGTTTAGATACTTTGGGGGAAAAACAGGAAAAAAACGAAGTAATTGGGTTGATGAAGTCTCTTTATATACTAAAGAGCTAGGCAGGCAGAAAGTATTGCTGTAAAGTAATGGATATGATTCCCCCTGCTACAGGAGTACAGCCCTGTAGCTGTGGAGCTGTACTTTTTTGTTGTTGATTTTGTCTGGGGAGGGCTGTTTTTAAAAATCTAAGTAGAATTAAAGTTGTTTTTTTCACATTGGTCATTCCTCTGGGGAAGGATTCTATGAAGATAAAAATGTAAGCATCTTTTTTGAGCTATTTCTGAGTTGTTCAGGAGTCTGATGGAGAATAGAGAACATTTTGGCAGGTTTTTTTTGGAAAGTGTGAATAATGTCTATTTTAACCCTTGATGGGGGCATCTGAGGAACCCATCATAAAATGAAAGTGGAGTGAAGGGTAGAATTTTACTGATCAAAATAAATGTTGATTATTTCATTGCCTCTCAAATGGTTCAGTGGTGCTGTGGAAAGTCAAAGCAGAAGGGTAGATGCCAATATCAAACACTTGAGAATAATTTTTTCAAAAGTGCTGAACAATTCTAGAATTTATTAATTTAAAGAATGATTTGTAACTCTAAAGAAAGGTTTAATAAACCCAGCTAAAGGAAGTAATAATTTCACAAGCTCATATTTTATTTTAGGCCTTTCATATTTACTACCTTCAAGTTTTGTTGTGGATTTAGCTATCAAGAGCCAAATTACAGGGGCTTTATTTCTGTTCAAAGTGTAAGAACACAAATGGTGTACTGGTTTTCAAGAACTGTTTACAAATAAACATAATTAAGAAAATGCTGATTTAAATGTTTTTTCTTCCTGAAACCAGTCCATCTTTTATTTTCTTTACATTAGTAGCATTCATTCTTTGCTTCATTGCAGATGGTTTTCACCAAAGTTTTAAAATTGATTATACTGTTTTGTGGAGATAAATTTTGACAAAGTGCATGTGGATCACAATCAGCATCTGAGGAAGAAAAATGGCTCATTTTTTTGAGTAGAACTGTTCTTTCTCTTTTTTTTTGAGATTTTGAGCAATACATATTTTAACATTGGAAGGCTATACATCTTTAGAAAATAGCAAGCTTTAAGTAACATTATAAATGCAACCATGATTGCTTTTATTTAGAAAAGAGAGAATATAATGTAAGAAGCTGTCAACTATAAAAATTTTGTTTGAACTGTATATGTTTTCAATAAAATGAAATACATTTTATGTAAGTTTAATGTTCAGTTGCAGCACTATTACTGACTTTTCTCTAAGAAATATTTGTCTTCTTTTACCTTTTCACCAGCTCCACGCTGTCGTTGGTTTGTGAATTAAAGCTGTTTTAGTGAAAACTGCTTTAATCTCTCTAAGGTTTTACAAGTTCTTCACACATCTGAAAATACAGACTGGCAATATATGTCCATTAGACACGTCAAGAGTAGTTCTGTTTGGTCAGAAAATGAACCCCATCACTTTTGTTATTCTAGATGTCTGAAAATGAAGTGGAGGGACTGTTATCATCCTGTGTCCAAGTGATACCCTAAGAAAGGCACAGTGCCACTACTTTCGTTTCTAAAAGTACGCAAAGAAAATACAAATAATTCTGTGAAGGCCAGGCATACTTACTCTAGGAATTCTAAACTGGGCTATAGTATTTAATATTTTTTTTCAAGCTAGATACATGTAATTTATGGTAGCCATACAGCATTGCCTGTATGCCTATTTATTTATTTTTCATTTATGATACCTTATAACTTTATTTTCATGGTTTTTAATTAATTTTCAGAAATGTTATATAAAGAACATCCCTGTAAAAGGAGAGTTCCAATATCACCTAAGACACTGTGATGTTTTCCCTTTAGCACAGAGCTCTCTCCTAAGTTGAGGATTTTACTCTCCTAAGTTCTGTTGCAGACCTGGCTCAAACACCTCTTGGGTTGCCATTGCTTGGGCATCTTATTGACAACTTCAGATGGATTTTGTGGCAGCTGAGATCAATAAAACATGGGGCAGCCAAAACAATTCCTGTGTGCCTCCAGAATGTTCCCTGCATTGTGTGTCATTGGGATGGTCCCTGTGACAGTACTGTGCCAACTGGGGCTTTCCTAGAACAATTCCAGATGTTTATTCTGCCACTGGAAAGCAATACATTTCGTCACGTGTTTTGACTCAGGCAAAAGTTCCAGAGTTTGAACAGGTTAAAAAGCCACAACAAACCTCAGCAAATGAAACAATAATAATCACTTGAACACTGGCACACATCACACAGCTCACAGTAATGACGGTTGAATCAAGTAGAGACACTAGGAGGAGAAAAATCTTTTCTAGAAGAGATGTTCATATTAACATCCTGTTGCAGTGAATCTGTTGAGACCTAATAAATTAATCTTCACTGAAATTAGACACTAAATTTGTCTCAGCTGATGTGCAGCTGTCTTTGAGTTTGCCTTCTATAAGTAGTGTAAGAAGAGTTTGCTTGTAGAAGTGTTCACTGACCAGCTAAATTTTTAGCTTGTTTTAAATAGTGGTGACTGTATGTGTGCATCCTTGACTGAAATTTGATTATAAAAGTTGTCTACCCCAGTCTCTGGAAAGGCATGTAAAAACCCCAGACACAGGTGATAGGCAGGCCGACTTTTATAAGAAACAGCTTTTTTCCTATCCTGCATTTTTTAAAAGTAGCTCTGTTTTAAGATAGCCAAAGTGTACCTATGGTGGCTTATTTTCTTTGATCCTGTGCAAGTCAGCCCTATGAGTGATCCAGTGCATCCGGGCAGACTGACAGTTTTACCTCTTGTTCAGAATAAAGTGCCTCCTTTTGCTGTGGCACAGAAGAGACGTGGTGTGGTAGGATTTGTGGGAATCTACTAATGGTTAGAGCTTTGCAGTGTGCCTGCTTCCACCTAGGATAGCTGAACCTAAGTCTGTGCAAATAATCAAATTTGCCTGGATAGTTATTAGGTATTACAAAAATATATTGAAAAACATATTGAAAGGCTAGATACATGTTAATCCCCAGGCAAAATCCAGCAGTGGTTCTTTTTTTGTGGTTTTTTTCTGTTATTCCATTATCATAAGGCAAGCAGGGAGTTGCTTTAAAGAAAGTGTAAGGAAAATAGCCTCATTTGGAAGACTCAGTATTGTGGAAAATATGGTAAGACTAGGAGAGGAAGAAAATCTTCATTTATATTCTTTTAGGTGTCCTCAGACTGATAAGAAAAGTGGCAGATTAATTCCCCATCAGGTAAAAGATCCATGTTGAGAGCAGATATCTTGTCTCATGAAGGAATGAACTGACTTCTGTACCAAGTGATCCTTTTGACACTGACTGTTGTGACTGGAGCATGTTTTGTAGATGAAAAAGACCATAAATACTTCTATGTAGAGTTTACATGAAGCCAAGGTAAATGCATACAGAGACTAATAAATATGTTCTAGTCCCAGTGCTGCTCCACCACTTGTTTCTGAATCAGTTAAAGCACAAAGCACTCAGGCTGGGGTCTCCAAAACAAAGGCAGGCATTGGTAACACAGAGTTTAGTATCAGTCCTGTGTTTGTCTAGGCAAGAGGTTATGCCAGCTCAAGGTGAAGAACAGCAGGTTCCAGGGCCCTACTTGCCAAATCCATGGAAAGGCTGGAAAACTCTCCAGTTCCCTAAGTTAAGGAAGCAGTACTGGGACAAGAGCTGAGCTCCAATGAGCTGCACAGTAATGTACTGGATATCCTTTCTGAAATGTTAATGTTCTACTCTTTGTATGCAGGTGGTAGTAACAGTCAAAAGGCAGTTGTTGAAGTCAGAGTCAAGAAAAGGAAGGTGAAGGCATTAATGAATTAAGATGTGTAAGAGGGAAAAGCTTTGCCAAAACAAAAGCAAACACTCTTCAGTGATGAAAAAGTATTTGTCTCAAATCTGGTACAAGCTAGTTTTTCCTCCATTGGAAGGGGAGGGGAATTGTCTATGAAATGTCAAGGCTCTGGAGGGTTTAAGCTCTATGACCTTCAGAGATTTTGGCATTGTGATTGCTCCCTCGGAGTCACAGCTGGGACAGTCTAGGGGTAACAAAGCATGTTTTATTAGGAAACTAATAGAGCACCAGCTGTTGTTAGGAGCCATCATGTCAGTAACGTGGTGAATATACTTGGTTGATAACTGTTACCTTAAAATTCCTGATATCAGAGATTTTTTTTTTTCCACTAGTGGAAATGAGTGATCTGATCTTCAGCTAGTTTATAACTAGTTTAGATTTTGTAATAATCCAACAGGCTGACAGATTTCAGTGGGGAAAAGCTCCTGGTTAAATGAAGTGAGCTGCAAGAAGCAATAGTCATGACACAGTTGTGCAGAGACAGATGTGCAGATGAATAACTGAAATTAATGGCAGGCACCTTTAGAGGGCTGGTTAATCTGCCAGGAGAGAGTCTGTCTCTTTTCTACCCACTTGTACATCAGCTCATAAAAAATACAAATGAGCCCAATAGCAGCAAGAGCCTTAAGATCTGCTTCCTCATTAGTGAAACTTCAGAGAAGCATTTCCTATAGCTCTGTATCTTTTCCTACCTTTCAAGCAAAGTTGTTAGTCAAGAGTATGAAGACTGAGTTCTTGGGGCAGGAGAAGAGAGAGCAGTGGAATGAATCATTAAAAAGAAGAGTTTATCTTGAATTATTTTGGTAAACAGGATATTTAAGCGTTTTAATGATGAAAAATATATTAATATATTTGATTTTTTATGCTGGAGATGGACTGTCTTGTATGGTTTATATTTTTGTTCATATTGTAGCCCATCAAGAGCAGCACTATTAGTAGATCTTGTGATATTGTGATCATTCTGAGCTATTAGGGCAGCAAATTGTCCTGTTATGCACAGCTAGGGCCAACCTAAGGAGAGGTGATCCAAGGATGTCTTTTCCTGACAGCATAGAAAAGCTCATGAACTATAAGTTGTGTGTATAATGTTGAAAGAAAAAAATAGTCATCAGTTGGGGTGGGAGGAAATGCCCTTTCCAGAAGCTGAAAATAGAAGAAAGGATAGAGAGTGCTGAGAAAAAAAATCCACCAATATTCAGGTTTGGAATGCTTCTTTTTCCTGTAGTCATGGAAAAGCCAAAAAAAAAAGTGAGATAGACAAGTAGAAAGAAGAGGTCACTGGTCAAGAGGTGCATTAGGGGTTGTTCAATTGTAGTGATAACTGGAACTGATAAAGTTAGCTAAGGGGGTTTCTAGCACTGAAAAACTCCAGAGGATGTAAACAACTTTGTTCCCTCTGTCTTCCTTCTGAAATTGCCCAGTGAAAGCCAGAGCTTGCTTCAAGCACTCTCTCACAATTTATCTTCTCTTTGACCTTTTGTTTGCATATGCTGCCTAATATACAGCAATTACCTCAAGGCTATTTGTAGTCATCATTTGGGATCATGTGGCCCGTTATGTGAACTGCTTTTTTTGAAAAGTTGGAATAAAAATTGTTCCAGGCAAAACAACCAAAAAGCAGAATTGTAAAACTGATTGCACATGTGTTTAGTGTAATGAAATTTATGCCTGACTCTTTCGCTAGTGCTACATAATAGATCATGATGATCTTATTTCTGTACAATGTAGTCTTCGGTGTGTCTGGGTTATCTGACTGTTACACTATTCAAATTGATTTGGGTGCTTCTTTCTCTCCTTTTCTCCTCTCCCTCATAAAGACTAATCATGTGGACTTGCATATTTCTGTATTTCTTGTAATGACCTTGTTTATGCTTATCAGCAGCTCTTACGAAGGTTTTTGTGTACTTTCCTAAATTGACGTGTTCTGCCCCTTCACAAGTTCTTTGACCGTGTGTTTATCCACAGCCATGTTTAGAGGAAAGGGCCTCCAAGCATGAAAATCTGGATGACAACAACAATAGAGAGCAATGATGTACATTTGAAGTTATTACAGTGATGTACTAACTTGTAAACCTGTATGATTCACTTTTGAATTTTGTTCGTTCAGCTTTACAAGATCTTTGTCAACTTTTCTGTGCCTGTCTACATCTCCGATACATGCACATGCACACACACACACGTTTTGTATTTGTCAGTGATGCAAAAGACCCTTTAACCCCCTTCTGCTGTCTAATAGGTTCAGGAATTACTGCTTTTAAAAGCCCTTATTGACCTGATGGAGTCAAGAAAATCACATACTTCTAGAATGCAAGGTTTTCTATGTCAGGAGTATTATTCATTAGCAAAATTGTTCATTTATCTAAATTTATAATTAGTCTGTGCCTAAGTACTTCCTATAGGTCTGTAATTACCAGCTGACATGCCAGTTCCACGCAGATAGAGTGTCAAGAGATTCTAAAGCTTTGCTCCCTCTGGGGAACCTCAGAGACCAAGAAACATATTGGCCATTTGGAACAAAAGTACTTGTATAATTTCACAAACTTGACAACATTTATGGAATTACTTCAATTATTCCTATATAAGGACAGAAGCATTTGTGTTTCCTTACCTGCCTTTTCTACACAACAAATATGTTGGCAGCCAGTTTCATACAGTCTTTGTTTATGTTTGACACAGTAGAGATGGCCTGCACTTTCTCAATCATCTGCTGTATTTGCATAACCTTGCAGAGTTAATGGCTGCCATTCTGACAAATTAAGCTGGTTTCCTATGTCTTTAATGGATTAAGTCCTCTTGGACAACTTATACTTTATTTTAATCCATGAATAGTGTTTTCTAAGTGTTGTAAATAATACATTTGTTTAATTCTATTGTCTTTTGACTCGAGTGCTAAAAAACATATATATGAATAATGCTAAACAAATATGGAACAAAACAAGCGATTTATCTATATAAAGATAGAATTAATGATTATCAATGCTTAATAGAAGAAAAACTTGAGTTATGCTTTAACTACTGTCAAATATTTGAAAACATGTTGGCTGTGAGGGTATTCATATATTTTAAGCTTTGATTTCATTACAGTAGAATCTTTGTTCCTGATTCCTTAAATTTACATAATTTACACTGTGTCCTCCAAGTGTAGCAGGAACATTGCAGTGTATGGTTCATATGATGAAGGAGTTTCCTGACAGCTGCAATATACACTGGAGTTGTCAAAATGTGTGAACAGGTTAGAGGCAAAATATCAGAATGGAATGCATGCTAATGTTATAAATTCCTGAACATATCATGTTTTGCAGGTAAAGTTGTGTTTAAAAATAGCACTCTGTGGGAATTGAACAGCATGGAGTCTGAGGCAATATCACCTACCTATTTATAAAGCAGTATTTTTATAATTCATAAATTGTCTGTAATGGACATATTCTTGATGCATCCTGGTATTGTAGAGGGATTGTGCTTCTGCAGTTTTTACTCCACAGATAACTGGAGATATAAAGCTACTTCTTTTCATACAAATGAAACTTTTTAGTGGAGTTTTTTTCAGTGTGAGCATTAGGCAATACACTACTTTCAAACTATTCAGGCTGCCCATTTCCTACTTTGCTGCCTGTGCATTTCCTCAGAAATACACCTGAGTGTTGGGAATGCAGATGTGCATTTTTGTTCATCACACTGGCGTTTGTTTGGATAAATGAGATTTTCTCAACTCCACAAAATATGTGATATGATGCTTGGATTAGAGCTGCCTTGTAACTGAAATTTTGTATTTAGCTGCATAGTAGAGCTAAGTGCAGAGGAATTGAATTGTTCCTGGCTACCAGACCTTCATTCAATTCATTAGACCACACATACACTGCACTGGTTTTTTTTTTAACTTTTTTTTGTAACATGTCATATCTCTGGCAGTGTTCCTAAATGCCCTGTGTTTTGCGTGCACAGGCTTATAAGCTAACTCTTCTGTGTAAGCAAATCTGAAAATTCTGTTTCTTCCATATAAGTCCCAAGAATGAGATCTCTCCATGGACTATAGAGTAAAACAATGCTATTTGTGAGGTATGACATAACAACAAAATATTAAACAGGAGCTTAATTCTCCCCATCCTCCTCGGGACCATGACAGTGGGCCTCCTGCTGGGAAATACAATGATCTATTATTAAAATGACAGCCCCACCTAGGGAGACAACAGCCCAATTCAAAGGACAGAGCCAAAAGCGCCTCCACTACCACCAGCAGCAATTGGGATCAGCTGGTGCACTAACAATCCCAGGATTTAAACATCTGGTGGCAGGGCTTTCTCAGTGGAGGTCTGTTGACTGTGGAATTCTTTTACACAGACACATACATGGTTTAACAAAGCCAAAGTTTTTTTATCCTCAGGGTACAGTGTCAGGCGATTTCCTTTCCCAGGCAGCAGCATTTGTGGATGGTTCCGCTGGCATCCAGTGCTGCATGACAAGAATTGTCCTGGAGGGATACAGCCAGTCTTGCCAGAGGATGGACTGCTCTGCAGTGTCAGTTCTTCACCAGCTCTCCACAACTAGCAGAGCCCTTGAGGGAGTGCAGTGTCAGAATATCTCTTGTTCCTCCATAGAAATTTGTCATTTTTGCAGGTTATCTCAATTTTACATAGGGGCCGCACACAGCTGGGAACTAGGAAGTCAGGATGTATGTCGTGTTCTGCATCCTAGAGCGTATGTTCAGCTGCCCAGTTTCTCAGGGTGCTTTTTAAATTAATCTCCCAAAAATTGCAAAACTTCAGTTTTGTTTTGCAGGTATTGTTCTGCTTTTTCACATCTGTATCCCACCCATAAAATATGTCTGTGTTAAAGACAACATTTCAAAAACACTTGAGGTTACTGTAAAACAATAGCCAAGCTACTAGAGGCAGCCAGTTGCAGCGGCAAAGAGAAGACAGTGAATTTATCTTGCAGCTGTGGCCTGTTGTCAAACCTCATGGAGGAGGGGTTGCTGTTCTCCTAGGTTGTCTCTGGACATTTTTTCCCTAAAAGTTGAGTGTTTCTTTTAGGATCAGGTGAAATCTGCAATCTCCATCATTTATTTGCTACTATTATACATATTTCAATTTATGAGCTCCTAAATCAAACATAACATGACTTATTTCATGTCATGGTTTATTTCAGGGTGTTAGGAAATCAAGACCACACAGAGGAAAGAGTACTCAACACAGAAATGTGAATGAAGGAAAATGTGATGGAGAAATGAATACATATCCATGGGGTTATGATGTAGCATGACAGAGGAGTGTAACACTGTGCTAAGTGCTGTAATGTAGATACAAAGCAGGACAATTCCTCCTCACTGCCCCCAAATCTTCTACTTTGCTAAGTAAACATAAGAAAGAAGTTTAGCTGGAGAAGATAAAATGTGTGTACCAACTTTTGAGTGGTTTTCAACCACATTTTAGCTGCTTATCTACATGATAAAAATTCGTTGTGAAGCCTGTCTGATAAGGAGATGATGCTACTCTTAAATGTCTGTAAAACTTTAAGTGTAACTATAGTCTAGAATAGGGCATTGCATTGGCTTTCACTGTGAAAATGCAAAAGGAAAAGCTTAAGTGAGGAAAATTAAAAATGTCTTCTGTGCTATTTTACCCAGCCTTGGTTTGAAGGCTGAGTTAGAAAGTACATAAAAATAACTTTTCCATATCTCTCTCAGCCAGTTATGAACGGGATTGACAGAGGCCAGGACACCAATACATTTACATTCAACGCTCTTGAAATGATGATTAATTGAGATGTATTAATTTCAGCATGTCAGTTAAAAAAATAGCCTGTTTTTTAACTAGTTATGTAGTTTTATGTTCGGTTTCTTTAATTACTTTTATGTACTTCATATAGTTAAGTTTACATGCATTCTTCTCAGTTGAACTGCTAGTTTATATAGAAATAAATAAATATACTTTTATATGTTAGTGTAGAGGGAAATATCTTTACCAATACTGCAGAATATGTGTTGTTGATTTTGTGGAAGATACATACTTGAAAGACACAAGTGTATCGCCTTCATTTAGAATTTTTAAAATTTGTTTTACTTTTAGATTAGACTGGCCATGACTATTATTTTTAATTCTCTTTTGTCTTCTTCTTTCATCTTAATTCTTTCCTTTGGAACAAAAGAAACCGGTGGAGGGCAGGTTAAAATTCAAGATGATTGTGTATTTCATGTATAGAAGAAGAACATTTATTTCTTTATGTTAAAAATTGTGTTGATTTTTTTGGATATTTGAGATAATACTATGTTTATTTCTGAAATAAAAGATGTCCAGGCTTTGAAAAGGGGATAGAAATTATCAACTTCCACTAAAAGCCCTTAATAAATCCACCCAAGTAAAAGAAAAAAATAATGCAAATAGCAGAATCCAAAACATTCTTGAAGTCATATTAGCAAACTTAACTAATACCCACTCTTGTATAAAATAAACACCAAGCTTCACCACCTTCCCTCAGGCATAGTTAAGAAGTATTGGAATGTTGTTCCAAAATGGCACGTGTCTTTCCAGTTCTAATATCATCATTATCCAATAGATGCTATCCCACAAGTGGGAAAACAAAAATGTATTCCAGAGCCTTTTCTGCTGTCTACATGTGTGGTAAAAAATTTCCATGCACCACATGTCTCTTCACTATATCTATATGGTGTCTGCCAAAATAAATATTTTATTCCATTTATTTCCAGTTGGTATTGAACAGGTCCTTCTAAGATTAAACAGTCAAAGGTCAAATAAGTTGAGATGAACTATAGTTTTAAAATAGTTGTGCTGCTCATAATTGTGTGTATAGAGGTTTTTAGATATATACACATAGGCGTACATACATCTACAGATACACAGACATATTTGATTAAAAGCTGAGGATGTTTGCTCAGCAGAGAAGCAAAACCATCATTATCTGATTGTACATGGAATCCAGTGGCTGCTAATCAAACCCGAGGCTGCATCTGGTTAAACAGACTTGGCATGGACTTGTTACAATTAGAGGTTTTGCCATGTCAAGGGAATCTTTCACTCAAAGCAGCGACCCATATTGTACTGAACAAACACATGAGTTTTTAATTGAGAACAATAGCTTAACAAACCACTTCCCAGGACCACTGAAAGAAAAAAATGTGCCTGTGGCAATTCTGGCACTGAACTGTGTTTATTTGAATCCATTTATTCCAAGCCAGGGTTCAATATACCAAGCAAATTAAAAAAAAAATTAAAGTCAACATGGAAAACAGAGTTAAAGAGAGAAAAATATAGTATGATGAAATGTAACACTAATCTGTAACTGAAATACTTGTGATTTAGCAGATCTCCGTGTGTATACTTGTGCCCTCTATTCTCATAACTTTTAAATTTGAAGATCTGCACTTAAATTATTTTGTTTCATATGTATATGAATTTCACAATGTATATAGCTGTGATGTAGTATGTATTTACATTATAAAGTGAGCATTGAATATGGCTTTTGTTATATAGAATTTATGCTACATCTGTATTTCACAAAACAACTCGGTATAAATTATTGTATATTTAGAAATAGCTGGAAATGGTAACAAGACCATAATAAACAGTGAAGAACAAAATGCTTAGTTTGGGGGGCTAGGTGTTATATACACTAGCCAGTGCCCCTGATTTTTAACTAGTACATGTGCTGTTCTAAATTCAATAATATCTGAAGTGTGAGTATATTTATAAAGATATTAGTTAGCCCAAGGTAAATGACTGAAAAAGAATAGCAAAAAACTTGATGCAGTGTTTATGACACTGAAATAAAAATTAGGATATTTTAGTTCTATTCTTTGATTTTCTACAGCTTTCTCAAGATTTTGAAGTCACAGTTTAATAACAATTTTTCAACCAGAGGCTTCCAGTAGAAAAATGTGATCATGCAGCTGTAGGTAAAGTTGGGTACTCAAAAAATGAGGCAGCTAGATTAGTAGAGACTTTTAAAGGTTCTAATCCTAATTTTTAAGGACCAGAATTGTCATCCTGACAGTTGGTTTTATACTCAAAGCATTGTTTTTTGTCCACTCTGCAATCCTGTTGGTGAAGTTTCTGAGTCATGACTGGAACAAACTAACTTCACACCAGGGACACAAAAGGAAAAAGCAGGGAGGAGAGTGACGGGGAAAGGTAGCTTGGGCTGGAAAAGGTGTGTGCTGTAGCCACTGTGGACTTAGCTCAGTTTAACTGTGTGATGCATCTTGGAAATGTTAATGAGGGGTTCAACATGCATCATAAAAATGCTGTAGGCTGTTCTACAAAAGATGAAAACTCTGCAGTTGTAGCCAGTAAATCTGCAATAGTAAAGGAGCAGAATCTTACAGGTGAGTTCACTGTCACAGAAATGCAGTGTATAGTTTGTAAAGGAATATATCTGTACAGAGGATGCAGAGCACCTGCGGTTGTGTGAGCTACTGCTTAGGAAGTTCTGCCAGTAGGGAACTGATTGTGGGAGGGATGCATAATCCCAAAACTTTTTGTTTTGAGCAGGAATTTGAGGCCATTTTACCTGGAAGCAGTGTGGCCCAATCTTACTCCAGTTCTTTATCAAGCTTGGATTTTTCTTTCAGGAGACACTAAATGCATTTTTAGGGGAGTTATTAACAGATCAATAATGTTAGTAATGATGAATTCTGTAGAAGCTTGCTCTTGTGGCTCTTCAATTTTTGGAAAGCTTATTGCTTCTGGTAGACCCTAATGTACATCAGATATTATCTGACTATGACTGCTGTGCCCTGGCATCCAAGAGGACAAACTGTACTCTGGGGTGTATGAAATACAGGTGTTTAAAGGAGAGTATTATCCTGTGGTATTCAGCATTGGTGTGACCTTACCTGGAGTACTGTGAGCAGTTCTGGGACCAACCATTTAAGAAGGATATTAAGGTGTTGGAATGCATCTAAAGGATGGCATCAAGGCTGAGGAAAGGGCTGAAGATTTGTCCTATGAGGTCAGGCTAAGGACTTGGACTTTTCCAGTATGGAGAAAGGGACACTGAGGGGCAAACTCTTGGCTTTCTACAGCTTCCCAAGGCAGGGAAATAAGGAGGGAGGTGCTGATCTCTTCTCTCTGGGATCTGCTGATGGGACATGTAATGTGGGAACTGTGAAAAGCTGCACCAGGGGAGTGGACATTAGGAAGCATTTTTTTTACAGACAGAGTGATCAAGCACTAGGACAGTCTTCCTAGACAGGCGGCCAATGCCCATCCCTCTCAGTGTTTGAGAGATGTTTGGACAATGCCCTTCACTTGCACTAACTTTTCATCAGGCATTTGGACAACATGGTCTCTGTAGTTCCCTTCTAGCTGAACTATTCTATACGGGAAGCATTTCTGTCCTCCAGCAGGTAATTTGAGATTGGAAGAAATATCCTGTTTTATGATCAGCAGGCATGATGGAAATGCAGTTATTCACACTTTAGCCTTTTTGCACCGCTGGCCTCCAAAGTGCATCCAGCACTGCACAGATCTTTGAGCATTTACAGCTATGATATTTTGTTAAAATGAGGCTAAAATGTTTTCCTAATCAAGGAAAACTGCTTTCTTGTATCATAATCAGAATGTATGTGTTTGTGATTTTGTATCACAAGTGCAGCTTCATCTCATTATTTTTAGTAGTATTATGTAACTTCTGTGTTAGGATCATTTTGATGGTGCTGCTGATGTTTACATTGGACTCTACCGCAGACAGTGTTGCTTAAGCTTTGTGTTGGGTGATTGGCAATGAAAGGTTCTTGAATGAGGGAGTGTGGTTTTTTTGTCCTGTGGGCGTATAACACCTCAGTGCCATGGAAAGAGTAACCTAAGAAGTAAATTGCTTGACTGGATGTTGAAAATTCAATATTGTTTTATTCTTCTATGTAATATCGATAATAAGATAACCCTGAAGCATTAATTCATTCAAGTAATACGAAGTTTGTGCAATCCTGCTGCTTGCAGGCTGTCACAGTAAGTCACTGCAGCTTAGAATTTTCTTACTGATTTCCTGAAGACTTATTTCATCACTGGAATCTCCTCCTGGCCATAGCATAGCTTTTTCATTACTGTTTCTTTATATGTTTGTCCCAGAATAAATTCCAACTTGTTGACAGCCCAGCCTTGTACTAACAGAGCAGTAGAACTGAAATACTATTATGATAAAACTGCCAAAATGGGGTAGAGGGACACATTGACTGGTTTTATTCTTTCAGATGGCTTATCTTATCCATGCTGGAGTTTTGTTTATTTTGAATGTAGCTTGTTTTTAAGTTAGTCTGAAAATGCAGTAGTCAATGGATTTAATTTTTAACACTGTACTATAATCTCAGTGGATGGAGTAAAAATGCTGGTAAATTTTCTACAATTGTTTTAATTGTCCTGTGTGTCTTAGCCCCCATTCATACACCCTGTTCTGGTAGTAGCTGAATCTGGTTATGGAGTTGCCTCCTCAAGTTCAGCACTAAGTGTTTGTAAGCTGCCAGTGATGGTGGTCCTTTGTACTTATATTTGCTTTCTATCCTAGTTCTGTCAGAATGATCGAAGTTGTGTTAAATTCTTTAATAATGTTGAATGATTTTTCTAAGCCAGATCATTTTGATAGAAACAGGTTTACAATTACATTTGTTGTTTTACTATGAAATCTGAGGAGATGGGGATGTTCCCTCCCATGATACTTAGGGGAAGTTGTGCAGTTAAGATTTAGAAAAATGGGCAGCTCCATTTTGCAAGGTCTTCAGTGCTGTGGCCAGTGAGGCAACTGGTGAAATTTAGTAGAAAATAATTATTCATTTGCAATATGTGGGTCTGCCTGTGCTCGTATGAATGTTGGAAATGAAGTTATGATTAGAGAGTCACAAAACCATGAGCTGCTAAACCCCAGTATTTGCCGGCTATTTATTTATACTGACTGCTCTGCCAATACGAAGTGTGGGTGACTGTCAGTGGAACAGATGGACTCATCTTTTCCTCCTGCGTACAGAAGAGTGTTAGAGGATGGTTAGGATTCTGGATAGATTAGCAGGAGGAAGGAGGCACACACTAGGAAGGGTGCAACTGGTAATTTTTAGATCATTACTTCTTTGCAGGAACACTTTGAGCCAGAGTAGTCTTCCCTGATCCACAGGATATGACTTCCTCCTTTACTGCAGCCAACTATCTTTCTTGTTTCTTTTGGCATTATCACAAAAGAATCACGTGTTTTCAAATAGCAACTCCTTGCTCCATCGATATCCTCTTAACTTACTAACATGCAATAAATATGGAAGCACCTCCCTCTGATTTCCTAATGACAGGTTTGTCGATGCAAGTTAGTGCCAGCCCAAGTGAGCCAGGGTGCTTTGAACGGATTCTTCATGCCTCAGTGAATATCAGTCTGTGTAGCTGAGATAAAATTATGTAACTGTTATAGCCAATTACAAGGAAAATTTTCTTCTTTCAAATGATTGTTGGTTCATAGGCTACTAGCCACCTTTGGCAGCATTGGTACGTGAATTGTAGGCCATTCAAATTCTAAAGAAGAGGGATTTCAAAACATCAATACAAAACTTAGCATCCTTGAAAGCTGTAGTTTGGAATTTTTTTTTACTTTTTCAGACAGGATAACATCTCTAGCTATATCTAGCAAAATTACAGTGCATATCAATTGATAATATATGGTGAAATGTGTGGAAAAATTTCATTGTAGTCTTGTTACTTCAATATGCACAGATGAGCTTTACTTGGGCTGTTGAGAGCGAGTCATTCATCACATCTTCTAATGGAAGTCATATGCTGTGGAAATGTACTTTAGCTATTCCTATCTGGGAAAAATAAATATACATTGAAAGGTACAGTTATCATTTGGAGATAAGAGAATATAAGGGAGCTTTCTGTCATTCTGGAAAGAGTCAGAGGCTTTGCTCTAGTTCTGAGAATAAATTTTGTAGAGTCCTTCCAGCTGCATTAATTAAAATTCATCAGAACTTGATAAAAGAAGATCTGAAGAAGGAAACTTCATAGCGATATGTAGGCATCAGAATCACTGAATGTTTTTTATGTAGTCATTTAATGATATATCATAAAAAAGGCAGTAGACTTCATACTAGAAAAAAAGAAGAATTAATGTATCTTCATGTCTATAATGCACAACACTGAATCATGTTTTATTTTAAAAGAGATTTCAATTCTGCTGTGATGGATTGCACAGTATTCCTTGTGCTAAGAGAACATTAAAACCCTCCAACCAAACAGTTTTAGGTACTATGGGTACTATAATGTAATCCAAAATGTTCAATAGGAGCAAAAGCATAAGTGACTTTTATTTAATACCATGTAAAGGTGTTTATTTAATCTTGGTAAAAATCTCAAATACATATTAATAGATATTCTATTTTTTTAATTTTTTGTCTTCTTGTGAACTGTATTAGTTTTAAAATGAGGATTTTCTTTAAGCTGAGAAAAAATATATTTATGCCTCAGTTAGCAGTATGTTGTACACTGTACAGCTAGATGACCCAGAATGTGAGACTTAATGGAACATAGCTGGAGGTTATGGTTAAACTCACTTTTATTATAGCCATTTTATACACTGTTAGAATGATTTAATTAGCTAATAAGCAAAGGAAGTTATTTCAACCCTCATCTGTTAAGGGGTTGAAAGAGTCAGATGGTCCATATGGCTGCATTTAAGCTTCCTGTTGTGTTTTTTTTTCACAGTTCAGATATCTTCTTTGTATTAATCTAGGGGATCAAATAAGCCAGACATGCCTTAACTGGCACCAACAACAAAGACAAACGCCTTGTAGCTGTGAGACCTCATGAAAGCCAGACTTTGGTCTCTTTGACCTTTTTAATACCATTTACACGTGTACAGAGTCTATTAGTGACATTTTTCCTAATGTGGAATTACTCACCTTTGAGCTTAGTATAAACTGAGAACTAAAGATTAGGTAGTTCATATGACACAAAGTAGATGATGATAATAACACAGATTTTATTGATGCATGATGCTTACAGAATATTTAAGGAAATAAACTATTGTAGAATTTGCATGGTTCCTGTTTCTTTTGGAATTTTATTTCACTTAAGATAATCACTAAAAATAACTTACTATAATGGATAAATAGCTCTTTAAAGCAATCTTCCATTCAGGAAATGGCTCATTACATGTAATTTTCAAGAAGAGACTGAGGTCTATCCTATAGCAATACAAATAGTGGGTCTACCACACAATCTGAATTCCAGCACATTTAGTAGTCTAAATAATCACTATTCAGCTAAGTAATGAGTTACTAAAAAAAAAGTGGAAGTGATATGCCTGTAGATTTGCTACATGAAGAGGAAGTTGGCTACCTTGACATCTGTTCCCTGGAAGAACAAATAGTCTTTCAGTTACTTTATAGCTTGGCACTCTACTAAAATTCAGTTGTCCAATATTTTGGATAAGTATTCATGAAGGGTGCCTGCAAAGTTTCATTGTGAATTGAAAAATATTGGCAGGTCGACTGATGTAAATCTACAGAGGACCAGAGACATTTCTTTTGATCTCTGTCTTACTAAGACCCTGTAAAAATGACCAGAACCTGATAGCACAGTCTCATCTCATAGAGGCTGATCTGCTGAAGAAGTCCTGTGGGATGTGGTTTTGCTGAAGGGCAGGCACAGGTCCTGAGCACGTCACAGATACAGGTCTCTACTTTCCATTTATTCCACAAAGCTTTGGAATTGCTTTGTGGGAATATATTTTTTCTAAGAAATTAATTCATTCCCTGGAAATTTTTGGTGAACTGTGAAATCTCAGCATAGCAGTGCAGCCAGCAGGTTTTTCACTGTTTTTATTGTGATTTTAAAATACTTTAGAAAAGAAAATAAAGATCTATATTTTGCCTTTCATAGCCATGTATCCATAAAACAGAAGCACTAAGTTTTGCTGTAGCATGATCTAAAGCTGTTCTTTAAAACCTCTGTAAGCTAGTAGAAAAGTCTGTGTTTACCTGTGTTTGGTAGTCAAGAAATCAACATTTCTTTGTTCTGACATTTTCTGTTTGGCTTGAGAAACTTCAGTGTTTGCAAAGTATCTTGCAGTTATGTTAGGAACACAGGCAGAAAAAGTCAAGCTGCATGAGTCCCACTCAAGGGGGAATAAAGTAATGCCCTGAGTTCTCTGTTACAATTTCGTATGTGAAAGGCATATCCTGTTACACCTATTGAACATTGTGCAGACAAATTTTGTTATCCAATCCTTGCCCATTGTCTCATTTATTAAGTTGTACTTTTGTGAACAAAACCATGGGAATCCTTGCTTCCACTGTTGAAGTATGCTGACTGACATGTCTTAGTGATCTCAAGGGTAATCCTAATCGTAGCATTGCAATAATACAGGATGGAGGTCAAATGGAGTGATGACCTGCAATTTTTCAGCAGCAGAAGGCTAATACAAGCTTGCTGTAATGGAAAATGAGTTGTAAAGTGCAAGCAAATTTAGCAACAGGCAGGAATCAAAATTATTTTGGTAAAAGTGTCAGTGTGTGACCATATTTTGCTAATCAAATAAGCTTTCATATTTATATCGATAGAATTATTTTGCAGTTTGTCCAGTAGTCGGAGGAAGGGGTTTCTTTCTTCTCAAAATGAGCAAGATTTTTTTTGTTTGTTTCACTCCTTCAGTCATTGTAGCAGAAAGGTAGTGCTTAGGTTTTCAGAGAAGGGTACTGCTTTAATTTTAATTGATAGCTTGTGGTTGAATCCATATGCTTCCTCTGCCTGGAAAATGTTGTAACCTGGTGACTGGCAGTCAGTCCCTCTTGATAAATTTGCAATAATGATCTGGAAAGAGAGAATGAATATCACTCAGTTTAAGGGACACTTGGATTCCAATCCTTGTACCAGTGAATTTAAAGGAAAAAACCCAAAACATTTAACTTTATCCTTCAGTTACTCTAATTGTTTTTCTTTAATGAAAAAAAAGTATTTTGCTTTCTTTGGTTTGAATTGCAGTCAGTTTTTGTCCAAGTTTCTTTCTACTGGACTAAGATATTGGGAAAACAGGGATACTGAGGTACTGAATTCAATTTCTGTTACAAGGTGTTGCCTCTGATCAGCACACAAATGGCATCTGAGTGTATTACTTTTATGATTTTGTGGTTTTATCACTGAACTTCTCTTTTGTGTTGAGCTCTGCCTTTAACTTAAAAAGAGAATTTAGTCCTATTGCTGGAAACCTCTCTCTTTTAGGAATCTGTATATGTGCACAAACCTGCAGCTCCAAATTCATGAGGGCTGGATTTCCTGGGTTCTTTTTAAACTTTTGCTTGAGGAAAAAACATACTGTGTTCAATAACAGTGTTCTCCCTCACAGTTCAACACAAAGCCTTAGCTGCAATCTTAAGAACATCAACAGATATTCAGGGTTGACATATGTATGGTTTGGGTCTGTGGTATGTTGTGTGCTTGTGGGGGGAAGCATGAGGTTGTAATTAAGGTTTTACATTGTACTGTGTGGAAAGATTAATGTGTTTGTCTGTAATGTGTTTCTTCATCACTGGGGGACAGGGGAAGTTCTTAATAATGATGACAAGCCTGTCACTGAAAATATGCCATTTGGGCCCTGGCATGAAATTAAGTATTGTCCCATAATTTGTCATATCCTGGGTTTTCCTTGTGAGTGATGCATTTATTAATATTTTTATTTTTTTTCTTTTAACATGGAATTTTTATTAAGAAATATGACATGAAAGAAAAGGAAGACTACTACTTCTGTTCTTTCAATTTCAATTCTTGTAACTGAAATTTATAGTGTAATGTTAATTTTATGAGTGTGTGAATAAGAGGCATCCTTTTTGAGATGCTTGGTCAGAAACTACTTCCTATATCCCAAATCTCAGATGTTAAAAATGGAAAAAAAAGTGAAAATATTTATTTTCTTTTATAAGTCCTCTAATTAGGTTTATAAAAGTTACTTTACAGCATGTGTTTATCATCCTAAACAACTGTGCTTGACTTTGTGCTCACGGGCAGCACTCTGAAAAGCAGGCTTGAAGAAATATGGAAAGGTGCAAAGCATTTCATGACTAAATTGAAATACCACTGCTGTTCAATTTAAATGGCTGGAACACCTGAAGTAGTTCTGTCACACAATAATTAATTGAAGGGGCAAGAATCATGTAATGAAGTTTACGTAATGAAATTTTGTAAGTTTTATGACTAAAGATATTTAAGTTTATTTAGGAAATGGAGTAAATGTTGGGAAAAAGGTAACTAGTCTAACACATCCTTGTCCATGGCAGGGTTGTAGCAAGATGGTTTTTAAGTTCTCTTCCAACCCAAACCGTTCTATGGCTCTTTGATAATCTGTGATTTTAGAATGTTAGAAAATGAGAGGAGAAGAAAAAGATTAGAATGAGTAAATTCTTGGTGATTCGTATGAAAAATGGAAATACCAATGATATAGCTGAACCAGGGAGGAAATGCTGGAGAGAAAAAAAGATTGGTATGGAGATGCTGGAAAACAATTATAAGAGTCAGTATTAAAGAGCAGCACTTTTTTTTAGATAAGTGCTTATTTTAATGAAAAATGTTTTTAAAGCAGATTTTTTCACCTCGGGGACACTTTGTAAATAACAGTCATCTTTTCCCATCAGTGCTCTGGACTGATGTAGTAGCATTTTACCAGTTAAGTACTTGTGGAAGTTGTTTCACTACAGGGTCTTAACATAGTTCTCAACTCTGGGTCACCAATAAAGAACCATATGTGAGGTCACTGTTCCTCATGTGATCCTATTTTTACTATTTAAAAATAGTGTTATTTTATTTCCTTTTAAATATGTGGCCTATGAAGGTTGAGGAATCGTCATGACCGGTGCCAAATTCTTCATCGCGCAAAGAAAGCATTTGTGGTGCAATACCTGGACTGAGCTGAACCCTGAATGTTGGCTGGACATCAGGAAGTTGAACTGCTCAGGAGTCATAGCCCCTGGCTTAGATTTGGGAGATGAGTGTAGACATTGCAGTCTTCCATCTCCACCCCAGCTGTCCTTCTCCCTCTTACTGGGTTCCCCCTTCCTGCTGTTCCTTCATGGGCTCCCAACACCTTGGTAACCTCCTTGCACTGTGCATGATGGATTTATATTGTGCCCTCTGGAGATGAACATGTCTTTTTTTTATAAGGATGTTTATATTTCAGTTGGCAGTGTCCAGAAGGATGGATGCCTGGGAAAGCCAATGATAAGGGAAAAAGCCTTTGCTAGCAGTGGTAATGGAATGACATAAAGCGATGTATGTAGGAATGTGGCAGTGAGAGCAGGGTACAAATAATTTAGCAATAAATTTCTGTGTTTAATTATACACAGATTCAAACCACATTTTTTTTCTTCCCAGGCATGCCTATCATGGGAGAGATAGCATTGTAGAGGCTTAAAAAAAGGAGGAAGTTTCTCATGAGTTTTGCTGAATTAGTGAGTGAACAATGCTTTAATACACCAGACCTCTCTCTGAGTAAGAAATATTGCAATAAGTTATAAACTTAGTTCAGCTCTGAATTATGCATTGTGTACTTAGGCTATGCTAGACCTGTAGTATGTTTATCTGTTGACTTCCACTAAGATTTAGGGTCTATTTTGACTTAATAACTTACTTTATTTTGTTTGACATATATTTTATGTCTTCCATGTGCATGGATACATAAGATACACAATCGTGGGTGAGGGTCTTGAGAGAAAGTACAGCACTTTAAGTGCTAATAATAGTGGTTGTTGCATAAAAAATAACACATTCCTGTTATCTTCTGATGCCTGATGGTGTAGAAGCCTTAATAAATTGTAAGAAGCAGAAAATAAAGATGTCTATAATGCTTTTATTATATTTTCCTTGGCAAGCCCAAAACATAAAAAAAACATAAATAAAAATTAAAAATATATCTCCTATCCTGCTGACACACAACTATTGTGTGAAAAAATCATTCTACAGAGGGTACTGATGATTGGCATCCTATTCTACACCTCAGGTTATTTTTTTGTTTTACTAAGAAGATTAATGAGCAACTATATGAGCATATGGAGTTCTCTTAATTTTAGAAATTATTTATGATACAGTGCAGATTAAGTTGTTCTTATTTGGAAATTGTAAGACTACATATGTTTTAGAAAGCAAAAATTTTTCAGCAGTTTGATCTTTGTTGTTAAACAGGGAAAGATTAAAACTAAACTACCGTGTCTAGAAATTCTTGTACATTATTTCTGTCTTTTAGCTTTTCCACATTTGGCTTCCTTTAACTTCATGGTTTATAAAGGAATTCAAGGGCAAACTGCTGTTGTTATGGACCCCTCATGTTTCAGAGCAGAGCTGAAGCCAGTCATTGCTTTCTTTGAGATGTATATAAGAAGATTAAATTTAAAAAAAATTGACTTTTAGTGGAGGAAGTATAATCCTCAGGGTTTATTAAAGTTTTAACTGAGGTGACAGGGCAATCCTAGCCATTTTGTCAAAGATGATAGAGGAATAAACAAAAAGAAAGAAAATTCCAGAAACATGTCCAGAACAAGGAAGCAGTCTGTCCAAAGACAGCGTTCAATTCAGTGGAATTCATAGGGGAAATTGGGAAACTCACATTGTCTTGCTTTGGTCCTGCTTTTCTGACATGTTGTGCCCCTCCAGAAGTGCAGGTAAAAACCACTGGTGAGATTCTGTGTGGGGATTTTAGTGTTACTGTGGGCTTTGGCTGTTTGGTACATTTGAGAATTTGGCTGCTTTCCCGTCCTCCACCACAGATGAGCAGCTCTGAATGCGGGGCTGTGACTGTGGAATTCTGGGAGAGGACTGGAGGTGTGTTTGTCCACCTGGTTCCTTTTTATCAAGTCCATGGGCATCAAAAGACAGAACTTGAAAACAATGCTGTGCCTTTTGGGACCATCCATCCAAGGTCCATTGAATGCTATGAAATAAATATCATAAAATATTCTATTCTGTAGAATAAATTTCATTCTGTACAGAATGGGCCTTGTACTATGGGGTTGAAATGTCACTAATGGACATTTTAACACCAAAAAGAGCTTATAAGTAGCTAGCTCTGTAGGGTGGGTTTTTTAAATTAAGGTGGTTGGCATAATAATGAATAATGCAGGTGAATCTTCTCCTGAGAAACCTTGGTTTATGCATTCTGGTGTAGCAGATGGATGTGAGTGATTTTTACAAATGCTCCAGAAGTGCAGGTGGAAAACTAGAAAGGTTTAATGGAAAAATAGAAAGGTTAGCAGGGATGCAGTGTCAGAGACACACTTATTAACTGAGGATGATCCTCTTCTACAGAGCAATGTGAGTTTGAATTCTAGGAATTCTATAAACTGCAGCAGTACATCACCATCTGAAGCAATTAACCTTGTCAGGTCTTGTTAGCAGGGATGCGGCTCTGAGCCAGTGGAGCTGGAGTCCTCACACTTTGGAGTTATCGAATTTGTGCTGTGTCAGGGCTGCACACAAGCCCTTGGAGCCAGCAAACCTAATGTGAGGCAAGATAGATCTCAATGCTGTTCTGGCCTTGGCCTAGCTTTTTAACTGCATTACCTGTGGATCTTGGTTGACAGAGCCAATTTCGCCTTTACATTGCTGTGTTTATCATATTGCCTGACACTGTAGCTTTTGAAAGGTTAAGGAAAAAGCATATCTGGAGAATACACTACTAAAACACAACTGTTTGTGGAGATTTTGCAATGGAAATATCATTTATCTTCCTATGCAGTCATTTCAAGATCAAGTTGAGGGCAATGTTCCGGGCAATGTAATATGATTATAATTTCCTCAGGAGCAGGACAATATATCCCTTTTGAAAAATGATTATGTACTGATGACTGAAAAGGAAAACTTGACAAACTGCAGTGAAAATAACATCCCCCTTGAGAAAGTTTGTTTGATAAAATGGCATCCCAGTATAAATTCACTATTGCACTTTTTCCAAATTTTTTGATCCCTGGGGAAAAATATTTTGGGATCAAAACAAAACTGAAGCATTGAAAGTAGAAAGTCTTCTTTACCTGATATTAAAACCATGGCTTTTACGATTTCAGGATTTTGTCCAGTATTTTACTGTGGTTTGTTTTTCATATGCAAAATTAACTTTGAACTGCTGTTTCTCCAATTAAAAAAAAATCAAGTTAAAGTGTATGAATTAATGTAGAAACTGAGAAAAAAAATCTGTTAATGCACTCCTGAAAAAAAGATATGTTAATTTTTCTATCCTCCCTTTGTGTTACATTCCTCTACAAAAAGAAGTGAGTGAAGAAAGTACTTAAGAAATAGTTGTAAGAAAATACCATTTGATTTTTTTTTATTTTAAAGGAATCAAACAGAATCCACTCCTGCCAATGTTTAAATATGACTTGATTTTTAAAATGCAGATACTTTCCCTGATTTTTGTTATGTACATTTTTAACCACTGCCAGAATCAAAGCTTCTGGATGCTCCCAGATGAGAGCTGTAAACTCCATTATTAGTACAGAAAAGTATGTTTAATATGTCTCTGAGAAGAAAAAATTCAGAGTTGTTTTATGAAGCTAGTTGAGGAAGCTTTGAAATCTCTGTTGAAGATGATGTAAAAATTGAAACTGCTCAAACACAGACTTACCATATATAGTTTTTGAAGAGGAAAGGCCTTTTCCTTGGTGAACAGGGACATTATTTATTGACAATATATGTCTGCACAGTGAGGGATAATAAATCTACATAGAAAAGCAGCCACAAAATAATTTTACTATTGCAGTTGGTGTCCTGGGCCAGATTAATCCCTGTTTTTTTTTCTGGTAGATCACTAGAATGGCACTAGGGATTCATTTATCGCTTATACAAACACCCATTCCTCAACTGTAACTCCCAAAGCCATCACCTTCTCTTGTATCAGAATATAGCCAAATGTTGTGTATCTATGTATATGTATGCTGATTTTACGTGCCTTTTGGCAAAAGTTACCATAACATACCATTGCTCATTCCAGATGTTGTAAAATATAAAACGCTTAAGCTAGAATTGCAAACAAGGAAGAACTTGCACTTGGGATGTTTTTGCATCCCTTGACATCTGAATGCCTTGCATTGCAATCAGTCCTTCTGTATAGGGGTTTGTGAAAGCCAGATTTTTCTAATTTTCCAAGTAAGATAAAGTTTTTGCAGTTGCATAATATGCTAAATTCTGGTATTTCTGGTCTTGCTGTATGAGGAGGGTGAAAGCTGTCTGAGTCACAGAACCACATACGAGCATGTAAAGACTGCTGTCTAAATTACTCAGTCTCTGTGCAAATTTTTACTCAGGATATTTTGAATTTAGGAGGAGGAAAAACTATATATATATTGTTTAAGTGGCATAATATCTGTTTTATATACATTTATCACTCAGGTGTGTTTACATCTAAGTGTCATAACATCAGTGTAAGTAACTCATGTGATGTTCCTAATGTGATTCCTATTTGGTAGATTAGAGTTGATATAGAAAGAGACAAGCAAATTTGAACAACTGTGTATATATCTACAAAATTAAGAAACAGACATCCAGTATTTTCTAAATGGATAGGGTCAGTGATGGAAATCCTTTTTATAACATGATCTAGAAGTATTACCAGCACTAGCTTCTGTGAGTCATACCTTGGGTCACCTATGATAAGCAAGTTCCTATGGAAGATTCATCACTAGATATAAAACAGAGCTTCATGAATGTAGGTAGCCTTCTTTTCTCTCCTCTGGAGCAAGAGTGTCTTCATTACTCAAACGCTCAGGAATGTTTGGTAGAAATGGTGCAAACAAGGTGTATCACTGTGTTGAAAGCCCATGAGTTTCCAGCTCCCCTGATGGAGAAGATTTGAGACGTAATTAACATGTTCTGTTTCCCTGGATTGGTTACTACTTACCAGGGTATATTTTTCAGAAATTCTGTTGATTTTCTATCTATATTTTTAAATATTTTAATGCTTTTTTTCTCCTAAAATAATTTTAAAGTATTTTTTCCCTGTTTTTTCTTTAAGTAACTTTACCCAAGTGATTTGTAGAACCTAGAACAGAGCCAAGAGGCACCTAGTTATCTCATGGCTGCTCCTCCAACTGTCCTGGCCTGTTAGTACTGGGCAGGCTGGTTCTGGACTAGTCAGAACTAGACATGGACATGTGAAGCTGAGTACTGGAGAGATCGTTAAGAGTGCTGAGAGCAGGGAAGGACATCAAAGGTATATGACAATTTTCAGTCGTGTCCACAGGCACAGAGCTGCTCTCTTTTCCATTATGCATGTTATGGTAACAGTTCATCTTTTTCAGAAGGCCCTGCCCTGCTTGCAGTGAACAAAGATTCATTACCTCCACTCCAGCATTCCATGTCTGCACGGCAAGAGGTGCTGACTTATCTTCCTGTTTCCATCATCTGCCTTCAAAAGTGCCAAATGCATTGCCTATTGACAATAATTGTAGCTTAGATTTCTTTTGCATATGTTGGCAAGGATATAAGAACATAGAAGTACGAAATTATATTGTCTTATATAATGTCAAATTCTTCAAATAGCAGTCGCTTAGGCAGCAATATTGGAGATGAGAGATGTTATGCATCCTTTCGTGAAATTATTTTTATGATTGCAACATGGAGAGAGAGTGTATTAATGTTAAAATTTTCACTGGTATCAGTACAAAATTTCCTTGAGGTATGTTAAAATATTAATAATGAAACTGCCTTAAGTGTTGGTTCACACGGGATCATTTCAAGATACATATGTTAATGAGAGCAGTCTATCACACAGAAAGCTTGGAGGAGTTTATTGAAATTCAAAGTACTTACCAGCCAGTTAGTCAAAGTTGTGTCCCAAAAGTGGTGAGCAGCAGCTATTGGGCATAAAAGTTATTTCTCAAATTTTATGCCACAGTTCCTTATGACTGAGTATAGTAGTGATGAATTTATAAATAAACAACAACAAGACACTGAATTTTTTTGAAAGTAGTTTTTCCTGAGAAAAAAATGCAGAATGAATGACTATAATACTTCTAGATATTTTAAATTAAGAAACAACCACACTCTAATATTTAATTGGGGGAAATTAAGGTAGAAAACAATTTATTTGTTAGTTTGCCTTTTTTTTTTCCTTTTTTTGGTTCCCTGTCTGTGCTTTGCAAAGTTCAGAAGTCGAGCATGAGTTAAAAAACAGTAAAGTTCCCTTAGGGACACTTTGGGGATTAGAGACATACTGTAGTAGAGAATGTAAACATGATAGAGCAGAGAGCAAGGTCATGCAGAGCACTGTCTGTTAGCAGAAGATCTTAAAATTGATTCACTGCTTCTCTATAAATTCTCTCTGCAGAGAAATACTGATCTCTGACACATAGACTGGGTGATCATTCTTGCAGGAAGGTTTTGCATAAAGTACAGTTGCTTAAGAAGCCTGGAAAGATGACACTTTCAAATAATCAGTTGTGTTATACCAGTCTAGAATTAATGGTCTTAATGTAAAGGCTTGTAAGACTTAAAAACTTTCAAAATGAAGTGAATTACTGTGACCTAAAGAAGTTTCTAAAGGTGCTAGGATTGTAGATTTATATTGTGCTTTAAAGAAGGGCCTAAAGTGAAGTCCAGGTGAGGACCAGTGCAGTATAACTGATCTAAGGTACAAATAAATCCCAAACTCTTCAAACTCAACTTTTGGCCACAACATCAGAAGGCACCATTTATTTTGATATAAAATTGGTTTTCTTTAGGTGTTTTGTTTTTTAGAGCAGTCAGGTGCCACCAGTGTTAAGTGTGTGTGTTCATCACCTCTTGTAAATCATTATCACCATGATTTTAGTTTGGAACCATATTTCTCTTACTATCTGCTCATATTTTGAAAGTAGTGGTGAGCCCATCTCTTGTGGGCTGCACGGTCAGGTGACTGACTGTCATATGGTCTGAATTAACATCCACTGTGGAAAAGGCAGAAGTGCCATGTCTGCCTGCCAGTGTTGAGGTTTGCCACTGGAAGTAGGGAGGATTACAAAAGATTTTAATTTTGTAAGGTGTCCTTTCCTTAACCTTCTGCATCATTCCATTTTTGATGACTAAGCTTTTAAAAAGAACAGCTTTGTTCTCTTAAAGAGTCTGGTAAGTTTTTTTGGGGTTTTTTTGAGATGTACTTTTTAGTCAGGGAACAGAATAGAGATATCAGGATGCTAAAACAGCTGATAATTGTTATCTGAAGATTAAATAAGATTGAGGACTATGAAGACTGTTGAAGAATATTTGTGACCCTTTACCAACTCCCACAACCACAAATGGATGGGATTTAAGGGAGGATCTTACAAGTAGGAATCTTGCTGTTCCTGACTAGCAAAGCACTTAAGCACTTACTCGGCTGAAGCATGTGAGTAGTTCTACTGAATCCACATCTGATTTGCTCCTGAGAAAGCACATACTGAAATGCTTCAGTGAGCAGGAGCAGACCACTGTGGCTTTTGGGACTTGACCCTAGTAGTCAAGAAAAAAATTCTTAAAAAGATTCTGTTGACTTAGAGTATAGTCTCTTATGGTGAGTGCAGGTTTATAACCTGTATCTTCAGTTAGTAGTCAAGATTCTTTTGCTCATTGTAACCTAGTGGCACTGTATGTAAAGTTTTCTCAGTTTGTTTAACAATGAGCATGGGAAGGACTTCACATTGGGGTGAAGAGAAAACCATATTTATTTGGTGTATTTCAAATATATTGTAAAAGGAAATAATCATAATCCACAAATTCTGGATTAGGGAAGTGATGGAAATTGTAGGTAGAGTTGAAATTCTGGAGAGGAAAATTATTTTGGCAGCTTTGATCATGGTGAAAAGCCCCTGCTCAGTGCAAAGCCATTTTTATAGTTCTCAAGTTTTAGATAAGTAAATTACAATTTTAATAGCATGATAAGCTTTGAAAATAAATAAAAAAAAAAAGTTGGGTTCTTGATGTCATTGTGGAAAGAATCTGGAGAACACTAGTATAAATAGATGAAGAAAATACCTGATATTCTTCCATTTATCCTTTTTCCCTGTTATATATATACACCCTGTTTGTCTGAGACAGGTACCTGGTCCCATTGGCATTAAAGAAAATAAATATTTTTCTTTTTCACTGCTTGCTTAAGTAACAGGACTGGGTGTCTCCTGAACTCACTTTTGCTCTATGCTTCAGACTCCTTCCCTTGTAAGTCATTCCATATGTTTATTGTACGTGTCAAATTGTTCAAACTGTTATTTCTAGATTGTTTTATTTGAGATTTATTTTTAAACTGGCAAATACAAATTTAGTGAGCCTGCCTCTGTGTGGACCGGTGTTGACACCCTGTGGCTAACTAGATTAAATCACAGAGGAGGATTTGATAGGGGCATCCTGAGGGACATCTCCCAGGCTTCAGCCCTGCTGGAACACAGTAGTCTCATAACAGAGCTGTGTAACTGCACAGCAGGCTTCTGATCTCATTTCCTTGAGGGAATATGTGAAAATAGTACAATAATATATCGAATAACAACTGAATTTTTTTATGGCTACTTCTCCTTATCCTGATTTGGTACCTTTTAACTGCTTCTATGCTAAAGGAGGAGCTGGATGCCAAGTGTGCAAAAGCATTATGTGATCTGTGTCTTTCAAACAGTCATAAAAGCAGTGTTCTATTCATTGACCATTCCAAACATTCAGTTACAAAATCTTTAAGTCTTTTTTATTGCTGTTGTGAACATGGCCTTTCTCTGAAAATTGTTGCTATGTAATTTATTTTATATCTGAGTGTCTGTCCTTACAATAAGGGATGTGCTTCAACCTTAATTAAAGCAGCAAATTCAGAGCAGCACCACTGAAACTTTAATCAACTGGGAGTCAGGTGTACTTTAAGCACTGATAAAATATGGATTTTTAATAACATACTTTTAAGACTTATAAGACATTTACTATGGATTTAAGACATCATGTGAAAATATAAAGCCTTGATATTATTTTTTTTTATTTAGCTGTGTAATGATGGCTTAAAAAATTATGTACCGCTCAAAGTATTTTTTATCATTCTTTAAGGAAATGCCACAAGTGAAGCCAAGCAATAAAGAAAACCTCAGAATCATTTCACCATTTCTGAAGTCAAAGGCTGAATTTTTGTCAGTAGTTAGTGTGTTCATGGAGTAGTCATGAGTAGGAAATCATACCCTCTTGAGGCACTCTGGTGAAGTGATGGTCCTTTACAGCATAACCTCATGGACTGATTCACATCAAGGGATCAGGTTTTTCCCTCCTTCCTTTATCCCTATTCTTTCTTCCCTCCACACACTCACACTTCCATTGGGAGTACTCTCACACCAGCTCTCCTAAGCTGCCCAGGGAAGGGAAAGAGGGAATCTTCCAAGGGAGCAGGTGCCAAACCATTTAAGACTTCATGGATCAAAGCTAGAAGTTTCAGTTTCACCCTGGCAGACAGCCAGTGCAGGTCACAGAGTATTGGTGTCAAGATCTTTTTCTAAAATACGTGATTTGCTAAAAGGATTGCTGCGTCTGCATTAGCTCCCCTTGCATCAGCCCTGGAGTGGCCTCATGTTGAGCACATCACAGTAATTAGCCCAAGAGGCCACTTTAGACTAAATTCTTACCTGACTTTACACTTTCTACAGTGCCAAACATCCCAGGGTACGTGGTATCTGAATCAGAGTAGTTGTGATATTAGCTGTTGAGCTGGCACCATTGTGAGCTGCTTGTTCTCTGTTACTACTAACAAGAAACCTTCCCCTGTTCCTGAGATAAACTGAATGTCAGCCCTTTTGGGACACTGTACCCACTGATGCTGCATGACTTGGGTTATCTATTAAGAATAATGAAGAGATCTGTTAAAGCTTCTGTGATTTCAATGTTTTTATTATCCTTTTTCCCTGTTAAATCTATATTCTGGGGTTAACTGAGGAGTTCTGTGGCAGTGTATTTCTGGAAAATAGCTAGTTGAGTCTTTTTTCCTCCCTGTCTCTCCATGGGTAATTCACTGCACCAGTCCTTGAGGTAAAGTTATTTCAATATGGTCTTTTTGATATTTCTCCTTTCATTTTAACCCTTAAGGCTGGGCAGAAAGCTGCCCCTCTGTAGTGCTCAGTGGGTCCCTGCCACCCCTCAAAAGATTCTTCCACTTTAAATAACACCAGACTCCAAAAGGCTCTGTCGCTTCAAATTTATGCAACCCATGCATCTTTTGCCGTACAGAAGATTTTTCTTATGGTTTTGAGGGAGAACAGGTCTGCCTTGTGAGCTTTCCACCCTATCTCCCTTTAACCTCTCAAATCTCTTTGCCTCGTTTCAAGTTTCATTACTTATACTTTGACCAGCTTTACTTGTTGCCAGTTTTAGACTTTTGCATTCCAGTTATTATATTCTCTTGGGAATAAAAGCTTGGTGTGCTATAAATTTACTTTTCTTTTACAAGAAACAGAATATAGTTCTTTGGAAGTTAATCTATTGTCCCCATTCATCTGATAACCTTTGGGCTGTTTTTTTCTTTCAGAAAGTGAGTGAAAACATATTTTAGTGTTCTTGTAACAAAGTATTTTAGTATAAGAAACCAAAGTATATGGATTTACTGTATTTTAATATAGCCTTAAATGCAAGGATCTCAAAGACATGGCATTTAGAAATGTTTAGACAATGGACAACAAATTTAACTAAAACACAATGTGGATTCTCTTTTAATTTTTTCCATTTACCGTGGGAAAGTGTATTTCTTTTCTCTTTAAGTGTTTTACTCTTCATAATCCTCCATAAAACTTGAAAATGTCAGTCATCTAGATATTTGAAAAGATATAATAAATTTAATACTTATATAGTTGTTAAATTAACTACTGAGTACATTTAAAGACAAAAGTTTATAAGAAAAAAAGTTTTTTCCCAAGTATTTTATGTTTCTAATTATGCATTAAGGAGAAAAAAATAGATTTTACAGTTAGTAAGGTTAAAATATTCTCTTCTGTTTAGTCTTTCATCTTGAGTTTTGAGAAGATGAACTACCATGTTTATCATACTTATTTTGACCTTAACCTTTTTTTAATGAAAGAGACTTAAAATGTCCCAGCTGGCATGTCTCCCAGTTTTGTGGAAAAAAAAGAAGAAGAAAAAAAAAAGAAGAAAGAAAACTTTGAGTAGCTCTTCCTGTGCAGTAGTCGTAGCAGGCTGAATAAAACCTTATAATGTATTAAGCAGAGAGTGAGTAATCTGTTATTCGGAGATGGAATTTGAGACATGTCTTGTCTCTGGTTTGTTATGAAACCTGTAAAGAAACACTGTAGAAAAAAAAAGAAAAGCTATAAAACATATTAGTAAGTATACAAAACCATTAAAATATGCTTTTTTAATAATTTTTCATCGATAAATACATTCCCAAAAATAATCATAATATCTTTATGATTTTAATGTAAGGTAGTCTGACTCAGTGCGAGGTTTATGTACCAGACCATTAAGTTTGAAGAAGGACATTCCCTCTGTTTTCAGTGGAATTTACAAAATGTGTACCAGCTGGAGATCTGTTTCAAGGAACATTATGTAAACCTTGGTCCATCTCCTACAAAAGCACACTGAAATTACAGGTGACAATTAGCTCTGGGAATATGTTCTTAGATGAGCATCAAAAGGGCATCACTTCACATAAATTAGAAGATTCTGCATTGGTGCAAAAGCAACGAAATACAAGGATTATCTTTCTTTTTAAATTAGTTTGCGATTTTTTTCCCAAGTGTGTCTTGCATCAAGTTTAAAGGAGATGAGGTGTATTTATCTTGCTGTCTATATCAGATGTCTGTTAGTGAAAATTGGCTGAGAGAGCTTCTGAATGGAGAACACCTTGCTCCAGATCGCTTCCAGACATGTGGGAACCAGTGTAAGCCTTCCAAAAAAACAGCAACATTTGGTCAGAGTCAAAGATGAGAAATAATTCAGTGCCTTGGGTCTTATTCTGGTGATGAACATTCTGTTCTGGTTCTCAGAACCTGAAATGTATCCTTTTACTTTTTGGCAGTTCTTGCAATTCTAGAAGAGTAACTAACACTTTTTCCTTAGGAACAGAGGGAGAATCAAGCACACATACCCTGTAGCTTATGAACAAGGTTTAGGAGTAGAAGTTTTAGTAACTCCTTATAGGAGTACTTCCCCTAAAAGCTGTTAGTAGCTCCACACTCTAGCTGTGTATAAAACCTGTGTATGTAGCTGATTATGTTATATGCAGAAATGAATTTTTACCTAGATAAAAAGCTCTCTTCTCTTAGAGTTCTAGAAAGAGTGTCCTTCCTGACTCCATTAAAAGTATCCATGCTTTACAGGTATCACTGCAAATTAGTGCAGTACAAAGTTCTTGAAAGCCAGATTTGAAAGCCACATCTCGGCAAATGCATGCCTTGTGCATTGATGTGACATGTTGGTGTAACAAGGATTTTATTCAGTGGGTTCAAAATCTGTGGCAAGTTTCTCTGGATTATTTGTGATGTCAGTATTTCAGCTGTTCAGCTCTAGTATCTCAGCTTTTCTGACTTTTCATTTGAAGTCTAAATATGGGAGAAGGTGACTTTTTTCAACAACAGGACTGAAGTCCTTGAATTTATATGTCACACTTGAAGTTGTGTGCAGTTGTGTCAATGACCTGGAAGGAGCTGTGGCTTTGGTCAGACTCGTGGCATCAGCCTGCTAAGCTTGCTTTAGCCTGATGCACTATCGGATCAGAGAGACAAAGGGCTCTGAGTAGGAGAGAGATTCAAGGCTTGTACCTCACCTAGTCTATTATTCTTGGTAAAAGTCATAAATGTTGATGGACTAAGGTTGGCAAATTTGTTCTTCATGAATGTTCTGAGGTAATTATGGGATAATATGCCAGAAACTTTTATTTTGTTTAAAAAAACCTATCAAGTAGCAGTAAGTATCAAGTACCATTGTCTTCTAAACAAGAAAGAAGTAAATGAAAGAGATTTAACCGTCTAAAAAGTATTTGCTTGAAAGCTGTCAATGTCCTGGTAACTTAAAATGCCCTCAATGAATGCTAAAGAAATATACCATATTTAAGCATTAGATGTTTATTATCATACTTGTAGATATCCTAATTGCTTTTTCTCTTTGTGATACTATTGTGTGAGGGATAGGTAGTGGTAAAGTGATGTTTAAAAGCTTGGTTATGGTGGCATTATGTAACAGTCACTTTTCAACACAGTTATAGTGTTTCAATTTGCAAATTTTACATACTAAAAAAATCAGTTCAGCAAGCTGCAAACTTTTAAAGACTTTAAATCTGCCAAATTATAGCCACTTATTTTTGCCTGACATATTTTCAGCTTAGACCCACATAGGAGCTGCCAAACTTGTTTCTTTTCATTACCTGTTCTATGTCTGGCTCGAAGTTTAGATTTTAGAAAATGGAAAAAAGCTGTTTGTGAAATCACAAGGCTCTTGAGCTCTTAGTTTCCTCTTAGTATCAACGTTTATTTATTTAGGTTTGGGCTGGGTTTCAAAAGATTGAAATTGGAAACAGAGAAGGTGACTCTGAATACCATTTATCTGTATGTAAGCGAACATTCAATGTACATTTAATTTAAAAAATTGCTGTTTCCTACAAGAGGGAGATATTTTTCACATTGTTAAAACATTTTTAGAGGTCACTAGGTGGTCATGTCACCAGCAGGGAGTTTTTGTTTGGCAGGCTGCATTAGCAGTTAGTAACAAATGCCTCCCATGATTCTGTGTTCAAAAGGAGTTGCTTTGCAAGTAACAAATACTTACAACCTGAGAACTGAAGTATAAAAAGTAGTGACAGGGGAAAATGTTTGGAAATGTAAAACAGCATCTTTAGTGGCCAAATTGGAGTGTTTAGGGAGTTGAAGATTACATATCTGCTTTATACTTGAGCTTGGAGTTTACAGAAGCAATAATATTTTCACTACTGCAGTTGTGAGTCTCATCATTTCTAAGGAACTGTAAATTTGCAGCTTACAGAAGTCCTTAGTTTGAGCTGTAATTAACTCTTTCAATATAATTGTCATCAGAGCCTTCACACTAGTTTTAAATTTTGTTTCCTTATGTGGATTTGCATATTTTATGATTGCCTATAAATATTATGACTTAATTTTCCTCAGATTTAAAATGTTTTAAAAATTAAAAAGAAATAAAACTGAACAACAGCAAATGTATACAGAAAGTTTGCACAAACCTACACTAGGAGAGAATGGCAGCCATGTTTGAAAAATACTTTGTAATCTCTTACTTTGTTGTCTTTCTGGATTGAGATATGGTGGGTAAACATTTGCTAATGGAAGTACAATGGAAATAGTATTTGGACAGTGAAAGTACTGAGAATTGGACTGAAAATATCAGTTTTTTATACATGTAACACAATTCATTTAAAAAAATGTTATTAGTAGCTGGAACAGCTAAGGATTTCTTCCTTTAAATATAGGTATGCTTTTTCCTGATGAATGTAGTAGAGACATTCAATCTAGCATTTAGGCCCACGTCATCCCACCATGCAAAAGCAATCAGGGAAGGACTCTAGAAGAAGATAATGCCCATAGTGATGCTAATCTGAAGCAGCTGTTTGATTTAGGACTGCATTGACTCTCACTTCAGCTCTGACCCTGGCACCTCTGCTGTTGTATGGCCCAAAGCTCCTCAGTCCCTAGGCTTTATGCACTCAGATGTCCTTGGCAGGCTGGCTGTATTTTTCATTTAAACTGACCATGTCCAGAGAGAACCTCTTGCCAGGAGAGGATCTGTTGTGGGACACACTGCCATGAGGTGCACGTTCTATGGAGAGTCTGCAAGGGGAGGACAAAACCAGAACCAGGATGAATTGGACACGTGGTCTTCTCCTTCGGCACCTCGAAGTACATGTTTTGCTAAAACAGAGCTTTGCACTTCTCCAAGAGCGACTCTTGCTGATGGACGTTGCTGAGAGTTTGCAAATGAAGATTCTCTGAAGGATGGCAGGATGAGATCTGCAAGTAATCCCATCAACTCAGCTTTACTCTCAACTTCCACAGGAAGGAAACTCTAGAATATATGAGATAGAAGAGAGTTGCTGTGCCCTCTGCTCCTGTGACCTTGTTAAAACCAGGCCCCCAGTCTGGATGAGCTGAAGAGTAATGTGCACCAGCTGTGCAGGCTGCATGGAGCATGGGGAACCAAGAATCTTTGACAAAAAAAGGTGCTTGGAAAGGCACTTTAGGCCAATTGATACCACATGGTGACCTTATGAGGACTAGAGTCCTTGGGGTCCCTTTTTGGAATTAGACTTGGACCAAATCTAGCAGCTGGATTTTTTTTACTCTAGAGGGTTGCTGTGGTTAAGTTAGCTGTACTATTGCTTGTCTGTATTGAATAGGAAAAAAAGCCATGCCTGGAATTCTCAATATCTTTATTTTATTATACTCAGAAGACACATTCTGATAATTTTTTCTGGGGATTCCTGGCAGGAGCAACATGAAACTTAATCCTTACCTCAAGTTCTGCAGCACTGGAGTAGCTTGTGCATTACTGTGGTTAGGGCTCATGAAGGTGCGGGAGAGCATTTTCACAGGTCCATGGGCCAGTGACAGATCAAGCAAGGAGCAAAGGACTTGTGTTTGTTGTGTGTGAGCGTTATCTGTTGCTCTAAAACCTACCAGCAAGCTCTCCTGTTCCCTGTTTCAGTGGACATTCTGCCCAGGTGACCTGGTCTGGCTCCTGAAGGGATGATTATGTTCATTATTGGGATATAATCGCACAGCACCTGGAAGCAGTGACTTCGTGCTGGGTACTGACACAGTCTATCACTAATGAGATTTACTTAAAATATTTTCTTGATTAGGATTTCCTAAACTGTGAACTGATTGGAATAAACAACAGTAAACTCAGTTCAAGAGTTTTATGGCCTTTTGTAGGTTTCTCACTGCTTCAGTTTCTGTGCAGAAAGGATCTGTGGGATATGTTGAATGTTTCTCAATAACTTAATTTTTCTTTAATCAATTAGACTGAAGTTACTGTTTTTTTTAAGACTATGTAGGCATGTATTTTGCTATGTAAATTATGAAATAATTTGAAATGTGGTGGGTTTGTAATTGTATATTAAAGAACAGTAGTTCACCGTGAAGGTGACAATTGAAAATGGATCTATGAGTCATTAAATGTTGAAAGATGCTATTTATTCTTTTGGAAGCTTCTCTTCTCTCCTGCAGCAGCTGAGGTTTTGCTGCTGGAATATATTAATATAAAGTGATTTGTATTAGATCAGTCTGAAGAAAATGAATCCCACAGCTTTTTAACTGGCAAATTTTATCAACATCTTTAGTAAATTGCCAGTGAGGTGCAGTAGTCATTTTCAGTAATAATTTCTTTGTGGACTTGGAAATAGTTCCTGAGTCTCTGCTCTGTTACTTGAAAAACTGAGGTCTCTTTCAACAATCAAAAAATATGCTTGCATCCTTGGAGAAATTTAAGGTGATTCTGGAAAGGAGCTGGGGACACAGCTGGGGCTCTGTCCATCTCTCAGTTCAAGAACTGGTCACTTTTAATACAGTCTTAAACTTCAGGTATTGTTTTCAGCAGATTTTGATTGTGCTGATTTCTTCATTTTACTGCATTATGACTGCTGGTTCAGTTACCAGATAATGACAGAAACTTAATGATGAGGCACTGCAGAGAGTAACTGCTCCGATAAGCTCTGCCAGACAGGTTTTAGGTTTGTGCAGTTTGTCCGTCAATTGTCCGTGGATCAGCTGCTGGAACTGGGGATGCTGGGGTGCACAGGGCACAGATGCCAAGCCAGCCACCTTCCTGGCTAAGTGCCAGTGCTGGCACCGCTGCAGGGTGTGGAGGAGCTGTTGGCACTGAGGTTAAGTGAAGTGGCAGCAGTAGCTGCTAAGACAGAAGGCAGGTGGGAGCAGCATGGGCTTGTGAATGGGCAGAGTGTCACTCTGCATCACTCAGAGGGACATCGCTCCTTAAGAGATTCTCAGATGCAGTAAGGTTGGCAACTAGTGACATTGATTACGGTCAAATGGAAAGAACTAAAAAATTAATCTCCATTTAGTATTCCAGATCCATCAAAAATTCACTGGCTAACACCAGGATTTGATTATAACCAGTAAGAGTTATTCTACATGTTGAAAAAATAGCTACTGAGGAAATACCTATTAGCAGTTCCCTCTTTTATTATATTGTGCACGTGTCTTATTCATGGCATTGTTTACACAGAAATAAAAATAATTTTCTTCATTGTATGAGTGTCTGAGACAGTGTTTTTTTAGAAAACATATTTTGGAGATACTATCAACACATGTGAAACTGTGTTCCCATACACTTTGCTGATTTGCTTTTCACGTAGGTAGTCAGCACTGATATTATGATGAGTTCCTTGTTCAGCTCTCTTGCTTCAAGCTACTCTGCTTCCTGTAAATGTGAACTGAATATGTCAGCCTTTATAAACATCATATGGACTCTGTTCCTCCCAAACAATTGTAGCTGTTAGTAATTGTTCATTACAGAGTAACTTCCACTAATGTTCAGAGGCATGGAAGTAATTTGGGGAGAAGCATACTTTGTTCCTTTGTACTTTGTATAATACCAATTTCTGCCTTAAGGATAAGCTGAAGTCAACCTTAACTCTAGAACCATGAGCAGTGTTCAAAAGGCAGCTTTAAATTGAGTAGAACAGGCAAACCAACTAGGTTTTTGCCAGGTTTTTTAATACTTGAATGTAGTTTTAAATGTTCTAAATATTTTATTTGTTAGACTTTTACATAGTGTTTCTTATGTTTAAAAATACCTCAGTTCTTTGGTACCTAAAACTTTGTTTCATTGTTAAATCACAGGGTTTTGTAACTGATACAATAATAACCTGCATGCCTTTCTCTTTTTTTTGGAAAAAATAAGGCAGACATTGGTAACATTTCTTTGTGTTCGATCCTGACATGAAGTGTTGGTTTTTTGGTTAATCCTCTAGTCCAGAAAAGATAATGGTGCATTCTCTCCTTCAGCAATTTTTTGGCAAGTTTTTGTGTTACTTTCTTACTTGGGAAAATATTGCTGTAGCCAGCTAGCATGGTTCTCATGTGCTTTAAATAATCTCGAGAATATCTCACGTAATTTTGTAGTCTGAGAGTGTGATTTTCTTCTGTACTGGAGCACACATTGAGCAGCAGAGGTACCTGCAGAGCTGAGCTGTAGTGACTGAGGTCCCTTTTGAGCAACAGGAAAAAAATCCTACACCTACTGTTGTATCTAGACTTTGATTCTGGCTTCTTTGAGCAGCTGAGGTGCCCACCTGTACTGAATCTCTTCTCATTGCAGAAATTAACAGCTGCTGTTTCATTTCTCATGGCAATGACACTTCTGTTAGTATTCCTCCTTCTAGTGACAGCTCATCTGAAAATGGATCACTTTATTTGTGTGAGTCACAAGGCCACCCGGATAGCAATTTCAGCCAGCATTTTCCATAGCAACTACTTCTTAGGCTGATTCTGCCACAATTCTTTCCAGATGTGCTGTTGATTCAGGTAATGTTCAAAATCCTGCTCAAAAATATGTAATGTTTTTGTTGTCATGGATTCTAGAGCTCATCCATGGTTGCAGTATGTGTGCAACTTTGTACATAGCTAAAAAAAAAACTCAACCGTGGGCCTGGTCCCAGAGCTTGTCCTCTATTTGATTCTAAAGAGGGCTTTTTTTTTAATTGCTTAATTTAGATATTTTTCCAAAAACACTATTGACTTTTTTCTTAGATGGACAGTCTGTGTCTTACATTTTGGAAGGAATTTATAGATTTTTGCACTATAGCCACTGTAGAAATTTAGCAATCTTTATTAATTCAAATGTTCTTGCAAACAAACCTCCTGTAGGACTATCCCTGGAGAAACCTGATTTTGCTATCTGACCCGTGTTTGGTAACTGCTTCTGAAAAAGTCTCAATATCCTCTTTTCCCAAGAAGATTCACCTAAGTTATTTTAACATATAGATCAGTTAAATTCTGACCCAAACCTGGCTGATAGCTTGAGAAGTGTTCTAACAATGGAAAGAGATGATAGCTAAAATATTGACAAGAAAGAAAAACCTGTTTGATTGATCTATCCAACAAACAGTAAGAGCCACCTAGTTTTTTAATTCTGGTTCACTGATTTTAATAATTTCAAAAGTCTGATCTATTACTGTAACCTATTTCAGTAATCTATTTCAGTAACCACTGTAGTCTTATGGATTAAGTAATTTTATTATCCATTTTTGCAATAGAATTTGAATCATCTTGATCTTAGCACAAAAGCAAACCCTTTTTTCCCAGAATAAAAGTCCTTCAGTTTAAGAAGTTTTGCTAAAGACTGTCAGAAATGTTATTGAAATCAATAGGGACTTCATGTGTTAGTTCGGTATGATGTGTAAGGAGTTGTTTATCAAGACTAAACATGCTGCAATTCATTGTGGAACTGTGTGAAGATATCTCTGTTCTGTTATTTCTGCTGTGGTGACTCCTCACTTTCCAGCATCCATCCTGTGGGCTCTAAACCTGGTCAGATACAGTTTATACCTCTTCAGTCTGCTTTGAAAAAGCACAAAATATCTTTACTGGGAGCCAGAGTAGATTGTTTTAGAGCTCCAAGACTCTACATATGCATTTTCCAAAATGTTTCCTTAGTCAGAAACAGATTTTGAAACAGTTAACCCACCAAAGAAGATCAATGAGGAAACTTCTTTATGCAAAGCTGAATCATGTGAGGTCTTCATGCTTCTGGCAATGCTTGTGAATAGCTGCATTAGCAGGGAAGTCATATAATTAAATAACATCATGTGGTATCCTATCTCTTCATTCCCAATCTTTTAAAACACTAATTAGAGAAGTATTTGTGTGCTGCCGCCTAATTTCCTCTCTCCTTATAAATAAAATATCTTGTTCTTACTCCAGGCTTTCATTGTCTTTACTGATACTCTTATATTTTATAGCTATTAATTTCATATGCTGTAGTTTGAATGTGCAGTATTTTATTAAAAATAAAATTTGGGTTTTTTTTACATTGACATAAAGTAATGGTGGCAGGGTTTGAATAAATATTCTCTGATAAAATGCTTTTAGGCAATTAGGTCTTTAGACATCCCACACCTAAAGGAATTGTGGCCTGCTACTTAGAGAAGAAATAAAAAATAACTTACCGTCTTTATCCAGTTGTTTATTTATTTATTTTTTTAATATTAGCTCCAATAATTATTGAGGTTAATACTTGATTTTCTGTAGCTTGTTCCAGTAGTTCCAGATAAAATGAAATAGTCAGAAATTATATGTTAAAGTTTCTTCTATGCCTAGCAATACCTTATCAAGCAGGAAAATGTAACAAAAACATATTTTTACAAAATAAAAATGTTGAATTGTAATTGGTAGAATTTCCTGTATAAATCAAATTAAGCTATGTAACTTTTAACACACACTCATAATGTAGAAATAACTGATGGATGTCATCATTTTGATAAAGGTAGTGATGTTTCTGACTTCATAGATCTAAGTTTAAGTAGTTAAAATATGAAAATATCAGCTTTCTTGGGGGGTGTGTGTCAGGGGTGTTTGTTCAAACATCTGAGGGGTTTCTTGGTTTCAGGTTCACACACAGAGTGTACTCTGACGTGTTTGTGACTGGTGCAATTCGTGGCACTGGTTATTCTGGTCTGATGCCCTGTTTAGCAAGTGGGCATTAACTGTGCCCTCAGATCAGTTACCAAATATGAATTATGCACTGCCAAGGGAGTGCATTCTGTTAACTCTGTAGGTAGTTTTATTTGTCAAAATTGCCTTCCAATGCACTGTAAAGCTGAAGGCATAAATTCTAATATATTCATGCTGATTTCTATATTTTGTTTCAAAATAAAGCCAATTTGTGATATATTTTCATGTTCAGTGTGATCTGCGCTGGGTTTTATGAGTGTTATGTTTGTTGTTCAAAGGGCAGCTCTTTGTAGCATCATGAAAATTAGAAGGAAAACTTTAAGTTACTTTTAAAGACAGATTAATCTTTTTCTTAAATTTCCAGTGGAAAGGAAGGAAAGAGAGTTTTTTATATTTTTTGTGTGAATAATTTTTTTCATCAGCATTTATTTAAAGTTGAAGAAAGCCCAACTGACTCTTTAATATAAGCATCTACTTTGTAACAAATGGTTATTTGGAATATATTGTCAACTCAATATTAAGGACAGATTACAATTAACAAAAGTTAAAAATGAAAGGTTGGCGTTTTTTAATATCGCATTTCTGCATCTTATTTTTATATGTCTTTGACACAAATATTTTGAATTCTCTGCAAATTCATTAAAACCATAATAACTCTTAATAGTAACATTTTTTCCAAGCTTAAACCTTTATTTGGCAGTTCAAAAACATTACCAAGAACTATATTCTAAAGATCAAACCATTCCTCCTCCAAAGCACTTTTATCTTTGTCGTCTATAAACAAAAAAGTGGTGTTGAAGGATGAGGGGGCTGACAATGACAGATTACCTGTAGTCTTGTTTTCCTGTTTAACTTAGGTGGACCCTGTGCAGTGCCATGTTGTGCTGTAACACAATCCCGTGTGCTCAGATGCCATTGCTCTTCTCCCCAGCAATGCTCATTTCTGCACTGCTCTGGCTGTGCCATGCAGCAGAGTCACTTCATCCAAGTGGTGGTGCCGTTCCTGTGGAGTCAAACAAATCAAATGAGCAACACGAGTCAGTTCCAGTAAAAAGCTGCAGAACTCACGAATAATTGTCATCTAATTCCTTCTGCTGTGCTTTGCAGGACTGTGAATTGTTCTTTTTCCTCTGCATTTCTCACACAATCTGAAGGTTATTATATCTACTCCTCTGTGAGCAATGCTGCCAATTTGAATGGAATGATAATGCAGTAGTTATGGAATAATGGTCCATGAAACTATGATGTAATCGCTTTCACAGTGTCTTTTCTGGGGCATCTGTTTTACTTATCTGTTATTTCTAAAATATAAGTTATCGAGACATCAGAAGTACAATGTTATAGGGCTTGAAAAAGTTCCAAGAATTCAAAGGGCAGTTGAGTGGCTACTTCTTACTTGAAAACTAGTCCAAAAAGATGGGCATGTAGTTCCTTCTTTGCCTTTTAAAATCTGGATTAGTTTTGTTTCCTTAACAGAGGAGCTATATGCACATTTCAACTTGCTGTTAAGGAGGAAAAATCGAAATAATCTGAAATTGCCAGTGTAAAGGCGATGTGGGAGATGTAAGTAGAGCTGTGATTATGGGAGTAAGGAACTGTGGCTCTGGGGGTGTAGAATGGAGGAGAAGGACAAATGGATAAGGAAGCTGCTTTGTCAAGAAATTCCTCTGAGATTATTCAGAATCAGGTCCTCTCTTTTGCTTCTTTCCTTTTACTCTGAAATTTCAAATTAGGAACAGATGAATCTTCCCTTTTCTCTTTGATTTTAGTCTAATCTATGTCTAATATAAATTTAATACAGGTGTAATGTAGAGAATATTAATTGTCCATCTGACAAAGTGTAAGCATTGATATTTCATCCTCACACCTGCTTCCAGGAGAAGACTTGATCAGATGGAAAATTCAGGATTTCCTACTCAGATAATGTGAAGAAAAGTGCTTGATGGGTTGCAGTGTGGAGTGGGGTGTGTAAGAGCAGGTCCCCCTTTTTGCTGTCCCACACTTAATGGAGCAGCCCTTTCTTGGTGTGTTTGGGCTGTGGAGCATCAGTAGTTGTCTGTGTTTGCTGTTAAGGGAACCAGGACAACCCAAAATTCCATTTCATGCTGTCTTTGTCTTCTGAAAGTGTTTCAAAGGGTTTGTTCTTCAAATACTGTGCAAGACAATTGTTAATTTAAAAGCAGTAATCTATAAATGTGCATTTGTCAAGCAATTGGAGAGATAAATTTTCTGTCAGAAAAAGCTTTAAAATACCAGTAATATTCTGAAGTTTATTTTCTAAGATGCATGCACATCCATAATGGATTAACAGCATGTTTTAACAAACCATTTATTTGCTTTAGGAGTGACAGAGAGAAGCTGTTTCAAACAGGATCTCTCATCACCGTCTATCTCTAGTCACCTCCTACTGAACTTAAGGTTGAATACCGGGGGTCACAAGGGAAAGAAAACAATAATTAAAGTGAAAAAGTTGATTGAACTGGGTTTTTTGTCCTTCACTATGATTAGCATGTAAGAAGCTGGCTGAGTATTGTGCTGAATATCATTAGTTCAAACATTTCTGACTTGATTTAGCTTCAATAGGGACTTTTTAAATTGCACTTCTATATTTTGTGGAGAACAGCTGAAGTAGTAAAGGCAGTAAAAGTTCTCATTAGAAGGTCTTGTTTCTATAAATCTTAATCTTGGAATTCTGTTAGGTTACAATTGGACTGTTTCTAAGAACTCACCCCACCTCCCAAAAAGTTGTCATGGGTTCTTTTATTAAAGCTCAAAAAATTATTCTTAGACTAACAGAGGTAGGGAGTAAGGCAGGAGTGTTTACAGAGCTCACTTCTAAATTGACTGTGATAAGTGGCAATGCAATGTATTATGATTAGAGGTTTCTGGGAGACTCTTTAAGAAGGTTAACTGCAAGGCAGCTCTCAAAAGAAAGCATTTATCTTAGTGGACATCCTTCAGTGTTTTATACTACTGAGATTTTTTTGTGGGTGGTTGGAACCATTTTTTTGTGTTTTATTAGCTGTATCTTGAATACCTCCTACTAGCTGAATGACAGTTTAGGGTTATTAAATCTGTTCTTAGTACATTTTTTTATCCTTAGTTAATCTTGACTAAATATATGCTAGTGAGCAACCCTTTTTTCTTAGTTGTTGCCCATATTTGTTAAAGAAATTATTCCATTTGACATTTGTTTAGGCTGAAGTTTGATAAAATACTGTATACAATATACTTTTTCAGTTTGGCATTCAACAGAGACTTTCATGGATTTATTTCTTCTTGCATTATCTTATCTTCCCTTCTAGTATGCTAAGACTTCCTTTTCATATTAAGTAATTTTTTCACTCCAGGACAGATGCTTTCGCAGATGCAAACTCTGTGTGTGTGTTGCTAGAGAGCCACAAGATTGCATTTTTCAGGTGTTATGTAACATTTATAATTGAGTTACTTTGCTATAATCTGCTTTCTCTAATCCTATGTAATGTGTTTTTTTTTTTAAATTCAGATTTTTCTTTGACACTACTTCCAGTGACTTTACTAAAAGCTTTATATTATTTTATACTTTCTGTTTGTTTAAAAGCCATCTCTATTCTCAGATTAATAATTGATCATTCCTCCAAGCAAAGGAACCTTTGTTTTTGACTATCACTGAGGAATGCCCATTATCATTACACCTTGACTCGATATTAGGAGGAAAAAATTTGCTGCTTTCTTCTGCAATTTATGGACACTGCTTCTGATTCTGTGTGCCACGATTATGGAAAAAAGTTACATTTCAGTTTGATGTAGCATTTTAGTTTCTCATTATCATGTTGTCACTCATAGACTATTTATTGTAGTTTTCCCCAGTGTTTTCTCATCAGGCCTTTCTCTGCCTTTTTCCATATTTTTCAGAGAACACTGGATTCAGTATTTCAGCTAAGACCTTTTGGGTAGATGAAAAGACTCACTTCTGCCTTGCAATCTATTTTTGGTTTTAATTCTTAATATGATACTTGTCTTATTCATAAGAGATCATCAATATGGAGTTTCTCCTTACTTTTCTAGACAGCATCTTTGGTTTGTCAAGAAAAATTTTATTCCTTTCATCATGACACATGGAAATCCTCCCATTCTGAACCCTCGTTGAAATGTAACAAGTAGATTTTCTAGTCCATCATTCATTAGTTAAGGAAAACATGAGACAAACTGGGATTTTGGATAGAACACAACTTGTGTAAATAAATAAATTCTGGCCATCAGAGTGTTAGTGTTACTTTCATCTGTTCTTTTGTATTTAATATGAAGCGACATTAAGTACAGTCAGATTTTTGTGCTAATTTTCTCGGGTACCTCTCAGTGGAAGCGCTGGGACTGTCAGCCCAGAGCCTCAGCTGTGAGCCTGTTTCTTAAGAGGCTCTTGTTCTCACTGGCTGTGTGTGAAGGAGACTTGCCTGGGCTTGCTGTGGATTGTTGCAGTCAGCCTTTATCGGGGAGGAGAAATTTCATTTCATAAGTTTTGCTTTTCCAGGGAAAAGTTTTCCTTCCCCTCCTTGCAATAAGCAGCATATTATAGTGGTAGATGGATAAGCTGGGAATCCTGGGAATTACTTTATGCAAATGAAAGAAAGATGTACAGAATAATTACCAGTGTGGAGCATTTGCTGTTAAGTTTAATATGTATTTTTTTAATTGAGCATTTACTTACTTTTACTGTGAAAAGTTTTAGTGATTTTTTTTAGAGTTAAAAATACTACCCTGTTATTTGTATAACAGATTAGTTTGCCAAAAGAAGAGAGGAAAAACTACTAATAACAAAAGGGATTACTCTTTATAAATATTACTGTTAAAGAATGTCATTTAATCCACTGATCTAATAAATTATTTTAAAATGTATTTTATTGCTATAATTTATTAAACAATAAGGAGACATTTTGGCTGCAAATAGTGATAACATCTCTGTAGAACTGTATTTGGATAGTCATTTTTTTTCCTGACACGGTAGATAATTAGGAATTATAAATTATGCTTACACTCTTAGGCACGTTAGCTGAGAGTACATCAGACTGTATGTTGTTCTTGGTGCCAATTCAGGTCTTGATTTTTCAAAAATGCTTGCACTAAAACTCATGTTGAGTTTCATTTTCTGGCAGCAAAGTAGAAGTGTATGACTTACCTGAGAGATTTAGGAAAAAACCTTGTCACCAGTTTGCATTTTTGAATGAAGTTACTTCATGGTTGTAGGTAAGAAATTTATTATTGTCAGCCCCTTTGTTGGCATCTTAACCTTGTTCCTAATGGCCTGATCATTTAATTTCAAATGTTTGCTGCAAAAACAGTGATGTTAATTTTTTAGCAAGGTCATCGGATAGCTAAAATTGATTCTGTCCATGAAGTTTTGTTCTTCCATAGGAAACTGAAGTATAATGACAGGCTAGCATAACAACTTCCCCAGATGTGGGTATACTAGTGCGCAATATGGAATAAATAGGATATTATAACGTAGAGATCCCGAGCTGTCCTGAGAAGCAGATTCATAAATGCTTGGATCTCTTCTCTCCCAATGCTTCACAAGTGTGGGCAAGGTCTTTTTGAGGGGACTTAGTGGGGGACTAAGCCATGCAGGAGTAAAGGAGGACACAGCTTTCCTCAGGTGCTCTGTTACAACCTGCATCTTTATTTTGTACTCTGAAAAATAATAATAAAATCTTTTGGGCTTCTCTGCCTTCCCTCTGTACAGAAGTAGTTAATTAATAAGAAATGAAGCAACCAACATAGCATTTGGTAGAATAGACAGTCCAGCTATGCCATCCTCTTGTTAACCCTGGTTAAATGCCGCTTGTATTTGAGGTTATTGCTGTTCATGATAATAAACATGGATAATCTGCTGACACATCCAGGAACGTGTGTGTGCAGACAGGTGCTGTGCCCACAGTGGGCAGGCTGTGTGAGCCAGCCCCGGTCTGGAAGCCATCAGCACGTTGTGTGGCACCATGCCCGAGCTAAAACACCTTGTCCCTCAGATAACTGAGCCTTTGCAGCTTCTGGACAGAGACTGACTCACATTTGGGTGCTCCAAGAGTGCTGGCAGTGTGAGTTTGCATTTATGTTCATTATCCATGTGGCTGGGGAAGCACTTCCACAGAAATCCCCACCCTCGTATGGCACAGTGGTCTCTCCACATTCATTGGTTTAAGGCCTCCCAGCTCCACTTAAATTAACTACAAAGATAAGATTTAAAAATATGTTGGCAGTAATTTTAGGGGGGCAGTTCAAACATGTATGTGCTGTGGGTTTGATTCAAATCTTGGAGTGTCTCAGTGGACCACTTGTGGTGTCATTTGACAGCAGCTATTTCATATGACTGTGAACCATCATTTCCTGGAAGTGCTTGCTCTGAGTCATTATTTCCTGGAATAAAGTGTTTGGTTACATATTTTCCCAAGCATTTTCCCAAGATAGGAAAATCCCCATCAGCTGAGAAAATACATGCTAGGATCTGCAAAAATTTTGTGGGTTTGGGGCTGCAGAATCCAGAGTGCAGATTTTTCAAAGCTTGTGGACTGGCTCTCCTCTCCCATTAAAAGTTTCAATTCATCTGTTACTTTAAAGTGGAGTGGAGAATGTTGAACAGCTGAACAGTTAAGATCATAAGAATGTGTGATTCTTTTGGCTGGCAATGCAAAAAATATGGATGTGCCTGAATCCTATTATCAGATGTTGAAATGGTATCAAACAAGTCAGTAGTTCTGACTCTTCTTCCTCACTAGTCGGGTTTGTGTTTTTACTGCCAATTTAGAGGCAGCGACAAGATCTAAACTTCAGAGAAGTAAAATTTCAGTATAGCTCCATGTCGTTTTCAACCTTTAATATGAACCTTTTAGTCAATTTTTGGCTTTTTACAGCTGTAATATGTGTTAAATAACTATATATCATTAAAAACCTCATGGGTGACAAGTATTTACTGTGGAATTTGCTATTAGAGAGCAGACATATTATATTGGGGCTGGCTGGTATGGAGTTAACCTACACAACTTAAGAATGAACCTAAATATATTGTAAAACCTTGGAAATATTGAGATGTAGATTTCTTTAACACGCTCACAATGAAAATGGGTAGATTTGTGATGGTAGTATTAATGTTTATCTTCAGATATTACAACTGGAACATTGTTACACTTCTAACTAACTTTTCTCTGTAATTTTATGGCAGTGTGCTCTCAGAAAACTGTGGAGGAGCAAACCTTATTTAATTTAGAAGAACATATTTTATGCCTATATGCAAGATGCTGTTTTTTTTTCCTTTGGCTATAAAGTCACAGAATAGCTTTATTTCTGCCAGAGAACTTGTGTTACTGTGTCTGAGATCTGTGAGGGTGGGGAGGCCCTGGCACAGGGTGCCCAGAGCAGCTGTGGATCCCTGGCAGTGCCCAAGGCCGGGTTGGACAGGGTTGGAGCAGTCTGGGACAGGGGGAGGTGTCCCTGCCCAGGGCAGGGGTGGCACTGCATGGCCTTCAAGGTCCCTCCCGACCCAAACAATTCCATGATTTTATGATAAATTGCTTCCTTTCTGCAAGTTCGTTTCAAGGAAATGAATGCAGTAGCAAATCACCTTTCTTCTATTTTGGTGTGTTAGAAATTTAATGTTTTAATGAAAATGTTACGGAATAGGTAGATGAGCACAACAATGAACAAACTGACAGTCTTTTACAAATTAATACACAGAAATTTTTATGCATTATTATGAAGTTTATAGAAAAAATGTACTTGTATTTAATTTCAAATTAGCATTATGGATATGCAACCCCTCTGATATATATTTTTTGTTTAATATTGGTTATTTAAAATAATTCATAGCTGTAATTTAAATTAAGACTGTTGGAGTCTTATGACATTCTCTTTTAAACATCATTTAACTGAGATTTGAATGAACAAGACAGAATAATAAATGATACTATTAAAGTGTATGAATAAAATGCAACTGTTTATCTAAAATTGATCCATGTCGCATAACTTTGACTAAAATAAATGGGTTGTTTTTCTTTGACTCCATCAGAAATATTGTCTTATAAATATTTATATTAATACATTAGGAACTTTGAAATAAAAGTGAAATAACTTTCTTGACATTTTTGCTGGCAAGCAAAGGACTGTGAGAATTCCAAACTTTTAGCTCACCTTGACTGTATGAAGTTCATGAGCCGTATTCTTACATTTATTAGAAGCTGGAGCCTGAGGTTTACTTATGATTCATTTATCCATGTTTATTTTTTAATGATTGATCTTATACAGTTCTGGGAAAAGGTGCAGGCCATAACATATTCTTTTCTAAAAGCTATTAGGTATTATGTGTTCTTTCTTGGCTGATAAGTCATAGTCTGTCACTGAATACATTGCAGAAGGTGAATAGATTTCTTTTATTAATGAAATTAAAGGACTGATTATGGCCTTGCCAGAGCATGAGAATTTTTGGGTATAAGATACTACAAGATCTGTGCTTTCAACTGCATGTTGTAAAAAATTGCCTTTGTCTTATGTCCTCACAAACTATTTGTGCTGTGCCCCTGTGTCTATGTTATCCCACATATATCTGAGTGCTGTAAGGTTCTGCTTGCTGTCTAAAATTGGGGAGTCAAGATTGCAAAGGAAATGATTTCTCATGAATAATTGGATCAAAAACTTGTATTTTACTTTTAGAAACATATTTTTGTGTTGAAATGGTGAATAATAATAAATCCATCGGAAAACATGTCAGTAAATATGAGGAAGACATCCAGAGATTCCCACATTGAGGACCCTAGGGTACCAAGTTAACAGGATAATATAAAAATTGGTTTTAACTGTATCACTTTGCTTTCTATTATTCAATCTCTGTGATGGGCAGAAGTCAAAAGAGATTTGTGTAAGGTATTCTAGAAGTCAGGAAAGTGAATTGCAAAAAAAAATCCAAGATTTTTTAAAAGCAAGAAATTTCACAGAACTATTGGTAGAGATCATATTGTAGTAAAATAGACGGAGATAATTGGTTGATGAAGCAAATAATGAAAAGTCTATAAAGAGAAGTTTTTGGCTAATTAGTTTATTTCATGATTTGTTTAGACCTGACATCGTTTGTCATTTAGAGTGTTCAGAAGGTAGGTGACTGTTCTCCTAGTGATTGAAAGAAACGTCTCACATAGTATGGTATAGTATTAAATATTCTGTTTTAATGAGAATGTAATTATTTTAATTTTTTTTAATCAGACAGGAAGCTTTGCTTGCTGCAATTAGTGAAAAAGATGCAAACATTGCCTTGCTTGAGTTGTCTGCTTCAAAGAAAAAGAAGACTCAAGATGAAGTAATGGCTCTTAAACGAGAGAAGGACAGATTAGTACATCAATTAAAACAGCAGGTGGGGAGACTTACTTTTCATATTTTTATGGCAACAGAAAACTGCATTATTTTCATTTGTACTGTTTTATGATGGTGTCCTTTTGGAAGTTCAGGCCAGGTCCGACATGTGACAGCAGTGGCACAAGGTAGGATGTGTTCCATTTAAGTGTTTATTGCTTCTCTGGAGTTGTTAAGAATTAGCTGCATGTTTGCTTGGTTCATGTTACATGCAGCCAATACAGCTTTTTTTCCCTCTTCATATAGTTTCCAACCTTCTTAATTCTGTGAGAAAGGACAGCATATATACTTTGCATAAAGCAAAATCTGGCCATTCTGTTGGCTCTTTTTAACCTCCTCTTGTTTAGATATTTGCTTATCTGTTGTAAAATAATTGTGTTTTCAGAAGAGAGGTTTGTGTTTTCTGAGAGGTTATCTAGAAATTGTTATTATCCTTAAAATAAATTCTCAAATGGGTAAAAATCACTATGTCTTTATAAATTATTTGAGATTTAAATAAAAACCACATAAAAACCCTCTGTAAACAATTATCACATATGATCTGGCCATAATGCAGTTGTGTCTCAGGTCAGTCAGCTGCCATTTCACCAAAATTTATATGTTAAATAGGCAGTTATGTGTCATTATTTTTATCACTTCATCCCACCTGCTGCACCAGAGCAGATGATGTTGATTTCCAAATAATTTTAGGGGTTTTTCTTTTGGTTTGCCTTAGAAATGAGAGGGTACTTATTTTCTTTTTTAGATATCTTCCTTTTTTACCTTCATCTTCGATACTGAAGAGTAAATGAACGCACCCCTTTGCCATGTTCCATGATAGATATCGTGGGTATTATAAAAATGTTCATCAGAGAACTGGGCAATTGTTTTGTTGTTGCACTTGTTTTGTTTTGGTGTTGTACCTTTAAGCTATTGCTGGAAAATGTTCAAAACATTGATAACTTTCTTCAGACAGAGAGAAGGAACAGCAGAAGAGGATTGCTAGAGAAGCATTGTTGGATAACTTCAGTTAGAATTGTAACCAAATACTTCAAATACCTCCGTTATTTATAGCGATAAAGATCTTCAGTAAAGCTATTTAACTAGATTAAATTGATGCCAAAATAATCTCCCTGTTATCTCAGACACCACAAAAAAGAGTCCCCAGGAACAGGAATGTGGTTTAACTAGGTCACCCCTTTATTGCACTTAAGAATGATCTGATAATAGAGGTTGCAGACTTCACTCGTACTTCTTTAATCCCTTTGTGGGGAACCACTGTCAACCCCCAGAGGTTTCTCATGTGCACCCAATTGAAAGGCTGGCTCTGACTCGGCAGGGCAGGGGCAGTGGCAGATTCCCCTGTGTGATCCATCCCCCAGTTCCTCCCTTTCCTTGAGAGAGGCAGGCTCTGATTCACAAGAACCTCAGTGAATGATCAGCTGCAGCCTCACTTGTTCTCTTCTGGTCTTGTCCCATCCTCCATTTCCACAGATGTTACACTGCTGAAAGGGAGAATTCAGAAAAGCCCAGCTTCTCCAGCCTAATGTGATCATCAAAGGAGAAATATTTATAAATGTTAGAAGATAAATCACTAGATAATGCTAAACATTAACATAAAGCCCTAAATTCATCCCTGCTCTATATTGTAAGAGGAATTTTTGCTTTGAGAGGCAAAATAACATGTTGGTCCATGATAAAAAAAATCTATATTCCTCTCATATTAAAATCTATATTCCTCTGGCTTTTGTGAAAGTCCAACACACTGTGAACTCCTATTAAGATATTGATTTTAAAGTAATTTATTGCATTTTTTTCTCACTGCAAAAGAAAATGAAGTATCTTAGAGAAATGAAACATTGCTGCCTTTGTCAGGAAATGAACATATATATGATTTATTTTAATAAAGCTACAGACAGACATATCATATTTTAAAGATTAAAATGTTATTTATATGAATGAGTTGACCCACCTTTTTATGGATTGTGACTGTGTGAGTTTCAGTAAAAGTTCTGTTATTTTTAAGCTGGAAGAAGAGAATTGTTTTTATGTCAAAACCTAGATAAACTAGAAAAATTATTTGTATCACAGTGTATTCAGCTGTAAAATTAGTAATAATAATTCTGACCTCTGTGATGCAAACACATGCTCTCAAGAAACAAACATATATAATTGTAATTATTTAAATACTATTTAGCAGCTGCAATATGTCAGTTAAATATTTATTTTTTTAGTGCTTAAATAATTGAGAAGCATAGTAATGCACTCCCGGCAAAACAAAACCACCAGAATTGCTTCGATTTATACACCAAATGCTGTATTTTGAGAGCTGTAGAACTTTGTAGTAGGCTTTAAAGAAACCTTTCAGAAATACAGTATTAAACAAAATTACTATGTGGGCTTGGCTGAGTGATTACATAATGTGTATAATCACCCTGGCCAAGATTCCTTTTGAGAATTCTGAGAAGATATTTTTAGATAAATTTGTACAGTGATGCAATCCTTCATGAAATAATTAGCTTAAAAGTCCATTTTTAGAATATCTCAAGAGATTTTGGTAAGAGCAGAAGACACTGCTATGTTACTGATTCATCCTGAACTTGGATACTATGAGAAAATTTCCCAGTTGTCTCTTTTCATTTTTAGGGTATAGTGCCAAAAATGTAAGTGCAGTTGGCCAAAATGCAAGGTCTTCTAACTCCTTGAGAGCATTTTATTTTTCTTCTCAAAACATGAAATTAGAAACCTTTCCAGTGCTTTCAGACTGCAGGTGTACAGAATACTCTGGCCAGAGGCAAAGCTGGTGTTTGGCAGGATTCTCAGTTTTTTAGTTCACTCTATATTTCATCATATCAACATATTGCTAATGTAACAAAAAGGGTGAGAAACAATCAAGGAATTTTAAAAATGTGTGTAATCACACTTCCTCAGCAAAATAACAATTAGCAATATTTTCTCCTGTGTGCAATATGCAGAATTATTTCTTAGTAATTACCCTGTAAATATTTTTAAAGCTCTTTCAGCAGCAAATGAATAAAATAGAATTGTAGGCAGCATGTTGCATTTCATATACTGTTCTAGTTAAGTACTTCAGAAACCTTGCTACTGTGATATTAGGGTGATGACATCAAGCATTCAAGAATAACAAAGTACCCCAAATTGCATTTTCCCTGATAGATTAATTCAGCTTTATTTCATTGTATGTTTTATGATATTGAATGTATTTATATTGCTGTATGAGAGAAAGAATATGATTAGAAGTAGTTGTGATTGTGATTATGCTGGCATCCCAGAACGTTGTTCTGTAGCACTGTGAATTAACTGCATTTAAGCTCTCTATATGTTTAAGAAGTGTGGGAGCAAAAAAGTCGTGCAGTGGTTCCTTACATTGCCATCTGGAGCGCTTGTGAACAGCAGCAGCTCTAGTGTTGGCTCCTAATCACTGTTGCTTTGGTTTCTCATGCTGTACTAACTTAATCTTCCTGATTGTCTTGAATTTCTCAGGTGTCAATACTATAGGACCACATCATTTTATTATTCTTATTATTATTGTTGTTGTTGTTGTTATTGTATTGCTGCTGTGTTGTTTACACAGATCTGCTTCAGAAGTGCATTTATTGTGCAGTTAAATCTAAGTATTGCTGCACAGTCAGTAGAATCCATGTTAAGAAGCCATTCGCACAAGTACTGCAGGCATAACTGACCACTCTGCTTCTTTTTTACATCTTTGGTTTATGCTGTTTACTATTACTCATAATATTGGTCTTGTTCCAGCTTTAAGCACCTAATTTTGAACAAAAGAGAAGTCTGAGAAACTTAAGTTTTATTTTTGTTGCATTTATGCTATGCAGGTTCTTTGTTTATTTTGGACAGGTAAGAATAGATGTCCTAATAACTTCATCATCAGCCTGGTTATTTTTTTCCTTAAAAGTTCTCTGAAAATGTAGTAAAATGGCTTTTATTCTCTGATTTTAAATATGGCAGTTCAGATCCCATTTATGCCAATACAGGACATTCAGTGGCCTTACTGTCTTAAAAATATTTTTAGTTTATACTTTTCTATTAATTAGAAACATCCAAAAGTAACATTTCTGTATGTCTTAACATTGGGGTTTATTGTCCTAATTTTTAACCTGATTTTTGAACGTGTGGTTTTGAACATGGGTCATGACAGTCATTGCAATTGAATTGCATCTCAATTTTGCCCAGTGCAGATTCCTGTGGGGGTGAAAGTGCAGAGTGACCCTTCTGCCTGTAGCTCACACAGGAGGGGCTCAAGGTAAAGCCTTTGCCTGAACAGCTCAGTTGATTCAAAAGACATTCTGTGCTGTAAAAATACTGAAAATGTTGGCAGTGCTCTCACAACTTTTCACATATTCTCAGTAAGATTTGACAATTTATATTATAAAATTTGATGGACTTGGGTCATAGCTGGATATGGCATCACTTTTTCCTCCTTATGCTCTCAGGAATCCAATGTCTTTTGCATGGTATTTTTACATAAATGTTTTCCAGTGAGAGGGCCTTCTTTTGCCTATAGCAGTCAGCCCCTGAAAGCACCACAGGCTTGGTACATAAGCCTTTTCCTGCTTTAAAATCTGTTTCTGTTTGTTCTCTGTTCAGAATTTTTTCATTCTTGAAGGATCTGTGTCACAACTTCAGCATGGCCACGGCTCAAGGCAGCCTTTTTTCACTGGTGATAATGTGGTTTTGAACTTATCCTAGAACTTTGATCAGACAAATGGTTTAACCTTACTGAGACTGAAAATCTTAAATGGAAAAAGTAGGTAATGCAGATATAAAATAATGTATACATTAACACTGGAATTTTTGTAATTCTGGATCTGGCTTGCTTGGTAGGTGAAAATGGTTATTAAGTATCTCAAATAAGAATAGTGAATATCTCCATTATAACAATCTGAACTCCCAAGCCAAAAGGATTTTTCTTCATGTGATGTGTTTTAAACAAATCCTTATGTTCCACTGCAATGTACCCCATAATAAGACTAAATACAGTTTAACACTCGATCTCAAAGGCAGTGCTAAATATCAAGCTATAAAAAAAATACTGTAAAAACTGGGTGTCAAATACTTCTGATTCTGTAATTGTGGATAAAACTGGTAATTCTTACAATCCAGCATGAAAAAGAAATTAGTAATATGTAAGGTGTCTCTATTAAGCATATCAAGACAGTGGTGTGATGTTATCTCCATTTCAGTCCATATTTAAATATATGATGCATGTATTGAAATAGATGCAATATTCAGCAATTATTGTTGCATACAATAGAAGAAATGAAGTAATTTAAACTTAAGCTATATTTTATATATGATACAAATGGGAGACCTGGGCTTGCTATTGAAATTGTAAAACTTACAGCTGAAACTCACTATTCAGACATTAAAGACAGTGAAGAATGGCCAGCCCTGCTAACTAGAGCTTTGCAGTTTCTAAGGTCTTATTTAGCTGCTGAAGTCTCTGATTCATGTCTGGTTTTAAATAATTATTATGGGGAAGTATCTTTTTAATGAGTTATTTCCAGTTGTAAAAAGGAAAAAGGAGAACCTTCCTTCTTCCGTTTCTTGCTTGTTTTTAGTAGGACCTGGCCTGAGATGTCCTCAGGCAGCTACAGTTTCAGAGCTTTAATTATGCTTTTTAACCCACTTTGTGTCTATGTTCTTACATACTTCTATGTAATTACCAAGTTTAGTAGTAGGACTGAGACAAATACCTTTAGCATGACTTGAGCCTATACATTACTGGGTATGCTGTATTATTACAAGATATTTCCTGCGCTTCCAGCCATACTTTTAGTTCACAGAGCTTTAAAATACTTCAAAGCCACAAATTCTAAATGCAGGAAAATGCGCAAAAAAAGTCAGACGGACCATGTTCAGTTCAACATAGCTTTGTTTAATCACAAGTGTCAGAAAAGTTGAAATTTGGCCTCAGTACTTTAGATAAGTGTCTGCTTGGCACTTGGAAGTGCTGCCTGTCTCCGTCTGCCAAGTGTCCAATATCCCAGCTGGTGTTTGGGAGGCTGTTGTCCTTCAGCTTGTGAAGAGGGAGGCTTACTCTGAGCTTTAACTTCTTTCGGGATAAGTCAGTCACATTCTGTAATCTCGCAAAGCAGCAGGTGTAAGGGTTGTTCATACCAGTTAAATAGGGCTCTAATTAAAAAAGAACTGCAGTGTCTGTAAAGCTTCTACACTCATTTTCAACACTAAATTGCCAGACCTGAGTCTTTGAAAAGATTTACATAAAAGTTGCTTTTCACTGCTGCGGAGGAGTCAGAGTATTGTCCAGCAACTGATTTTGTATTTTCCCTGGGAGGAATGTTGGATTTAATGAAAACTTGGAAAATAGTCAATACCTTTTCTTAATCCCTATTTTCTGTCCCGTGAGGGCAGACAGGGCCCGAACATCAACTGCTCTGAGTTACATGTTACAGATGATAAGAATTCTAAGATTTAAATGTAAAAAACCCAAATGAATTAAGTTTAGTATATAACTAAATAGAGATGTGAAAAAGAAAAAAATTGTATACTTCCTTAGCATGAAAACTTGACTGTGCTCCTTACATCGTGTTGTCTTATCGTTAATGAAGGTAAAACCTAAAAAGAGTTAAATGCAGAATAGCCAGGTTTTCTGCAGTAAGCTATCATGTGCACTCTGAGCCTGCATGCATCCTGTCTCTCACACTTTCCAAGACAAGTCATACACTATAATGGGAAAAGAAAAACATGCTTATTAGCCCATTTGGAATTTTAACAGGGAAATTTCGTGTTCTTCAATGGAGGCAGGAAACAAAGCAGCAAAACCCATGTTAAAATGTAGTTATGAGTAAGAATATAAGAACAGATTACATTACAAGGATGTTATAAAAAGAAAATGCATAATTAAAGCACTCAGTAAAACATAACACTGCCCCATAATGATGCATTCCAACACCCATACGGTTATGATTATCATACTTATTTAGCGTTTGGAGTTGTTGGTTAGTTCTTGCAATGTTCTTGTTATCTTTTGCTTACTGATGAGTGCTTGCAGACTTAAGAGTCCTAACCTCGCTTTTTTTCCACTGGAGTTTTCTTGGTGTCAAAAACCTCCCTGCATAAGCAACAAAGAAGCATGAATTGAATATTATTGTATATTTATACTCATTGAAGACAAGAGTATAATTTATTTTGGAAATAATTAGTGTGATGTTGTTAGTATTACTCTGTTAAAAGTGGCCTGAATAATTAGCATAAAATAATACAATCTCTGGAAGAATCTCTAATACTGGCAAAAGATCCTTCAAAGCTATAACTGGATAACAGATCTTCTGGCTTGTGGAAAAACCACATTTCTGTCAAAACCATACTGTGTGGATGTGTTTTAACAATTTGTCTCATTTAATCGTGTAGATTCAAGAGCAGTGCTACCATTAAAAATGGAGCAGTCTCAAGGTTTGGCTTTCTAGCAATAGCCTTGGAATTTTCTTTTCTTCTACAGCTGGATAGTTACTGAAACAGTGCCCCAAAGTATATCAAGTAGTTTCAACCAAAGTTTAAACTGACACACTGAAAAGGAATCTCTCCTAACTATCCTTTCTGAATGGCAAATTAATCTCACTCTTTGGCTTATTTTCACATGACTGGTGCAGGATGCAGGTATCTCTATGGGCTTGAGATGTTGAGGTGGAACAATGACAGTGAGGTTGAACATGATTTTTTAGAGGCTCCAAGGTTGGAACTTGAACTTGTTATTTTTGATCTCAGAAAAATATTTAATTATGATGAGATAAGAAAAGTGGAATAAAGGAAAAGTCACCATAAGTGTTATTTAGAAGCATGGGTTTCTGTGGTGCCTTCTCAAATGTCTTTTGTAGCCACGTTCCAAGACTGTCTTCCTCTGTGACACAAACATCATAGTCTACATTGTTTTATTGTAATATTTTGGGTTTTTTAAAATAAGAAAATACACTTTTTTTTATAAAGTCATAATTTTGTGCAAACTACTATAGTCCCTTAAAAGATTGAGTGACAAGTGTAATTTCTTGAACTTTAGGAATGTTTGAGGTTAAGTACAACCCTTGCTGTCCAACATTTAATGAACTGTGACTTGCCAAATAACAAATTGACTATAAGTTTTATTCCATGGCAGTTAGTAGCTTCTGAGTTGTGCAGCAGTAGAAATAGTAAGAAATTCTTACCTTGTCTTCAGATGACAACAATTTTCGAAGAAAGTGCAAAAATATAGTTCTAATGTGAAAACTGATTTTATTTGGAGAGAGTAAAGCCAGAGCTGGCTGAATTAGCAAACATTTTGTAACCCTCTGTTAATGCAACTCAGGCCTGAAGCACTGGATTCATACAGGAAAACCAATTGCAGTTGCACATGCCTTCATTAAATCTAGCTTCATTCCAATAAGTTCATGCAGCTTCTGGATAAACCTGGTGAAGTCTGTAGTATGAAGAGTGCCATTTTTAGATAATTGCTCTTTTCTATTTTCTAAAATAATGTCTCAGGAGGAAAAATAGCTCGGATAAAATCACCTATTATTAAAAATCTTGAAGACTGGAACTAAAAGCCTGCCACAGCAAGTTTTCAGAGTTTTTTGTGGAAATACTAGAATGCTTACTTTCAAACAGTGAGATTACAAGAAAAAGAGTTTCTGTGTCATTGAAGACAATGAAGACGATGTAAGGAGCCATTGCTTCATGCGTTCATTGCATAGAATCAAACCTAGAATGTGGGTCTAGATTTTACATTTTGTGCTTTAAGAATTGATAGTTCCAGGACAGCTTGAAGGCCTTATAGCTTCTCTTTCTCACATAGGGAAAAATCCTACCCTATTGAAAGCGAATATTCTAGAAATATTTCAAATTCCATTAAATGAAGGGAGATTGAGAAGAAAATCCAAAGGAAAGTAATAGGTATTGAATTGTATTACACCTATATCCCAGAGCAACAAATCTTACTATTTTTCCTCATTTGAACTTCATTCATGAGAGTTTCATTGTTAACTTGATCCAGATGACAGATGAAAGCATAGTTCCCTATTGCCACCTTGCTAAAATATTTTGTAAAAGACAGTTTTAATATTACTGTTTTACAGTTACAGATTGCTGTTAAGCTATTTAGTCTGTTACCAGTCAATCAAAGACTTTCATTTCACTTTGGTATATCCTTCCCTAAACCCAACAGACTTTTAGGAAGACAAGAAATATCTGTCAGTTTTCTTACAGTGCTAGGTCATAAATTCTTTGGTAAGTGGGTTAAAAATTCAGTTACACATACCATTCATGACCTTGACAGCTTAGCAAATAGTGATATTGAATGATCAAAGACAACTGTTTCAAGCCCTAAGGGTTAATATACCTGTGCAAGTAGATCTAAGCTGTTTTAATTCCTGAACTACTCCTTTATTTCAAAATGGAAGCAGTATTTTTTGAATGTAGTTAATAAATTATGAGCAAAAAATCTGAGAACGCTGTTTAGGCTAGAACTAATAAGGCCATACATGGTCTTTAGGAGACTGAGTTAATTAATTGTTGCATTGTACAAGTTAACATGTTTTTCTTTTCTAGTATAAATCCAAATTAAAACCTGTTCCTTCTCAGGTGTGGGCCTATAGTTCTCAAGATACTTTAAAAAAACTGTAGGCATGACAATTTTTTTGTCAGAGCTGTGGCTATGTACATCTTGTGAAACCTCATTTTCAGGTTTGGGAAAGATACTTTAATAAAAGTTTGACCTATGCAATATAACTATTTCAGATAAGGTGTGATTTGTGCAGAGTAACCAGTGGTGCACATTAGATATTGCACAGTTTGAATGCATGTATGATCATCACTCTGATTTTCATTTATTGTATATTTCAAGATTCAATTTCTTGATCATCTGGAGAAGTCATATTGAGTAATGTGCTGTGCTCTCTAAAGACGTGTAGGAAAAGGTCTTGGATGTCCTTGAATAGGAACTCTTCAGACATGCTGAAGATGTTGCAGGAAATGATGGCATTGCCTGGTCACTGTGCGGTATTTTCCTCTCTCAAGCAGCCCTGAAGCAGCCCCTGGGTGTTGATCTGGCACCCAGACCATGAGGACTTTCCTCTGACTGAGAAACCAGTGTCCCAACACGTACACATCTTTCTGAGTGCTTGCATGTAGGTGTAGGGGTGTGAAGCCCTGGAGTCCTGAACAAATTCCAGTGTGGTCAATTAATTCCTTTCTCAAATAAAAATATAGTTGGCATTTCAAAGCCTGCTAAATATCAGGAGCTAGAAAGGGGATAAAACAGAAGTAATGTTACAGATTTTTGTTTAGAAGGATGTGAAAAGGACTGTATTGTTCCTCAGGATAGCTTTACTTTTGTTCTTCTCCAGAAATCCTCCTGCCTGTCCTCCTCAAAAATCTTGCTTTTAAAAGTTTGAAATCATAAGGTGCTTGTACTTGCTGAATCAAAGCTAAGCATACCTGGAAAATACAGTTCAGTGTGGAAGTGTAGCACTAGCAATAGCTAAAGCAAAGACATACAGAAGATCAAAATTATATTTGCTATCATTTGAAGAGCTAACAAATAAAACAAAAAAAAAGCCTTAAAAAGAAATATTTTGCAAGGTAAGTTGCATCAATTTAATAAATTAGTGATAGTTACAAGTCATATTGATGTTTAGATGGTTTGATGGTTACTTGAGTGGAAAAGAAATTCTCATTTCATATTTCTTGTGTATTTTGCTCTCAGAACAGCCACACTAAAGGAAGGCTACTAGAGCATTAACATTTCTTTGTGCACATTTTACTGTGATCTGGCATGCAAGAGGAAGAAACATTAGAAGTAGTTTATTTATATTTCAGCACCAAATTAGAAAGATGACATCATTCATTTACAGTTCTTATCCCATGACATGCCTAATCCCCAACACTTCATTACAGAGGACACTTTTAGGATTGCATATCTCATCTTGTTTAACTTTTGCATTCTTTATGGAATACAGTTGAAAGGTAGGAAATTTAAGGCTGTTCATTGATAAGAAAATAAACGAATAAAATTTTAGGAGCTTCCCCAAAGAGGCATGGTATGACAGTGTTTATAGTAAGTGGCTTATTATTTGTCTATTAATTCTCCATCTTTTCCACTCTCTTGTTCAAAAGGCCTTCCTCTTTGAATCTAAAGACTAACAGACCAACTATGATGATTCAGACTGAGATGATCTTTTTTAGCAAAATTGGTAGAAAGTCACAACTGAAAGTCATACAGCTGTTTCCTTCCATCTTTGTATTTGGGAGGGAGAAAATGAAATATTTCCGATTGTGCAGATTCTTCTCACTTTATAACATATTGAGAAAATGCTCTTACACTGCTATGCTCAGAAAGATGCTCAGAAAGTGTGAGAGTGCACATCTGGCCTATAATTTCTCCTCTCTCTTTTAGTTGTGGATGCCTTGAGGGTTTAGTTGGGTTCGTTGTGTTTTTCACTTAAACTGAGTACAGCTCCCCTCCTGTAAAGCAGTTTGCTATGATCCTCTATTGAACTTCATGTGAAGTGCTTGAGAAACATTGTGACAACTGAAAAAATTAATTGCTGGAAAGGCACATCAGGATTTGCTAGGATTCTGTAGCTGTTTTCCTTGCATAAGGCTTTGTTATACTTGAAATGTTATGTAATAAGAATATTTAATTTGCTTGCTTTTTTCAAATACCTTTTCAACTTCAGCAAAAAAAACCAATAAAGTTGGGGAATTTAATAGCGATCTCAGAGTTCTACATTGTCAATTAAAATATACTTGCCAGTGAAATTTTCCAAACAGAGACTTTGTTATAGGATTATTGTCAAAGGAAAATCAAATTACAGCAGTCCTGGAAGTAAATTTACCACATACTAGCTGTGGGACACGAGTTACGGGCACTTTGAATTGGAAAGCAGTTAGACCAGTTAATATGGGACCATACTGAACAAACAAGTTGTGTTCAAATTCATCTGCTTATGTTGGTCCTTTGGAACTCATTAATCTGGGCAAAGTCCTGGGGAATGTGTTTAGCTCCCATCTTCAATGGAGTTGCCATGAATCCTGCAGCTGGGAGCATGACAACAAGTGAGTTAAGACTGCTATCTTTCCTTCAGTCATCGGTGTGGTATTAATTGATATGGCTCTACCTGATTATTTTAATTTGGTGAGAGATCTTTGGGAGTTTACAGCATTTTTTTCCGTGTTTCGTTAATGCAAAATGAATTAAACCTTGATTGCAGTTTAACAGGTTTGTCCGAGAGAGTCTTCAGTCCTGGCACCACAAAAAAACTAACGATTGTATCCATTGGTACAGTCTATTGGACTATTGGTAGTAAGATATTTTTGGTGTTATGAGCAAGGTTTGAATTATTCAAGTCCATGTATTTCATGGTATGGAATAATTGTAATAGTGATAAAGAGCAGCAATGTCTCTTGTTATCCCATGGTGACATAGATTTTATTATCTGTACACAGCTGTAGCTGAAGTGTTGATCTCTTTTTCAAGATCTATATCTTCGACTTACTTCCATTCAGTAATGTGTCAAGTTCCATAATCACTTATTTCTCTAAGTGCCTGTGTCTCTATCACTTAGTTTTCAGATTTGTTTTGCTTATTGTTTAGCAGGGTGATCCTGGTATACAATTAAAATAAATTACCCAAAATAGAACTTCTGGAACAACTATTCATGATTGTTGCTGACATGCCTTAGTAGCTAACTGTAAATATTTACCACACACTTAATATTCCTTTCAGTGAGATTCTAAAAGTTAATTGCTAAGACATACTGTTAGACTGCGAAAAATAGAAAAGAGCTCTAAAATAATACATTTAGAAAAGCTGAATGTCTTTTGCCCTTCAAACACATCATCAGTCATCATTAACTTTTCTGACTTCTTCATGTCATTCTATGGATGTGAAAGCTGAAACAGAGGATGTGTTCACACACTTTATTTCTCTGTTTCTCTTTCCTTTTCTTTGTGAGCCAGCAGTCTGCATTTCTATTCTTAGATCCTTCAGCTCAAAAAAACTTCCCGAAAAACCCCCAGCGCCAAGACCTTCCTAAAACACTGTCAGATTAATACATTCCAACATGTAATAAAATTGTCTTGCTTTACATCTTGAACAGACCCAAAACAGAATGAAGCTGATGGCAGATAACTATGATGATGACCATCACCACTACCACCACCATCACCACCACCACCACCATCGATCTCCTGGGAGGACACAACACAACCACAGACCCTCTCCAGATCAGGTTGGTCACTCTTCTTCACCCTCAGTTTTATAACTCTGTCATTTTACTACTTCAGAATAAAATAAATTTTCCAAAGAGCTAATAAGCAATGATGCCTTCTTTGAACGGAAACTAATAGCTCTGGTATTTATTTCTGTCCTGAAATAGTTTAAAATTTTGGCTTTTTGTCTGGTGCCTTATGTTTCTGGAGTAGAAAAACAGTCTGTAGAAACAAGTAACTCATTTTCAGATGAAGGAGCCTGAGGAAAAATTTAACATTGCTTTTATATGAAAAATTATTTTTTGATACTAAAATAGGTTATAAGTTCATAATGTCTGGGTAGAAATAAAAGGGAAAAACAGGGATGAAAATATAATGGCGATGTCTGATAGACTACTTAATTGGGAGAAGGAAGCTAAAAGGCAAATTACACTTTTTACAGAGTCACCAATAAAATTGTGTTAAAGTCAAGAACAGGTAAGAATGAGAAAACACAATTTCTTGGATACTAACACAAAGGAAAAAAACAAAACCCACAAACCATAAATCTGAACAACATAACACATAATTCTTTGAATTCTTGGAACATGCTAAAACCAACTTTTCTGTCAGAAAGAGGAGAAGGGAATTAAGGACTTGCTGTCTTGGTTTGGTTCTGTTTCTGATTAACAGAGATAAGTTGGCTGAGTTTATAAAAAAAGGAAAAATTTATGGAAATATCTGTAAAATAAAAAAAAAAAGTTTTGGCTTTATGCAAGGAACAGAATGAAAAAAAAAAAACCCAAACTGAATGAAGGCAAGAGATGTGAAAAAACAGGTAATAACCACCACAGTGTTACTGAAACCCAGACACTGTTTTCAATGAATTTAAGAAACCTGAACCTTTGAAAAAAATTTGAGGCACAAGACAATGTGAGAGAACTAACATATAGTCAAGTGCTTTTCAATGCATGGTAACAACTTATTCAGGGAAGGGAATGGATAAGAAGCATAAGGAAATTCAGTATCAAAACATTCAAGAACATTGAGGTGTTATATGAATGGTGGAAAGAAGTGCATGAGTNTAAATAAATACATATTTTGTCATGTAATTAATAACTAATTTAAAATAAATAATATTAATAAAAATGTTTAACTAAAATGTTTATTTTTAATTTAATTAATTATGAGATTGCCATGAGATGGGTGTGCAACCAATAGGAAAATTTTCCATTGCTCATTTTCAGATGGGAGGGCCAGTTACGGTAGGGTTCCAGAGAGCTGTCCTTTATCTGATTCTGTGCATTATTTTTTTTGAAGATTATTTCAGTGGTGAAATAGAAATGCCATTGAAATTGCTGATCATAATCAAGCTGCAAGAGGCTCCAAGCACAGCAGGAGCAGTCAAACTGCCCAATAGGCTGCTCCAGTCTTAAACTGGAGAGAGTCTAGAATAAGTAATTTGAAATTCTGCAAAGACAAGTTGGTTTACAGGGGAGAAGTCACATGTGCTGATGATGTAATAACATGGAAGAAGAAATCTAAATTGCACAGTGGAATGCCATTGCAATGAAGTTGGATCTAATTCTGGGATAGATATAATACTGGAGAAGAAGCAGGAAGCAATTATTCTGTTCCTTCGAGAGCTGGTGAGAGCTCATCTGAAAAGGTGTTTACAGTTTTGATCTCCATGCTTAGGAAACATAGACAAAGTAGGGAGGGACAAAAGGAAAGCAACAAGAATGATAGAAGTTTTCGAGAACATGACCTGTGGGGAAGGCTTAAAGAATATGGTTTGTTTAGTCTAGAAAGTACCAAGGGGGAGACATAAGTCTTCTAATACATAAAATGTTGTTGTAAAGAAGACGATGATCAATTGTATTCCAGTGCCCAATAGAGAAAGGGTAGGAGCAGTAAATTTGATTTTGCCAAGAATAACTGGGTTAGTTGTTAAAAGAAGACTTTTCACTATGAGTCCAATGAATCTGTAAGTGGAAACAAAATGTGGACATTCTTTCATATGCATGTAATGGAAGGTCCTTCCTTGGAGGTTTCTAAGAGCAGGTCAGATGAACATAGCTTTATTTCCTCTTGTGCTGGACTAGGAATAGGTGTTCTCCTGAAGTCTGTCATCCCAAAATTTCCACAGACTCTGTGAGCAGTGGGTTGGCCCAGCATATGTTTACTTGTAAAGGAAGCAAACAGGAGACTCATAGCAAAATCCTTGCTGAAATGATCTTTGAGAGCAGCACAGTCAAGGGTAATCATGAGTGAACTCTAGGCATTGCTTTATCTTCTGTTTTTCAGGCATGGATTTTATGTTTTTCTTTACTTTTTTGTTGTTGTTTACCCCTCTATACAGCATTCATTTGTGCAGCAATTTGATTGCTGTGTGTCACAGAAACCTGCATTTCCCATTCAGTACTGCACTCAGATTCTAGATATGTGACTGTAATCCAGCATGTGGTTCAAAGGCACAGAATAAACTGGGAAAATAATAAACCTGCAAAGCATCAGAGGACATTTTTGGTTTTTTAAGGAGATGAAGTTGTGCATGTTATAGCATAAATACCCTTTAATTTGGTGAATGCTAGCAAGGGATTTTCTAAGTTTTCTCCCAGCTTCTTGAGAGGCAGAGACAATTGAACAGTGTTAATTTGAACCATTCCTCATTTCTACAGATAATACTGGATTTTCTAATCTACATGCTACATTTATATTGAGAAATGCATGTTATTATATGTCTGTAAAAGTATACACATGGGCTGTGGAGAAAATGTTTGTAACAAAGAATAAGACATTTCTGTACCCTTTGTAAAGAGAAAGGAGTACCAGCAGGTTCTTGGAAGATGCATGTCCATTTTGAAATAGGAAAAATTTTTTATGAGATGCTTTCCTGTTCAGGTATTGAGTTTTTTTAATGATAATGTTCTTGTTAGAACTCTTACCTGGTTTTCTATCTATGTGGCNAAAAAAAAAAAACCCAAACTGAATGAAGGCAAGAGATGTGAAAAAACAGGTAATAACCACCACAGTGTTACTGAAACCCAGACACTGTTTTCAATGAATTTAAGAAACCTGAACCTTTGAAAAAAATTTGAGGCACAAGACAATGTGAGAGAACTAACATATAGTCAAGTGCTTTTCAATGCATGGTAACAACTTATTCAGGGAAGGGAATGGATAAGAAGCATAAGGAAATTCAGTATCAAAACATTCAAGAACATTGAGGTGTTATATGAATGGTGGAAAGAAGTGCATGAGTAAAGATAGAGCACATAAAATAGTTGTCATTTTACTAGTATTTACTAGCACTTGTACTCTCAGCTTTTTCACTTGGTCATAGTTTTGGGGCATTCTCTGAAAAAGAATGCAGGTCTAGCATACCCATCCTCTATTTAGTCTGCTTGAATTTGTCAAGGAAAATTATGTCAAGCAAATCTAATTTCCTTTGATAGGGTAACTGGTTTTGTGGTTAAAGCAGAAAATGGTGGCTTTTAATTCATCAGGTGTTTAACACTGTCCCACCAGATATTTGTAATATGTAAATAAATACATATTTTTGTCATGTAATTAATAACTAATTTAAAATAAATAGCATTAATAAAAATGTTTAATTAATGTTTAATTAAAATTTTAATTCTTAATTTA